>ML796887.1:76288-131206 GCA_009831015.1 Picea engelmannii
ACACACACACACACATATACTGAAAAATAAAACAATCAATAATGCAAATGTGGAAACAAAGTACCTACCTTTACCTATCTGTTGGCTGGATATTCGATGTAGTCAAATGACCAATGTAGCCAATCCAACAATGTCCCACAATACCTACCTTTGTGCTTCATCATAAACCAAAATAGTGATAAATCAAGCACAAAAATGTCATAAGTTAGAATGTATATCATATCATCAGAAATCTCAAAGTCTAACTCATGGAGGCGAGTGGGAGGGATAAAATCCTGCCAAGTCCATTTCTGAAGAAAGTACTCAATCCACTTCAAGAAAGGGTCATGAAAAGTACAAGGTCCAGAATACTGACTCAAAGGGCCTGCCAACTAGCTACCTAGGACATCCTCATGCTCTGAAGTCAAGGAAGGGATCGACAAAGATCTAGCAGACGACTGGAAAACCACCAAGGGAAAGTTTAAAAACTGGGATAACTGACTCAAACTTGTAGTATCTAACCAACCCTTGGAGTCTATGGTTCGCCTAAGAGGAAGCTCAACATAAAAACTATACTTCCCAACTACACCTTTAATGGACAAGCATGGTAAAGTAATAACAGGTGGCTGGAGTGAAAAGTCATGAGAAACCTTCTTTAGGCAAACAATGTTCTTACTTCGATCAAAATCTGAGCAAAGTGGTGGTTGATAATCATCTTCATAAAATAAATCCAAATGCTCAGAGGAACAATTATCAAAGTCCTCAAGGTATGACCGAAAATCATCAGGAAAACAAGGTACTAGGTCATCCTTGGGTTTTTGGAGAATACAGGTAGAAATTTCATCTCCTTGTTGCCATTGATAAAAAATAATCTGTTGTGATAATTGCAAGGGAAACACTTGGAAATGACCCCCAGTGTCATAGATGGGATCTAGGTAATAACCAACTATATCCCACCTACGTCTCCCAACATGTATGAACTCATCAATGTTATCAACAGTGTCACTATCTGGGTCATAACATGCAGGGTTTGAAACATTTGATAATTCATTCTCCTCCTCCTCATTTCCTTCATCATAAAGTAAAGCATCATCAAAATCTAGGGGAGGAGGGAAACTTACTGTTTCTTCTTGTGTAGGGACTTCGAGGACTTTGGCATTTTCAACATGTGTTATTGTCTCATCCTCATGGATTGCTTCTTTGTCTTTGATTGTACAACAAGGAATATCCATTTCGTTCAAAGCTTTCATTTCTCCTTCTTTTTCTGAATCAAGGAATAAGGTGTCATCGAAATCCTGAAGTGGAAAGCAACTAACCTCATCTTCGCTTTGCTGTGAAGGAGAAACAGGTTCTTGGATGACCTCATTAGAGTGAGGAGTAGGGGTTGGTACTTCATCATTTTGTTTAGGTTTTTTCTCCTTAATTACATCCTCATTCTACTGGTCAAAAACTTGTTCCCTTCTCTCTTGTGGATCTTCAGCAAAGGTTTCAAGGGAAACTAGTTTTATCAAGCTGAGAGTGTCCATGGTATGGTCATTGGTTCTGGACAATGAGAGATTCTTTTCAATTCGAATGGCCATGTTGTGAGCTTCTGCAAGTGTTTTCGGATTCTTCTTATTTATGAGGAAGCTCAAATACCCCTGAAGTCAATTAGTATAGAGATAAACGAGGTACTTGTCTTTAGGATGATGGCTTTCAGGAATATGGTAAAGCAACCTTTGGAACATTGCCCCAAAAACTCCAACAATCTCATGCTCTGTTTGCTTTATGCCTTCAAGACCTTTAAGAAATGATTGTATATCTTCCAATTTCTTAACCCACCTTGCAAGGAATATTTCTTCAAAATGGTCCATAGATATGATGCTGGCAGCTGGAAGATTATCATACCATATTCTTGCCTCTCCATGCAGAGAGGCAGAGAAGAGTTTCATCACCAAATATTCAGCCTCATCACTGATAGGGAGGTATTGAAAGAAATCCCAGAATTTGCTCATGTGATAATCGAGACTCTCTCCATCGATGCCAACGAATCTAGGGAGCCAATCTTTATAAAAGGGGGGCATTCGTCTGGGATATCCTGGGATTTTACTCATGTCCAAAGGTTTGTAGTTCCCTGGATCCCATTGTGAAGTCATAGTTGGCTTCGTCATCAGTGGAGTTGCCAGATAGTTTTCTTGAAACTATCAAAGAAATAGGGAAAACACCCTAGTGGAGTCGCCAGGTAAGCTTGTAAGAAAATAGTCTCTGAGGCAAGGCTTACCAAAAAGATGTGTTGTTTGAGGAGAATTGACTCAATGTTCCACAGAAGCAGTGCCAAAATGTTATCGCATAGTTTGTATCTAGGTCAAAAGAATATGAAATAGAAGGCCAAAATGGAGTAACATGAACCTATCCCACCCAATGTCACCATGATGGGGGGGTTCTTTCTCTTTAGGGAGGTTAGGGCCAGGGGAGATGTCCCCGGTAACCTAGGGTTTTGAAGAGGCAAAAGTTTAAAAGTCAAAGTAAAGCTCCCCCTTCACAGGTCACCACCAAAAAAAATAATCTCGGCTAAACAACCAATAATGAAGTGTAGGCCCAAAGAAGAACACCTACCCGGAACAGAGTAACAACAAAGCAATATATGCAGGCTATAATTAATGGGTTTGTACTTCATATGACTATCTGATATCAATATATAGGAAATTATGACAATAAATATTGACGAAGTCAATGTTTGTTAATACAACAATGAAATAATATCAATTCACCAATAAATGTCAAGATGATGTAGCAATCAATGTATCCAATCAATCCCTTATTCAATAAATTCTTAAAATCACCATCCAATTTCCTATAAGGAAAACTTGTTGTGTCAAGATGAAATAACCAAGGGTGACTTCAGCCTTTTAGGGTTAGTAGTTAGTTAGGGTTTCAATTTAGAAAAGAGTTTGAGAGTTTGTTTGATCACTTTCACTTCAACATTGGAGGCCTAAGATCAGTGCCTAAGGGTAAATGGAGTAAAATTAAGGGAGAACGCAGTCAAATTAAGAGTTTGAGAGTTTGTTTGATCACTTTCACTTCTGCTAAGGGCATTGACCACCCTATTTTATTTTCCTTTAATATGTTTGATTTCGAAATCAAACTCGCTAAGGAGAGCCATCTATATAGCTTGTCTGGCATTGAGCTTCGGTTGGTCGAACAAATATCGTATCCCATAGTGGTCTGTCATAAGTACAAATTTTCTCCCCAGGAGGTAATGCCTCCACATTTTTAAGGCATGTACTATGGCAGCCAGCTCTAGATCACGGGTCACATAGTTGATTTCGTGCTCATTCAGTTTTCGGGACTCATAGCAGACCACACTTCCTCCTTACATAAGGACTCCTCCGAGCCCTTCCTTACAGGCATCTGTGCACATGAGGAAGTCAGCTTCGGGATCAACAATCTTTAGCACAGGTACGTGGGTCAGTAGATGTTTAAGGGTTTGAAATCTTTCTTCACATTTTTGTGTCCATGTAAATTTTGTCCCCTTTTTCTGGAGGGAAATGATGGGACAACCAACCTTGGAGAATCCTTTTATAAATCTCCTATAGCATCCTACTAATCCCATAAAGGATCTGATATCTGAAACGTCATTAGGGGTAGGCCATTCCATGATAGACTTGATTTTGTCAGGGTCTACTGCTACTCCTTCTTCAGATAGGACATGGCCTAAGTAATGTATTTGCTTCTGGAAGAATTCACATTTGTTGAATTTGGCATAGAGCTGATGTTCTCTTAGCACTTGCAGCACACGCCTAAGATTCTCTTCATTCTCTTCTCCATTCTTGGAGTAAATTAATATATCATCAATAAAAACCAGCACAAATCTGTCTAGAAATTTGTTGATTACATTGTTCATCAAGCACATGAAAGTGGGAGGGGCATTGGTTAACCCAAATGGCACTACCACAAACTCATAGTGACCATAGCTCATCCTGAAGGCAGTTTTATGGATGTCTTCACCCTTGATTCGGACTTGATGGTATCTCAACCTCAAGTCAATCTTTGAGAAAATAGATGCACCCCCTAATTGATCGAACAGGTCATCGATCCTGGGCAAGGGGTACTTGTTCTTTATGGTTACCTTATTGAGTTGTCTATAATCTATACAAAGTATAAGGGTACCATCCTTATTTTTCACAAATAGGACTGGTGCTCCCCATGGAGACACATTGGGTCGGATATAGCCCTTATCCATCATTTCTCTCAATTGCAATTTGAGTTCAACTAGTTCAAGTGTGCTCATCCGGTAGGGTGTCCTAGACACCGGCACCACTCTCGGTGCAAGTTCTATCAAGAAGTCAATGTCCCTTCTCAGAGGTAGACCCAGTACCTCTTCTGGAAATACATCTCTGTATTCTCTCAGGGTAGGGTGGTCTTTGAGGCTTGGTTTGTCACCTTCAATTGTTTTCAACACCTGTATTGCATATAGGGGACATCCTTTTCGGCAATACTTTCTCATTTGTAGAGCTGATATTTGTCTCACCGAGACAGGTTTTTGGATCCCTTGAAGGGTTATCCTTTTCCCTTCTTTACTTACACATTCTAAGGTTTTATAGTAACAGTCTAATTTGGCTTTATGGGTGGCTATCCAGTCCATGCCAATCAACAGATCATATGATCCCAGGGGTAATATGTTAAGGGTTGCTTGGGTGGGGAATTCACCCAACATTAATTCATAGACTGGTATGACCTCTACTACCCTTCTTTTGGTGCCAGTGGCTAACTGTACCAACCATGGCTTGGTGTTCATATGTGGCTATAGTTTACACTTATCAATAGCCTTAGGGGCTATATAACTCAAATTTGAACCAGGGTCAATCAGAATAGACACTAGATGGTTGGAAATCATACCTTCTATTTCCACCACTGAAGCTTGGTGGTCGGCTTGGTTATTATCCAAGGCTGCATAAATTTGTGGCACACTCCTGGCCACATCATTGATGGTGGTAGCTTCCTGGATGCTGTAAATTCTCCGACTATTCTTTTGTCGGTGTGGACAGTCTCTCAGTAGATGTTCTTCTCCACAACCCCAACTTTTCAAAGGTTATTTCTTTGGGTTATTAGCCTTCACTGGTACAGATCCAGAAGTTTTATTTTTGCCCAAGGAGGGAAAGTTCTGTTGGTGTACACTCTGGGCTAGGAAGCTCATCCTTGAGTTCTTCTTATAGTTCTTAAATATTGGGGATTTAATCCCCTTTCTCTGAAATCCTGAACTATTCTTCAGTTTCCAGCCTTCGTGAGGTTCTGTTCGATGTCCAAACTGTTCATGACAATATCTTTCCTTTCGGATAGTGCCTTCTAGGGTCTTTGGCTCATCAAATTCAATTATGTTCCGATAGTCCTTAGGTAGTCCATTGATGAAATGTTGCACCTTTTCCTTTTTTTCTTTTATATAAGGTACATACGTCAGCAACTCGAGGAATCTGCTAACATATTCCTCTATAGTGAGTTTGCCCAGTTTGAGTTCATAGAATTGTTTAGTCTTTTTGTCAAAATATTTTTCCGACAGATACTTCTTCCGAAAGTATTTCTCAAACCATTCCCAAGACAGGTCTTCTTCTTGAACCCCTTTCACATTCTTAAGGTCTTCCCACCAAATGGAAGCCTTTCCGTTCAAGTTGAAGGTGGCCACTCGGGCATTCAAATTTTCTGAGAAGTCATGGACTCTGAAATACTTCTTTAGCCCAAGCAGCTAGGCCTTTGCTTCCTCTCCCTTCTTTATTTCACCATCGAAGGAAGGTGGTTTGGCATTCTTGAATTCTTTGAATTTATGACTCTTAGAAATTTTTTTCTTCTTTCGTTTTCTTTGGGAATGAGAACTAGTTCTGCTACTAGAAGATCCCTCCAAGTCGCCAGCTTCCTTTCCAGAAGAATCATCTGATGCTTGTCTCTTATCTCTGGGGTGGACCTTTCTCGAGGTTCTCCTCTCAGTGTGGCCACTAATATGACCATGTTTCTGTATCTCAGGTTCATGCTACATTTTTCTTTGTAGGTCAGATAATATCTGTAGTAAAACTACGTTCATTTCTATTTGCTTCTCTTGTTCTTTCATCATCCTCTCATTGTCAGCCTTGCAGCTTTGTAATTTGACCATGAGGCTTCTCACAGTCTCAACTAGATCTGGAGGGGTCCCTACAACCCTCCTTTTTTCAGACTCTTCATCTCTATTGTGGGAGCCTTCCCCCACCTCTTGGTGAGTCACCATTCTATGTGTCTATAATTTCCCACAGCTGATCGTCTGCTTGGGTGCAAAAGAAAAACGCTGGTTGTTAGTCAATATTTATATACATTCATACTCCGCGCATAATTCATATTTTTCACATGCACACACACAATAGGAGTTTTCATTCTTAACTTTGACCTTTTGATTAAAAAGGTTAGGACAGAGGGTTACTCCTTTTAGGAGTGTTTCGGACAGAGCTCCTGCGCAACTCGTTCATGAGCCCAAGGAGGCCAAGTGTTGTAACCATGCTTTGATACCAATTTGTAACAAACCCACTACAGGGCTAGAAAATTTCAACTTTCTTTCCTTTTTAAAGTCCCTCATATGACCGTGGTTATGCCCACAATCCTTACCGAGAAGGAATTTCTGCTATCGCGATCCAGGGAATCGTGATGCAAGAATTCCCCCATACTCTCTTGTCTATCGAAGGGCCAAAACCTGAAAGGAACCAACAGTTCGTCACATCTAATAATGCCTCGGATTAAAAGCTGACATTCCACCTTTTGGTGTTTCACGTACCGGGTCTTCGTGGTAGAAGAGGACGAGGGGTTCATGCTCTTCGGTTTTTTGGGTGCCAAAACACAGAAAACCCAAATCTACACTCGCTAAGTCATATCGGGTTTTACCTATCGAGATTTAGGGACTGGCGTGTCCAAGGGACTTGCCTCTAGGTATCCTGGGTGCCGAAATACTGAATCATCGTAACTTGTCCAAGCTCTGTCATTTCGGGGTTTCGTAGGTTGGAGTTTCGATACTGGCGAGTACAGGAGGCTTGCCTTTAGATATCCCAGGTGCCGAAACACCGAAACACCATATCTCATCCACTCGATTATTGTTTTTGGGTTTCGCAATTCAGGATTTCAGGATATGTGCAGATAGGAGGTCTCACACTTAGGTTTCCTAGGAGCCGAAACTCTGAAACCTGTATTCATTGACAAGCTCATTTTGGGGTTTCATATGTCATGATTTTGGGATATGTGCAAATAGGAGGTCTTGCACTTAAGTTTCCCCGAGTGCTGAAATACTGAAATATAATAACTTCTCCACACTCTCTCTTTTCGGGATTTCACAAGTCAGGATTTCGGGACTTGCGAGTACAAGGGAAACTTACCCTTGGGTCTTCTGGGTACCGAAATGCCAAAATGCTGAACCAAGTCACACTATGCCAATTTGGGATTTCGTGAGTTGGGGTTTTGCATATCAGAACTTCACGATACAAGATGTCGAAGATTCACACTCGTCAACTACCTGAGTGCCAAAAATCTGATGCACCCACTCATCATACACTCGACCAAATTCAGGGTTTCGCAGTTTGAGATTTCACAACTAGCGGGTACAAGGGAACTTATCCTTGAATATCCCGGTTCCCAAAATACCGAGCATCAATACTTACCCATGCTGGTCCAATTCAGGGTTTCGCGAATCAGAGTTTTGCGATGTGCGCAGACAGGAAGTCTCGCACCTAGATCTTCCGGGAGCCGAAACTCTGAAATACCAACTCTTAAACCTGCTCATCTATTTTTGGATTTCACCCATCAAAATTTCACAGGTCGGGGACACCGGGTGCCGAAACACCGAGACCTCATAACTCCTCCATACTATATCATTTCTAGATTTCGTGAATCAGGGTTTCGGGACTTGCGAGTACAAGGAAACTCGCAGTTAGGTACCCCAGGTGTCGAAACACCAAAACGTCCTAACCCAACCACACGCTGTCATTTCGGGATTTCGCAAATCGGGGTTTCGGGACTTGCGAATACAAGGAAACTCGCACTTAGGTACCCCGGGTGTCGAAACACCGAACCGTCCTAAGTTTAAGAGGACCATTCTCTCTCATGTAGGGTTTAAATACTTATGCCATAAAATTCCCCAACAGATCCTTGGATAAAATTTCAAAAAGGGTGTCCCTGTGGGGAGATCTATCCAGGGCATTACTTGAGACAAATAAGAGAATAAATTTCCCGAGAACAGACTTGAAAACTGAATCCATGCCATATATATATATATATATATATGTTTATATTTACATAAGCCATAGGTGGTCTTTCCAATATAAGCATGCAACCACCATTTCTAATCAAAACACCATACAGACAGTCTTATATTGAAACCATTCATAATTGCACAAACCATGAGCATACATGTCAGAATATTAATTTCAAGATATGAGATATAACACTTATCAGAAAAACACCAGGCTTGATGCAACTGCTGAGAGGGGTGCTCGTTTCCACCCAACCATAGGCTCAACGATTCCGAATGGATTTACCACTAGCCACCCCCGAGCTTAGACCAAGATGCTATGAGACTGAGTCTCTATTCATTAGAAGTCGATAATGAAGGTTACTCTCCTTCTTCTCTGCTCATCAATCACTCTGTATATGTTTTTCCAGAGTCCTTCCGATTTCTCCCCTCTTGCAATCTTTGTCGCGACTGCCCCCTTTCACACCTCTTTTCACCCTTTTCTTTTCCGGTGAGGTTGTGTGTGGCACGAACTTCCCCGTGGTGGTCAGGTCTGAGGCTTCCATGGATGGGCGGTTCACCCCCCATCCCTCATTAAATCATGAGGAGCCCCTTCACCTACCAACTTGGTGAGTAATTCAATTCAGGGCTAGTGAGCCACTCTTGATCTTCAGGCCAGTGAAGACCAAGTATGGTATTGGTTTCAGTGGAAGTTAATGCCACCATTCCAGGTGCCTTCCACCACCTTTCATCAACCATCGTGGTCTCTTTTCAGCACATCCCCCTCCCAACAGTCCTGCAACATATATTCATAACATTATTTACATCTTTGAGTTTGCCATAGTTCTTGGCCAGTATTGTTATTTTTACAGTCTGGGGGAAACAGGGTGTTACAGGACATGAGACAACGACCTGCTTGTGTGTTTGTCCCCTAGGGTTTTTAAATCAGCAAAATTTATAAATAGATGCAAGAATATAATACTACAACCATTCAATAAAGAAGTTTTGCAGAAAAAAACACTTACATATCACCATGAAATAGCATTTCAAACCCTAGTTGTAAACCTTCCTTCAAGAGAAATGCCAAAAATGCCAAGAAATGCCTTCCTTCAACAAGTGCGCCTCACTTAAAAAGCAGAAATACCCAAGTAGGGCACTAAAATCAGACCTCACTAATGAGTGAGTGATGTGTTCTGTCAAAATGAGAGTGAAAACCCTCAATATATAGTGTATCAATGACATTAATTAAATTTAGGTCATAAAAAATAGCCGACAAGGCTATAAACCAAAATCATATTGTTTTTACATTAAATTGTCAAATTAAAACCCTAACTGAGCTGTAATAAAGGTAAAATCCCCTTCAATGGAGGCGCTAGCCCCTTTTAGGGCAGATGAGACATCTAGGAGCAAAACGTTAGCCCCCCAGGGGCCTCTCCAACATGCCACACATGCCACTGCTGCCCAGTCTACCTCCAAGAGTGACCATGAAGCTGGATGACATCATGGTGAGGATGGGGACATTCTGAATCTTCCAAGCGCAACATTCCACTGAAAAGGGGTCATTCCCCCTAGGTCGGGCTCTGCGAAAGTGCCTCTGGTGAAACATCCTCTTCTTCTTTGGTGCAAGACCTCGATCAAACATTGTCCTATCTCTGCCCCTCTGACGGGGTATCAGTAGCCATATGATGGGATCTTCATCCCCATGGAGGTCCGAACTAATCATCTCCCCATGTGTACCAATCCAAATGGTACCTATCCATCGGGCATGGTCCTGCACATCAAAAACTATGCCCTCCATGGGCTCATTAGTCACAGGGATCATAGCAATGTCAATCACATTTCATCATTAATATTATCAAACATATGCATAAAAACCCTGATATATCAGTCAATAGCTCAAAGATATTAAAAACAGCTACAATACAAGATTGAGAAAAAGGACAAGACATCCTATTGGGATAGTATCCAGAAGGAGAGGAAAGTTTCCAAGAGGTTTCATTCAAGCCATGTAAATGAAGTGATGTGGCTAGGGGATGTACAGACATACGGGTAGAGTGAGAGCCAAGGATGCATAATATTACTCATGGGTGCCTTTGTAGAAGGTAGGTTGTACTTGTCATGGATGCAATTTTTTCCAAGACCGTTCTTGCCTTTATTCTTTTCTTTATTTTCTTTTTTCTTCTTATTTTTCTTTTTATTCAAGGGATAACTAGAGGAAACTGCCTTGGCATGGTGACCAGAGCTGACAGTGTTACCCACAAGTACTTTCACAAAGATGAGAAGGTTGGCTTGTGATGAGACCCCCTTTCCCTTGGCCATGCAACCAAAGGTCACTGCCCTGGCATGGTAACCATATGGTGGCAATGCCATACTGTTAGGTACCCATGAACATAATAGGTTGGCTCATGATGAGACCCCTTATCCTCTTGAATAGGTCTTGCTTGTTATTGTTATGGGTCCCTCTTGTTTCTTCCTGAGAGGATTTTTATTTCCTTCTCGGGGATCCCTGGGCGAAGCATCTCGAGGTTTTAATTCTAGGCTTTTATCGTCTACCAACTTCTTTTACCTTCTGGGCCTTTAGCCCCTTCTTCTCATGAGATAAGGTGCAACCCTACAAACCGGTCAACCTAATGCTTGGACAAGGGGAATGGGATAGATGAGTGAGAGATAAGATGAAAAAGTGGTGGTATGATGGGAGTGGACGATGGATTTTTAGAAATCCCCCAGTGTCAAACCAAAACCTATGGGTACTAGCTTGCTAGGGAACCCTGTCAATCTCCCCAAGCATGGTCAAGTGGGCTAGTGTAAGATCCATGCAGTTGTCAGAGATAAAAGGAATCAGATGCATATATTCAAAGTTTTTAATGATCGAAAGTGACACATATCATGATACCTGGACCAATTACCTCATGGAGCAAGAGCCTTCTCTGATACAAGACCAATCTGAAGGTGATGGATGTTTCTTTTGCTGACAAGATGAGTCTGATGATAGAAGAAAAGGATGGGCCCTCTAGGGCCATGCTCAGGTCAATTCTTCTCTCGGTACTCCATTTCTAGGACCTGTGTGCCTCGAGACATGATCTCCTAGTTATCCCTAAAAATAAGGGATAATAGGGCTGTCAGATCCAGGAGGTATATTGTGACATACCACGTCAGTAAGGATAGGTGGCAAATAACATCAGTAAGGACACATGGCACAATCATACACGGACAAGTGTCAAGGTGATTTGACATTTCAATTACATGGATATTATAAATCTGAGTGACATGTGGGAGCCACTTGGCTCATGACACATCATTGAGTGATGCAAGAATGAGGCCACTCCTGGAGTTTTTCTTCGGGAGTTTTAGCTTCAACACTCCCCCAAAGTCCCAAAGGATGAAGTCCTGGGGGCGGAGGATAGCTGTCCGATCACCGCGGATCATGGATCGTTGATATCGAGAGTGAAGCGCTCAAATTATTAGTGAGTGTTCATATGTCATGGTCACATCGTTGAGAGTTGGAGAGAAGAGCTAGTGCAACAAAGATCCATTTCGAAGTTCACGACATAGAGAGTCAAGGAGACTCAAGACTGAATCCCCGAAGTGTGAAATCACGAAGCACCTTTTGGCATAGGTTGTGGTCACTGTTGGTGGTCACATGAGGGGAAGGAGCTAGTATATCTAGGCTCCATTTTGGAAACCAGGAGTTGGAGGAGTCAAGGAGACTTATTGCAGGAGTTCACAATATGAGAAATCACGACGTGCCTCTCTTGCTTGACCCTTGGTCACAGCTAGAGGACACACCATCCAAGGCTTAAGGGAGGAGCTAACACGTCACTGGGCTCCACATCAGAGGTCCTTGAGATCTTAAAGCACCTTTTTGGATAAGTGCTTGGTCACTACTCATGGTCGTATGAAAGGAAGGGGCTAGTCCAGCTAAACTCCATTTCGGAGATCATGACTTGGAGAGTCGAGATGCATCATACCAAGATCCCTGAGGTCGCGAGTCATGAAGTGCCTTCTGAATAGGCGTTTGGTCACTGCCTGAGGCCACATGTGACAGGAAAGGGCTTAGCCAGAAAGGCTAAATTCCCACTGTGAAGTTTTCCTCAGGAAGAGAGAAGGCACCAAATGCATGAACGTGTAGAGATTCTCTCAGTAACTGCCAGAATGAAGTGATTGCATCTGCCAGAGAATTCGAGGAGCTGTAGGGTGACTTCTAGAGGAGATGAAGAGCCTTGAGGTAAATGTTAGTGGAATGAAGACACATCAAAGAGATAATTGACATATGGGAAAGTGTTGAAGTCTTTAACTGAAACAGAGAGGATAAGCTCAACTGTGACAGAGAGGACGAAGAGTCTTGACTGCCAAAGAAGCTAAGGAATCTCAGCATAACGCCCACTGATGATGGTGAGATTTAGAAACACCAGAGAAGATTCAGAGTTTCCATGATGATCAAGCAGAGGACTTGACATGAGGAGAACATGAAGAATATAGAGGTGGTTGAGGCTTGAGGTAGTCAAGCTATGGCACAATGGAGTGATGTGAACAACCTGAAGTGTAGAACCGTGACATTGTGAAGAGAAGAAAGAGGCATTGCACATGAAGGGTGAAGAAGGTGCACAGATAGTATAAAAACACAGAATAGAGAAGAGAGTGGGGTTGAGCATGGAGTGAAGAAGAATAACATAGAGAAGAAGAATAGTGCTGAAGTGAAACAGAGCAGAGAAGATGAAGAAGGTAGAGGAGACATGGAGCTGTAATAGACCAAACTAGAGACAGAGCAAGTAAGTAAAGCTTTGTAAGATTCAATAAGGGTGGTAGGGTGGTGCTAGGGAGGACTATACTCCTATAAATTCTAGTTGGTGCTAGAAGATATTCTGGGAGTTGGTGCTTCCGTCTAGTGGGTGCTAGAGAAATTTGAGAGTTGGTGCTCTCTGCAAGTTGTAGCTTGCTATCAGAGGTTGTAGCCTCATATTTGAGTCAGAGCTCAAAGTTGTGATGTACATGAAAGTTGGAGCTTGATTGACATCATAAGAAGAAGAGGTTTTCACCCTTTATGGGTTTCCTCAGGAAAATCAGTTTCTCTGTGTATTTTGTGTGATTGATCACTATATATCTATGCATGTTAAGGTAACAAGAAACACATTAAATAATAATCTAGAAAGAATCAAAATCAAAAGAAAATTTCAAGCTTATATATATATATAACTGATTCAGCCCCCTCTCAGTTATATTTCCAACAATTGGTATTAGAGAAAGGTTCCTTTAATCAAGGGTAGATCCATAAGCTTGAACATGACTAGTCATGATGGAGGTTCAACTAATATAACCCCTATGTTTGATGGAACAAAATTTTCCTTCTGGAAAATAAGGATGAGAACACATTTAATGTCCTTGGGTGTTGATGTTTGGGATGTCATTGAAACAGGATATGTGAAGTATATAGTCTTGGCCTCAAAGGATGATAAGCTAGAGTTTAGCTTTAATGCAAAATAAATGAACGAAATCCTTAGTCAACTTGATGAAGCCAAGTTTGTCAAAGTGATGCACTGTGATTCAACAAAAGTTATGTGGGACAAGCTGATAAGTAGTTACGAAGGTGATGAAAAAGTAAAATATGAAAAACTTCAGACTCATAGACTGAAGTTTGAACAGTTAAAGATGGATGAAGACGAAACTATCAGTAAGTACTTCTTACATATATAAGGACTAGTCAACACTATGAAAGGGATAGGTGAAACGATAGCTGATTCCTTTCTAATCGAGAAAATATTAAGATCTCTTCCTGATAGATTTAATTCGAAGGTCTCTGCTATAGAGGAAATAATTGATCTCAAAACGTTGACACTAGATCAACTTCTTAGAACCCTAACTGCCCATGAAATGAGAATCACCAAAGGTAAATCCACTACAAGATAAACATCTTTTAAAATAGAGAAATACACAGACTCTGAGATAGATGAGGTTGAAGCAAACTTTGTGAGAAGACTAAAGAAGGGATTAGGCAAATACAAAGGTAAACTGCCTTTCAAATGTTTCAACTGTGATAAGATAGGTCACTTTGCAAATAAGTGTGCTCGCAAAAGAAAGGATCAAACATACGATGATGAGGAGAAGCAAAAACACAGAAAGGTCTATAAAAAGAATAATTTTAAGAAGAAAAGTCTTTGTGTAAAAAATGATGATTATCCTTCAGATGATGAATACAATGACTCTTCTATTGAAGATAAACTAAAAAATATCTTGCTAATAGCTTTAGAAGATATAAACACTGAAGATACAGAAAGTGAGTTTGCTTATTGTGAAGCACTAGTAGATCTTGAAGGAGAACTTGTCAGTTCCATGGAAGAGATTGATAGACTTAGAGAAAAGAAAAGAAAACAAAAATAGTTACTACTCACGTATGAGAAAACATGCAATGAACCATCTAAAGAAATTTCTCTTTTGAAAGATAAGTTAGAAGAATCTAAGAGTATTGAGGAAATCCTCACACAACAATTGAAGGAAGCCAAAACAAAAGGTGAAAAATTGGAAGCTGAAGTAGTGTCTATCAGAAAAGATCTAGAGAAATTCTAGGCCCCATATCATCAGAATTTGACAAGTATTAAGGCATCAAAAGGATTAGCCACCATTCTAAATCGGCAAAGGAATCCAAAGTTGAAAACTAGTTTGAGTTATGAAGAGGGATCAAATAGTGATCAGCCAAGCAACAGATATTCCATCAAGTTTTTCAAGTCTACAACCATTGACAACAACGAACCTGTAGAAACAAAGGAAGATAATCAACCGACAAGGAGGAGTGAAGAAACAAATACCATAACTGAATCGGTAGAAAAAATAAATGTTACACTCTCTTCTCAAGGAAATCATCAACATGGAAGAAATCGACCTGCTTAAAGAAGACATCCATTTCCCAGGTACAAAGAGTTTTTCTATGTATATTGTTTTTACTTCTCTAAATTTGGCCACAAAGCTATAAACTGTTCTTTAAGACTTAGACATGAGCAATCAAGACAACCAAGGAATAAATACCTGCCACAACAAATAATGAGACATCCAAGTAACAAACAACCACAGACTACAAATCATGTAATGGATGGGAAAAGGGCTCAGATTACGCATAACAATCATTATGATCCTTTATTCAATGAACCAGAATGTTACATCTACCATAATTATGGACATAAAGATGCAGAGTTTCTCTTAAAGAACTATAAGCCAGATTCAAATCACAGAGCTGAAAATGTCAAGGTTTGGAAGAAGAATGAAGATAACAAGTGTGGATTAGTGTTGTCAGATCAAAGAAAAAAATACTCTTGGTATATTGACAACGGATGCTCCAGTCATATGACAGGTGACAAAAGTAAGTTCCTATCACTCAAGGAAAATAAATTAGGAAGTGTTACCTTTGGAAATGATGCTCCGGGAAGGATCAAAGGTAAAGGTCTAGTAAGATTAAGTAATGGAAGAATAAAAGCTCAAGATGTATTATTTGTTGATGGTTTAAAGAATAATCTTCTTAGTGTCAGTCATATATGTGACAGAGGATGTGAAGTCACCTTCACTGCCAAGAATTGTAAAATAAAGACAATAAACATAGGAGAGTTACTTGCAAAAGGGGTTAGAACTGAAAATAATGTATATGTCCTGAAGGAAGATAAGGAGAAATGTCATTTAAGCAAAATTGATGAAAGTTGGTTATGGCACAGAAGGCTTGGACACCTGAATTTTGATCATATTTTCAAACTGACTAATGAGGCTGTTGTGAAAGACCTTCCAAAACTATCTAAGCCTAATAACTTTGTATGCGAGTCCTGCCAAATGGGGAAGCTGAATCGTGCTCAATTCAAATTGAAGAGTTTCACATCTTCATAGAAATTGCTTCAACTTGTTCATATACATCTATGTGGACCAACACGAAAAGAAGGAGCTGGAGGACAACGTTACTTCATGCTGGTCATTGATGACTTCTCTAGACATACATGGGCTTCCTTTTTGAGAGAAAAATCTGATGCATTTGAGAAGTTCAAAACCTTTAAGACATTAACCGAGAATTAGACAATAAGAAAGTTGAAGGCAATTCGCTCAGACAGAGGAGGATAATTTTTGTCAAGATATTTCAAAGAATTTTGTGATAGACATGGAATTAAAAGAGAATATACTATTCGAGGTACTCCTCAACAAAATGGAGTTGTAGAGAGGAAAAATAGATCAATTCAGCAGATGGAAAGGGATATGATGAATGAAAGAGACATTTCACAAACTTTATGGGTGGAGGTTGTTCACACATCTGTTTATATTCTGAACAAAGCACATCTAAGGCCAAACAATGAAAAAACTCCACATGAGCTGTGGTTTGGTCAACCTACATCCATTAAGCATTTCAAAGTATTTGGAAGTAAATGCTACATCAAGAATAATGATGATCATTCGGGAAAATTTGATAGTAGAGTTGATGAAGGTATCTTCTTAGGATATGCAATGAACAATAAAGGATACAGATGATTTAACAAAATATTGCATAAATTAGTAGATTGTATTGATGTTCGAATTGATGAAGAAGCTCATGTAAAAGATCAATAGAAAATAAGCACCAAGTCATATGGAGAAGAGGATAATAATAATAAAGATGAAGAACAACAAATATCAAAGGCATAAGAAGAGGATGAATCAAGTGGATAAGAGACACCTAGGCAAGAAGAGTCAGGACAACAACCAACATCAGATCCTTCCTCCAGAATTACTCAAAAGAATCATCCTGAATGTCAGATAATTGGTGAAAAAGACAAAGGTGTACAAACCAGGAGAAGGATAATTAAAGACACCAAACAATAACATATAGCCTTCATATCCTTGATGGAACCCAAGAACCTTGATGAATCCAGTAAAGACATAAATTGGGTAAAATCAATGAATGAGGAACTGGATCAAATTGAAAAGAATGACACTTGGGAACTCGTTCCTAGGCCAACAAATAAAAATGTAATAGGCTCCAAATGGGTCTACAAAAATAAGATGAATGAGAAAGGAAATATTGTAAGAAATAAGGCTAGATTGGTCTGCAAAGGATATGCTCAAATAGAAGGACTGGACTTTGATGAAACATTTTCACCTGTAGAAAGATTATAAGCTATTAGAATGTTTCTTTCCTATGCTTGCCATAAACAGTTTAAAGTCTATCAAATGTATGTCAAATCATCTTTTCTAAATGGAGATTTAAACGAAGAAGTATATATGGAACAACCAGAGGTTTTCCAACTATCAGATAACCTTGACCTTGTCTGCAAGTTGAAGAAAGATTTATATGGGTTGAAACAAGCACCTCATGCCGGGTATCATAGACTGGATACGTATCTACAAGACAAAGGTTTCAAGAGAGGAGCAGTTGATAGAAATCTATATATCAAAACAAAAGGTATTGATCTGCTCATTGTGGTGGTCTATGTCGATGACATCATCTTCGATAGTAATAATGCTTCATTGGTAAAATGGTTTGCTTCTACCATGTAGTCTGAATTTGAAGTGTCTATGATAAGGGAACTGTCATTTTTTCTTGGCCTACAAATTACTCAGAGGTCTGAAGGAATATTTATTTCTCAAGAAAAATATCTAAGAGAAATGATGAAAAGGTTTCAAATGGAAGATTCTAAACCTATGAGCACACCTATGGTCACTGGATGTAAGTTAAGAAAGGATGATGATTCACTTGATGTTGTTCAGAGTTCATATAGGTCTATGATAGGAAACTTACTGTATATCACAGCATCTCGTCTAGACATAATGCATGCTATTGGAATAGTAGGAAGATATCAAGCTACACCTAAAGAGAGTCATTTGTTAGCTATCAAACGAATATTCAGATACTTGAAAGGAACAATGGACTATGGCCTATGGTATCCTAGGACTCAGAATTTTCATCTATCAGTCTATTCAGATGCTGATTGGGCTAATTGCGTGGATGAAAGGAAAATCACGAGTGGAGGTGCATTCTTCTTAGGAGAATCCCTTGTATCATGGTTGAGCAAGAAGCAAGGTTCCATTTCCTTATCAACTACATAATCTGAATATATTGCAGCCGCCACATGATGCACTCAAGTATTGTAGATGATTCAGACCCTTGCAAACCTAGAAGTAAAATGTACTGCACCAATCTCAATTCACTGTGATAATACCAATGCAATTAGTCTATCAAAGAACCCTGTGTTTCACTCTAAGACTAAGCATATACCCATCAAGTATCACTTCTTCGGGGAACATGTAACTAAATCTGTGGTTTCTATGCACTATATTCCATCCAAAGAACAGATTTTTGATATCTTCACTAAACCACTTGCAAAAGTTCAGTTTGAGTATCTACGCCAAAAGTTGGGCGTGACCCCATTATCAACCTAAGAGAGTCCATCCTATCAGGGGGAGTATGTGTTGGTTGAATATTTGATACCTCCGACGAGTACTGCAACAACTCAGGGGGAGCATGTCTTCTTTCACATTGATGTCAAAGGGGGAGAAAAGGAGTGGACCAGACCGGAGGAGGTCCAAAAATATTAGCGCAACTATTCAGAGTTGCCATCAATGCCAAAGGGGGATATTGTTGGCATATTTACAGACAGAGTGATGACAAGAAAAACAATGCAGCAATGGTATGGTTTCAGGAAAGAACAACATAGGTAAAATGTGATTTTAATTGATGGAAATAAACACAATGGTATGTTACAGGATGAACAATAGGGTTACATTCGGTAGTGCGCTTGTCATTTAATGGAAAACAGGCTCGAAAGATATCATAAGTACAGACAGGAGGAGCACGTAGAGGGAGGACAAATCTCGAGCGTTAGATCAAAGCACGGGGACCAACCGTCGTTAGATATAAGAGAAATTTCACGTTTTAAAGTGCAAGATGAAGCGGACTTACAAAGTCCTGAAAGAAGGAGGACCGTCCATCAACGGGCAAGCCACGTGGTGAAAGATCATCATTTCGTTGACTAGAAAGTCAAAGGCACAAGCTTCTCTACCCTTCCAACTCGTGAAATGAAAAATGATGAAATGATATGAGTTGTTGGATCGTGGAGAAATCTGGACTGTCGATCCAAGCAAGACACGTGGCTAAAGTCCAACATTTCCCTGACTGAAAGGTCAAAGTAAGGAGGTGCCCTACCCTCTTTAACTCACGATATGCGAAATTGCGATATAATCTCAGTCGTTGGATCGAGGACTAATGTGGGCCATCGGATCTAGGAAGTAGATCGTGACAGACTACATTAGCAAGGATAGGTGGCAGCCTACATCAACAAGGACATGTGGCACGATGATACAAGGACAAGTGTCAAGGTGATTTGATGTTTCAATTACGTGGATATTATAAATCTGAGTGACACGTGGGAGCCACTCGATTAATGACACATCATTGAGTGACGCAAGAATGATGTCACTCTAGGAGTTTTTCTTCAGGAGTTTTAGCTTCAACACTCCCCCAAAGTCTCGAAGGATGAAGTCCCGTGGGGAGGATAGTCGTCCGATCATTACAAATCGTGGAACGTTGATATGGAGAGTGAAGTGCTCAAATGATTAGCGAGTGCTCATGGTCACATCGTCGAGAGCTGGAGAGCAGAGCTAGTGTAGCCAATCTCCATTTCGGAGTTCACGACATGGAGAGTCAAGGATATTCACGATTGAATCCCTGAAGTGCGAAATCGCGAAGTGCCTTTTGGCGTAGGCTATTGTCACTGTCGGTGGTCATGTGTGGGGAAGGAGATAGCATATCTAGGCTCCATTTTGGATACTAGGAGTTTGAGGAGTCAAGGAGACTCACTGCAGGAGTTCGCGATATGCGAAATCGCGATGTGCTTCTCTTGCTTGAAACTTGGTCACAGCTGGAGGACACACCGTCGAAGGCTTAAGGGAGGATCTAGCATGTCATTGGGCTCCACATCAGAGATCCCTAAGATCATAAAGCACCCTTTTGGATAAGCGCTTGGTCACAGCTCGTGGTCGTATGAGAGGAAGGGGCTAGTCTAGCTAAACTCCATTTCAGAGATCGCGACTTGGAGAGTCGAGATGCCTCATACCAAGATCCCCGAGGTCATGAGTCATAAAGCGCCTTCTAAATAGGCATTTGGTCACTGCCTAAGGCCACATGTGAAAGGATTGGGCTTAGCCAGAAAGGCTAAATGCCCACTGTGAGGTTTTCCTCAGGAAGAGAGAAGGAACCAAACACATGAACGTGCAGAGGTTCTCTTAGTAACTTTTAGAACAAAGTGATTTCATCTGCCAAAGAATTCGAGGAGCTATAGGGTGACTGTCAGAGGAGTGGAAGAGCATCGAGGTAACTATCAGTGGAATGAAGACACATCAAAGAGAGAATTGATGGATGGGAAAGTGTTGAAGTCTGTAACTGAAACAGAGAGGATAAGCTCAATTGTGGCAGAGAGGACGAAGAGTCTTGACTTCCAGAGAAGCTAAGGAATCTCAGCATAACACCCACTGATGATGATGAGATTATAAAATGCTAGAGAAAACACAGAGTTTCCATGATGATCAGGTAGAGGACTTGACATGAGGAGAACATGCAGAACAAAGAGGTGGTTGAGGCTTGAGGTAGTCAAGCTATGGCACAATGGAGTGTTGTGAACAACCTGAAGTGTAGAACCATGATGCGATGAAGAGAAGGTAGAGACATTGTGCATGAAGGGTGAATAAGGTGCACAGATAGTATAAAAGTGAAGAATAGAGAAGAGAGTGGGGTTGAGAACAGAGTGAAGAAGAAGAGGGCAGAGAAGCAGAACAGTGCTGAAGCAAAACATAGCAGAGAAGCTGAAGAAGGCAGAGGAGAAATGGAGTTGTAATATACCAAATTAGAGACAGAGCAAGTAAGTAAAGCTTTGTAATATTCAATAAGGGTGGTAGGGTGGTGCTAGGGAGGACTACAGTCCTCTAAATTCTAGTTGGTGCTAGAAGATATTCTGGGAGTTGGTGCTTCTGTCTAGTGGGTGCTAGAGAAATCTGAGAGTTGGTGCTCTCTGCAAGTTGTAGCTTTCTATCAGAGGTTGTAGCCTCATATTTGAGTCGGAGATCAAATATGTGATGTCCATGAAAGTTGGAGCTTGATTGAAATCCTAAGAAGAAGAGGTTTTCACCCTTTATGGGTTTCGTCATGAAAATTAGTGTCTTTGTGTATTTTGTGTGATTGATCATTGTATAACTATGCATGTTAGGGTAACAAGAAACACATTAAATAATAATCCAGAAAGAATCAAAATCAAAAGAAAATTTCAAGCTTATATATATATAACTGATTCACCCCCCCTCTCAGTTATATTTCCAATAGTTATGCATTGCACTAAAAAACAAGGATATGAATAAATTCATAAATTCTATAAATAAAAATTATATATTTGGAAACATAATTCAATTTCCTACATTTCATCATTTTACACCATATTCAAATTCATTGTAAAAGTACCATGAATAATCCTTCAAAGTTGACATATTGTTTTTTTTCCCCACTAAGATGTCATGAGAGACCACCATTAGCTTGCAGCCACCCAAATGTATAAATATGCATGGATATCTAATTTTATGTGATTGTTGATGATCATATAATAAAAAATTACTTTGGTTCCACCATCACTTTCTTCTCTTCATCCATATATGTATGCATACATGTATATTATTATGTTATATATTATGGTTGGTTGATTTGTTCGACATCACAGGTATTCCAACAGAGGATGGACACCTTCAGTATCCTCTCACACAACCAGATCAAAGATCAACACACCAATGTTTTGATGTGGTCAAAACCCCTATGGGGAAACATCCATGGCCCCAGCCAATGTGACCACTTGGAGAAGTTTGTTAATGCAAAAGAAAAATATTATAGAGAGATTTAACAAGAGAGTTTCTCACAATCGATCATCGACAAATGACCCCCCATGCTCTTTAAATATAGATCATGGACCAGTCGGGTGCTAAGCCACAGATCAATGGTCATTAATATCGAGGAGAATATGAACCATCAGATCACTCTATGTCAGGAACATATCGTGACCATCGGATTTCCTAAATACAAATGCATACTAATGCATACTAAAGAAACACACTAAGAAGCACACTTTTTCCTAATGACACATTAGAACAAGTAGATCTTAACTAACTCCTATGTGTCTAAATATCCTAACATAGCCCCTTAAGAACAACTTGGGATAGGATTGAAGGATTTACAATAGTGACACAATGGGAGAAGGAAGGAGGAATTAGAGCCTATCTCCCCTTGATGAAAACTTCCTAAACTCCTAGCATAGATCAAAGTTTGGAAAACTTTGCTTCTATAAGAGAATTTGTGAAAATGTCTGCAACTTGATCTTCTATAGGGAAAAAGAGAAATTCAATAACTTGATCATAAATGAACTTTATAATGAAGTGCATGTGTAGCTCAATGTGTTTGTTGCACTGATGTTGAACTGGGTCTTTGGAAATCTTGATGGCACTCTGATTGTCACACCAAAGGATGGTCGGATGCTGCAGTTGGAATCCAAACTATGAAAGGATTTGTTGAAGCCACAGGGCTTCCTAACTTGCATTTACCATTTCTCAGTACTCTACTTCTGCTGAAGAAAGTGCAATAGCATGTTGTTTCTTACAGGCCCAAGTGACAGGGACTTAACCAAGGCTAAAAACATAACCTACAGTGGACTTCCGATCATTAGGGTCACTGAACCAATATGAATCAGTGAAAAAACTAACCAATAAAGGTGTCCCCCCTAAACTATAATGTATCCTAAATGGAACTGTACCACAGACATAGCGAAGTATCCTTTTAGATGTTTTCCAATGGATTTCATGGGGTGTTTGCATATACTGGGAAACAAGACCAACAACAAAGGGAATATCAGGATGGGTATGATTCAAGTATAAGAGGCTACCAAGTAACTGATGGTACAAGGGGGCATCAACTTTGGGAGAAGTACAGGTGGCAACAATATTAACTCCATATTGGAAGGGATAAGGGGTTGGTTTACAATCTTCTATGTGAAAGTGACGAAGAAGGTCACAGGCATACTTAGACTAGGAAAGAAAAATTCATTCATTGGTTTGAAAAACTTGGAGGCTAAGGAAATAGTGCAAAAAGCCTAAGTCTGTCATTTTAAATTTCTTCTTAAAGGTTGGTTTTCACATGGTTTAAAAGTTTTGAGTCATTACCAGTAAGGATAAGGTCATCAACATAAAGGACAAGGATTATGATATGGCTTCATACTTTCTTGGTATAGACATTAGGATCATAATGGCATCTAGAGAATCCAGTGTCAATAAGAGAGTTGTCCATTTTGGCATACCAATATTGAGGAACTTGCTTAAGAACATAAAGAGATTTCTTAAGGCGAAAAACAAAGCTAGAGTCATTCTGGGCATAGCCAGGAGGTTGCTCCATGTAGATTTCTTCTTGCAAATCTCCATGCAATAAGGAAGATTTAACATCCATCTAATGCACCTCCCATTTATGTGAGGCAGCACGGGAAAGAACAAGGCTGATGGAATTCGTTTTGGCTACAAGGGAAAAGGTTTCATTATAGGCAATTACTTCAACTTGGGAAAATCCTTTGGCAACTAACCGAGCCTTGTGTCTTTCAACACTTCCATCTGATGCATACTTAGTCATGTAGACCCTTTTATATCTGACAATTTTTCTTCCTTTTGGAAGAGGTACAGTATCTCAAGTATCGTTTGCATTAAAGAATGATACTCTCCAGTCATTGATCCAAAATTGGATCCCGGAACCAAAATGGGTCCAGGAAGGCCTAAAAATCAAAGTGCTCAGAACAACTTCAAAATGGACATGTGCATAGGCCTCATCGATACAAACCCAACACAACTTGAACAGGCTCAAACAAACGTCGTATGCGAAAGATATCGCGGTTTGTTTGTTTGGCCAAACAGGCAAAAAATGATGACTATGTAGTTTGTATAGTGACGATGTGGAAGCTGACTGTACAGGTCATAAGGCCCTACAGTGACATGGCATATGTGCTAGATGTTGACTGGGTAGGTATGACAGGTGGACAAATGGGATTTGGACACGTGGAATTTTAATTGGTGAATGGTAAGGTGCCATGTGGCACAGTCTTGGGCTGCCACGTGGCACCCCTCTATTGGTTGGAAGTTTGGGAAAAATTTATATGAATTCTGGGGAGTCGAACCCATGACCTCCGGTCCAGGCGGTGAAATGTTTGGCAAGGTTGGGCTACCAACCCGACTGTTGGTAGTTCTTAACCCCTATGGCGCCAAGTAAATATTTAAGTTTGTTGCATTGTAAATTCAAGCAGATAAAGGGTTGGGGCCTAGCCCTAGGCTCGGATGCTACTATGTAACCTTACCATGGGACCATTTCATTTGTATTGGTGTGGTCGACTCCACTCCAGCCATCCCACGGTTCGATGCTATACCATATGATTGTACACTTATGACTCGGGCTTCCCAGTTGTTAGCGTGTGTAAAGGGGTTAGCGCCCAATCGGTCAAGCTAGCCCGTTGACTAGGGTGCTTCAATAGGGGTCAGGGCTTACCACATGTTTGCACATGGAGGATTAGGACAGGGCCACATGGCCACACATGCGACCAAGGACTGAGAGCTAAGGGCTAAGGGCCAACGCCAGCCTAGCCCAGGGCCATATGGAGGCGCCCAAGTGACCAGGATCTTGCATGAAGGGGGGTGCACCCTAATATTTACTAGTTTTGGGTTTTTATACCATATAATAAAGATTTTTAGTGATTTTTCAGTAGTTTTGGATGGATTTAGTCCATTTTTGGAGGATCTTGGGCCTTTTTTGAGTCCATATATTGGGGAGAAGTTGGGAGTTTGTTTCCAAATTCAAGTCTATATAAAACAGAGGTTCTTGAAGCCATAGGAGAGGTTCAGAACAGGGAAGCCATTGAGGAGAGCACCTTTGCGGGCCATTTCTGAGAGATTCGTTCATCCGTTTTCAGTGCTGTCAGTTTTGTTGCGTTCTTGAGATCTAGTAGAACAAACAAATATCAGTTTGTAATCCATTTGGAACTTTTATGATGTACTTTTGAATATTTTAACAAAAATAAGAAAGCCTCACCCACTAAGACAAAGGCCCAAAGGCATAGGCGAGATTACCGAACTTCGCTATCAAGTTTTATTGTTATGGTTTTCTGTTTCTTTATGATTATTTATAGATCTGTATATGTTATTATGGCTTCCATGTTTCATCATTAATTTTTCCTCTTTCATCATTTTCCTAAATGGTTAATGAACTTATGTTTTTAAACCTCAACCATTGTTGTTAAAACATCTTTTCGGATCAAGTGGTATCAGAGCTAGTTCACGGTTGGTTTTTGAGTTTTCATGATTACCAGGGAAAGGCTGAATCATGGTGAAGGTGAGATTTTTGAAGAGAATCCTGAGATTGTATCAAAAAATATAATTTCTCAAAGTGAGAAGATGGCATCAGAACAGGTACTTTCTCATGAGGAGAAAGAGTTTCAAAAAAAATTCTTCTCCATGTCGGAGATGATGAAGGTTCTATATGAGGATTATTTGGAATGGAAGAGACCAATTCTAGGTGAATCTTCAAAGGTAAAAAATGAATAAGGAGAGGATCCTCCTCAAACTCCTCCTTCATCTCCTTCTTCTCCATCAACTTCTTCTTATCCAAGTTCAAGTTCTAAATCCATCGCAAGAAAACATTTCCATAAACATAAAAATGAAATGCCTTTACTTAAGCTTGATGTGAATTTTGAATTACCCATGTATGATGGTGAAGTCAATGTAGATCAAATTGATACTGAGGTCAAATAGATGGAGGTTTATTGCAGTGTGCAACAAATCAAAGATGAGGCCACTCAAATCAAATTGGCATCACTTCGACTTGCAGGCACAACACTCATTTGGTGGCAAAACAAGTTGTAAAATGGCATGCAACAAGTGGGTAATGTATTTCCATCATGGCAAGTTTTTGTTTCTGCACTTAGAAAGAAATTTTATCCTTTGGGTTATAAAGAGAAGGATTTAATTGAATGGAAATGCCTTAAACTAAGAAAAGGACAAACAATGTAAGAATACACATATGGTTTTCGTAAAATGGAATTGATGTTAGATATTCCTTTACATACCCAAGAAACTCTTATGAAGTATATAGGAGGTTTACCTGCACATATTCATAACACTGTATTTATGTTTGGACCTACTAATCTTGATGAGGTTTCTATTCAAGCAACATACATTGAGGCAGGGAAAACATGAGTTGGTGTATCAGGGGAATTGTCTTCAAGGAATGAGGACAAAAAGAGGTGGAATGGAAAGAAAGAAAATTCAGTGGCAAGAAAGAAAGAGAAGCCCTCTTGCAAGCATTGCAAGAAAGAAGGACATGATGAGGACCATTTTTGGCAATTGCATCCCGAGAAGAGACCGAAGTGGTTCAAATAAAGGAAAGGGAGGTAAACAGTTGCAGCAACAACATGACCAACATACTTGGGATTAGATTTGGATGATGAATAGAAAGTCTCAACGGTTGGTTTGGCAGGGAAAATTGGTGATGGATTTGATTCTAGAAGTAAATAGTTTCATATAAGGGTCATTATGAGGCAGACTAAGGTTGACACATTGATTGATAGTGGATTTCAATCTATCTTGATTTCAGAGGAAGTGGTTAAACAATTGGGATTAAACCCTCAGATGCATCATAAACCTTACTCACTTAAATGGATAAGAAACAATCATAAATTGCACATAACAAAGCAATGGACATTAAATTTTTCAATTTCATATAAGTTTGTGGTTGAGGTAACTTGTGATGTGGTGCCACTCAATGAATGTGGAATGGTCTTAGGCAATCTTTATTTGTATGATCGCAAAGAAATCTACTACAGGGAACATAATCAATATCACTTAATCAAAGCAGGCAAAGAATATGTTGTACATGCTCATCATTTAAAAGAAAATCAGTCTCTTCAAACAATGGAAAAATTAAGAAAGGAAGCTCATGCAAGAAACACACCTATAATTGTCCCAAATCAAGTAATTGATCTTAGGCAAGAACATGAGATGTTTGTAGAATGGAAGCAATCATACTTTGCTTCAAGATAAGCTAATGTCGTGCAAGTATTACAAACATATCAGCTCATTTGCAGTCATATTTATGATGTTATCATTAGTAATGTTGTCAACATGGATGGTATTGGCTTTAGTAAGATGTGAGAGAGTACAAGTGGCTAACAATATGCTGTCAGTTATCATGGTTGTTTTACAGTTGATCTTGATGAGACAGGTGCACATGACAAAGTTTAAAGACAAAGAACAAGTGGGGCGGCCTATCCTACACTTCATGACTGGTTAGTATCCTTTTGGAGGACCAAAAGGTCTTAGTGGGAAGGTGTGAACCAGAATTGGATCCCAGAACCAAAATGGGTCTAGCAAGGCCTACAAATAAAAGTGCTCATAATGGATTCAAAAAGAACGTGTGGGTAGGCCTCGTTGATACAAACCTAACCCAACTTGAACGGGATCAAATGGATGTCGTATGCGAAATATATAGCGGTCTGTTCGTTTGGCCAAACATGCAAACAAATGATGACTATGCAGTTCCTACAGTCCATACAATGTTGACGTGGCAGTTGACTGTACATGATTTATAGTGACATGGAAGATGTGTTGGATGCTGACTAGGTAGGTATGACAGGTGGAAAAATGGGATTTGGACACCTGGAATTTTAATTGGTGAATGGTAAGGTGCCACATGGCCCAGTCTTAGGCTGCCATGTGGCACCCCTCTATTGGTCGATAGTTTGGGAAAAAATTATATGACTCCCGAGGAGTCGAACCAGTCTGGGTGGCGAAAGGTTTGGCAGGTCCAGGTTGTTGGGACCTTTGTTATTTATAAGGAATTGCACAAGTTTTGGCCTAGTACGAGTTGCACAGGCTTCATAAGAAGCTAGACAACAGAGAAAGAAAAAGCAACAAAAATAAGTTGTGAAAGGGACAACGCAATACCAGCAAAGAAAAAACGGTTTCAATAGAACAAGAAAGAGTGCAAGCCAAAGACAAAAGACACAAACTAGCCTATATATAAGGATGAATGCGATTGTAAAAGGTTGTCCTCAATTAGGTTAGGTCGGGTTGGCTATTGTTGATTTTGGTTAGTTGGTATCGCAAATGTAAGGTTTTGATCATAGTTAGTGTATACTGATGAGAAGTCATATTTTTGTGTGTGAAATGTAATCTGTACACCTTTTTGAGAGTTAGAGCTCTGTGACATGAGTCTAGAACCAAGAGTCTGTAAAAGAGTACTACTGTGCATCTCTGAGTTTGTAATGGAGAAATATCTGAGGTTAATATATGAAGGAGGATCCAAAATTTTAAAATATGTTGTGTCTTTCTATGTTTATCCTTATGCATTGTATCTTTATAGTATTTCTTTATGGTTTATGGGTTCCACATGATGTCTTTGTGTTTGAATGCTTTTCCGCAACATAAGTAGTTCCAGTTCTTGCACATATGAGTAAGATATGTTTTGTAGTTAGATGTCTTGCGCAAGATTGGGATGAGTCTTGAAGGTTATGTGAATCCTCCTAAGTATTTTCCTTGCATTTCCCTATCCATTTGTCTCAGTAGTGCTTCGAGTGAGACTTCTTCTCTTCAAAGGAGATGAAAATGTCAGCGCTCTAGACTACTTGGTATCTTTTGTTTGTATCCTGAGAAGGACCCTGGTTTGATCAAACTTGCGCCAATAAAATGGTTTCGTTGCTGAGACACAAGAAAGATTGCATCACTTCATTAGTTAGATCATCCAGTCACATGAACAATTGATTTCTGGGTCAATACCACATTAGAAGGATACATTATTGAGTTTTCATCTGAGATACATTAAAGTTTTCTTGATGGAATAGGGGATGTTAACTATTTTCCCGACTGAGATGGCAGCGTAAAAACCCTCACTTGGGGTAGGGTGACACTGGGGTAGAGTCATGGCATGAGAGAGGGGAAGGTTTCTTTGACAAATGGGGGGGGGGAAACAGAAATTAATGGATTCAAGAGACGAGCGAGCCTTGAAAAGAGCTACCATAGCCGAGAAGTGGTGGCAAGGCAAGATCAAGAAAGAAACAAGACAGTCTGAGAAGTTGTGGAAATAATTCAGACTAGGAGAAGTAGAGGAAAGATAGATGGAAGAGTTGTGGAAGATGAGAAGACAGGAAAGACTGGTCAGTCCAAGATTAAGTGAGAGAGAAGCGCAGAGAGAAAGAAGTCCCTAGGAGAGTGGAAAAGAAGGAGAAGGTGTAGACGTAAGAGAGGAGGAAGTTGACATGAATCTTGAAGAAGAAAGAGAATATTCAGTCCCAATGATAGGAAATATAGGGAATCTGGCTAAAGAGACAGCTCTAGTGGAAGAAAAAAAGACCCCCTAGATCAAAGAAAACTGCCCTAAGCCAGTTTCTCCATCCCCGAATCGCCCATACCTCAAGTGTATTCTATACAAGTGGTAAGTTCAATATCACCTTCTCATGCTAGTTGTGTTCCAGTACAATTAGTTAGTCAATCACCACCAGGAAGTGCGAGTACATGGAGGATATTGGGATCCCCTGGTAGATCGCAAGCAAGACTGTTAGGTTTCATTTTGATAAGAGCACCAAGATCAACAATGGTTGGTTATGGGGGAGGTTCGATTGCTCGATACCCAAAATTATGGGGTAAGGGAGATGAAGATGTTGAGCATCATTGGTTCTTGAGCGAGGCAATCTAGAGATACAGAGGGACTCCAGATGCGAATAAGTTGGTTGAGTTCCAGACTACCTTGAGGGGTTGCGCTCTCAACTGGTACATGAATATTATTGAGCCAAGAGTGCCAGGAATGCAAGGTCAAGTGTTCACACTGGGCCAGGTACGGACCAGGTTCATAGCGGATTTTAAACTACCTCAGTCAGAACAACATGCTCTGTCTGAGTTGCACGAGATTCAACAAAGGGAAGGTGAATCATCTTGGGAATACAACCAAAAGTTTAAATATTCTATAGGGAGGTTAGCACATCCAATCCATGAGGAACATCAAAGAGAATGGTACATTCAGGGATTGCTACCCCTGACTCAGATTTCACTAACACAACAACGGATAGTCATGTTGACAGACGCCTTGGAACAATCGATGAAGATTGAAGATATGGTGGGATATTCGGGGAGCCTGAGAGTGACCAGACCCCCATAAGATGCAAATTTGGCACAACTACAAGGTAAAATATCAGTGCTTACAGAAAAGATTCAAGAACTAATAATAACTAGAGTAGGACGATCGCAGGTCTGGTGCACCGGATGTTATATAGAAGGACATCTTGTGAACGAATGTTCACGAATGAGGGAAATGGGACCTCCTAAAAATCCGATGGGACCCTCACCAGGACCCATGGGAAGAGTTGCGCAAGTATCTATGAACTTACCATTCCATAACCGCACTCCATATCATGTTTTTCCAGGGAGCCAAGAGACCCCAATAGTTGAGTATTGTGAGATCTGTTGAATCCACGAGCATGGGACAAGAGAGTACCCAATTGTGCAGAAATATTCGACAATACCAAATACAGTACATTGTGAGTTATGTGCATATACCACACATACTACCAATCAATGTAGAGCGTTGGATGCACTTGCAGACAGGTTGGACCGAACAACATTCAGGGTGAATGAAAACCCTTAAGGGCCAAGAAGAGATCGAGGAGGTGGATCCGGAGGAGACTTCAAAGGAGGAAGAAATGGGGGAAGAGGGACAAGAATATGTTATAACTATGACGAGGAAGGCCAAATGGTGAGAGACTATCCTCATCTGAGATGTCCATGGTGCTTTCACTTCAGAACCAATGGGAACGCAACTGAAGATTGCCTAGAACTAATCACAAAATGGGAAGATCGAGTACGCCAACAAGGAACTAACATAATCAGTTCATAAATCAAGAGAGTTAGTAAAGTACAACTACCCAAGCTCAATATCATTACTCAAGGAGGAGAAAAGACATGAGATGATGCTGATACTCTACCTCAGATCCAGAAAGCAACACCTAAAGAAGATAGGTATGACCCTCTAAAACATAAGTTGCTATTTAAAAATGCCATAGAAGTATTTCAGAATATCCCTAGCCCTGAATTACAAGAGAAACCCCCACAACCTATTGTTTACCCTAAGATTGCACAAGTCCCTTCTTCACCCCCTGTGCCCAGAAACCCTGCAGTCACACCGAGACATCCTGAGCAACCTCAAAATGTAGTTGAACTTTGGTTTCAATTATTCTCTGACATTCTCGGGAACAACCAATTAATAGAGAAATTGTGCAATGTGCTATACCTAGTTTTAGGAAATGAAGAACCCATAGAAGCAGGAATAAGGACTAATATTCCTTAAAAGAGTACTCAGAGAGCGTAGAGAAGGAAAGTACAAACTTGAAAAGAATTTAGACTAGTAGCCCAGTTAGACGAATTTGAGATTAAGAATGTCATGTTGGATCTAGGATCCTATGTGAACATTCTTCCTAAAAAGACTTGGGAAGCCTTAGGAAAACCTTGGTTGACATATTCTCCAATCCACTTAAGAATGGTGAAATAGTATTGTATTTTTTCCATAGGAAGACTAGAGAATGTGGAAATAGATGTTGCAGGAGTGATGAAAGTAGTTGAATTTTAAGTGATTGAGATCATGGGGGATAAGGACCCTTACCCTACACTACTTGGGATCAATTGGGCCTATGAAAACTATGCAGTGATTGACTTAAAGAAAGACACCATGAAATTTGAGGCAGATGGAATCAAGTTAGTTCAACCCTTGGATCCATATGTAGGGCCCAGATATATAGAGCCAACAGACAATAATATGGAGGGAGAAGACTTGGACCAGTTGTACACTATAACAGTAGGAACAAGAGATGATTACATAAATCCTACTGTGGATGGATTGGTAAGCTGGAGGAGTATCCAATCAGTGGATGAATATTCAGAATTGGCATTTGACAGTTGAAAACAAGTCTCATACGAAGAATTCTCAAGGATATGCGCAACTGTCAGAGAAACTAGATGGGTTGGGACCAAAGTCAGAGAACACCCAGTATATGATGGTACCTCAGGACTTGACAATTTTCTTCTCAACATGGAAGAAAAGGTAGAAGAGGATCAAAGGATCTCAGTACTAGATTTATCCCTCCAGGACACCCCCGCTAGATGGTGGGCCAATCATAAAGCATTACTTAGAAATTGGGATGATGTGAAGCAAGCTATCAAGTATAGGTGTCAGAGTAAGGAGCAGTTGGAATCAGAGAGGTAGATGGATTTCCAAGTTGCACAACTGTTGAATGAAGAATATTATCCTAAAGCACATATTGAATAGTGTGTGACGCAGTGGAAAGTTGTGCAAATAACCTCTCGCTTATGGGTTCAGGTATTTCCCCACTCACTAGGTCCAATCCTGAAATCTTGTTTCATACATGAAGAAACCAAAAGACAGACTAGTGACTGGCAGACGCTGGCAGATCATTTTTGCAAGGACTTCTCGTTTACAGGTAAGTACCCTAAGCTTGAAGTAGTCCTGAAAAATATTAAAGAATTTCTTTTTACAGACAATAGTAATCCGAAATCAAATCTAGTGGTATGTGTGAAACATAGCCGAGAAATTCAGACTAATATTCACCTACCCTCAAATAAGAAGCCTATAAAATTCTATAAGATTAGCAGGGATTCAGAAATCCCAGATGATTTAAAGGAATTGAGAAACATAGCCATTAAAGAGACAAAAGGGAACAAATAAATCCAGAACACCATACCCAATCAGACTGACAGTTCCTATAATCACCCATTAATGTTGCACAAAGTCAATATAGGGACCAAAAAGCAACCCAAGATATCCATGGTGGGAGATTACTAGGATGAGAAAAATAGTCAAGAAATATAGAGTTTGTTGCGGGAATATGAGGATTTGTTCCCAAAGACCTTTTCAGAGTTAAAGGGAATCGAAGGAGTTATGGGAGAAATGAAAATTGAATTAAAACCAGGATCAAATCCTGTGAGGCATAGAATATACTACCTTAACCCTAGAGTAAAAGAGAAGGTTAATAAGGAGATAGACAAGATGTTGGGAGCCAGACTTATTTTTGCAGTGGAAGAAGGAGAATGGGTCAGCCCAATAGTCATCCAAAGTAAGAAAGGCACAGAGGATATCAGGGTCTGTGTAGACTATAGAAGCCTTAACTATGCTTGTGTACATGACCCTTTCCCAACACCTTTTACTGATGAGGTGCTAGAATAGGTTGCAGGAAAAGAAGCATACTCATTCATAGATGGATTTTCAGGATACCACCAAGTAAGGATTTCCAAAGAGGACAAAAAGAAGACCACATTCATAACATAATGGGGTTCCTTTTCATACAATGTGATGCCATTTGTCTTAAAAAACGCCCCTGATGTTTTCTCCAGGATTGTGATAGCATATTTTAGAGAGTTCATTCACAAGTTTATAGAGGTCTATACGGATGATTGGATGATGTAGAGTCTTCTCAAGGAACATGTAGCACTACTACATCTGATGTTTGACAAATGCACAGAATTGCAGATATCATTGAAACTCAAAAAGTGTATATTTTATGTACCACATGGAAATTTGTTGGGCCACATAGTATGTCGAGAGGGAGTATTGGTAGACCCAGCCAAAGTTGCGGTTATTGTGAATATGCCACCACCTACGAGTGCTAAGAATTTGCGCTCCACATTGGGACACACAGGATACTATCAGAGGTTCATCAAAAGATATGCAAACATCATTGCACCCCTAGAAAATATATTGAAAAAGGCATGGACTCCAAAATGTGATAAATCGTTCGAGACCCTAAAGGAGAAGCTCAACACAATACTGATACTGATATTCCCAAACTGGGAAAATGAATTTCACATCCACGTATATGCTTTAGGTATTGCGTTAGGAGATATCTTAGCAAAACCTAAACATGGAGCCATGGATCATACTATCTATTTTGCGAGCCGTAAGTTGTCACAAGATGAGTGCAACTACACAACGACAAAAAGGGAGGGTTTAGCCATGATTTATGCCCTATAGAAATTTAGACATTATTTGTTAGGTTCTCATTTTAAGATCTTTACTGATCATTCAACATTGAAATATCTAGTTAATAAACCTGTGTTGGAAGGGAGAATTTGTAGATGGTTGCTATTATTTCAGGAATTCGCTTTTGAAGTAATTATTAAGCCTGTAAGATGCAACGTAAAACCTAATCACATGTATAGATTAGAGTCAGGGTAAATTGGTAGAGTAGTTGACGATCAGCTCCTAGATGCATATTTGTTTTGGGTTGAGACCATACCAGAGTACCTAGAGGACATCGTAGTCTTCTTAAGTACAAGGGACTACCTAGAAACATATTGCGCAACCCAGAAATGCCATATGGAATTTAGAGCAGTGGATGACCAGTTGATCACAAAACAATTTTATAAATTGGGACTAGATAGTATCCTTAGAAGATGTGTCTTGGATCATGAAAGACATGATATACTATGGGAATTCCACAACGGAGTTGCGGGAGGTCATGTAGGAGGAAATGCCACTGCGCATAAATTTATCCAAGATGGACTTTGGTGGGAAACACTCTTCAAGGATGCAAAGGTATATGCTATATCATGTGATGTTTGTCAAAGAGTGGGTAAGTTGTCACGACGATATGAGTTACCACTTCAGCCAGTTCGATCTCTACAGGAATTTGAGAAGTGGGTAGTTGACTTAATTGGACCGATCAACCCCACAGCTAAGCATTCAAAAGATAGATACATTATTACCGCAACTGACTACCTTATGCGTTGGGCTGAGGAAACAGTTGTTTAGGACTGCTCGACCGATACTACTGCTAGGTTCATTTTTTAGAATATTATCACTCGATTCGGATGTCCTAGGAGTCTAACTAGTGATCAGGGAGCTCATTTTATTAGTATCACTATAGAAAATATTACAACATAGTTCTTGATCCAACATCACAAAATAATCCCCTACCACCCGCAAGACAAAAAAATAGTAGAAGCATTCAACAAGATTCTAGAGAGAGGGTTAGCAAAGGTCTATTGCGCAAATCAAGAAGATTGGGATGAAAGAGTTCCAATAGTACTATGGGCTTACAGGACAACCACAAAGAAACTCCACAGGTACATGTCATTCCATATAGTCTATGGGAAGGAGGTTGTAGTGCCCGCAGAATTCATCACTTTGAGTCTGTACATTGTACAAATCACCCATATGTCAGAGGAAGAGTCAGTTGTGCAGAGACTCATGGAGTTACAAGAACTCAAAGAGACCAGGTTTTTAGCAGACTTCCATCAATCAGTTGAAAAAGAAAGGAAAAAATATTGGCATGACAGGCACATTAAAACTAAAGTATTTGCACAAGGAGACAAGGTTCTACTCTATGACAGTCGATACCAGAAGTATTCGGGCAAGCTGCGCATGCATTGGTTGGGACCATTTATATTTGCAGAGATCCTACCTTCAGGAGCAGTCAGACTTGCGCAATTGGATGGTACGCTGTGACCAGGATGTGTGAATGTCACTTGACTAAAACCCTATATGTCTAAGAACTGAGCTAAAAGGACTGTCGCTCTAGTCTGAAAGAGCATGTATAATATTTAGATTTGAATTTTCTACAATTTTTGTAAATTCAATTAATAAAGTCGACATGTGCAGTGTTGTGCCGCGACATATAGTTCAATTCATTTTTTGTTTAAGTGTCATTTGATGCAGAACTTCTTACTCAGTAGCACAGGATCAAAAGCATAAAGAATCCATTAATGACAGTCATTAATATGACGGGGACCCCTTTTTGGTCGGAGGGAGAACAAATCCGAATGCGATCTAATTCCATGTGCCACACGAACAAAGTCTAGTCACAACCTTTATTACCATTATGATACCCCGTCTGAATTCAGTTAAGCCATAAAGATGTGATACGTAAATATGCCATTGGTATTCACATTGGGATTCCCACCCGTCAAACGAAAAGGTCTGAAATCAGCCACATCCCTATCCAACTCGCACAAGTAAATGACAGAATATCCTGATAGGATTTACCCCGTTAACCCATCCTGTGGGATAAATCAGATCCAAGTTGCGTCCATATGGTCATGATGAACAACAGATATTGCGAAAATTTCCCGCTAAGCCTGGGTACAAGGCTCTGAGAACTTGTCGTAGAATGCATTATTTTCAAAGAACTTAGCAATTTATGAATTCTGTAGAGAAAGCCAGCCTGTGCAGTTGTGAAACCCGTAGTTGTGATCCCTAATCCTTCACTCACCACATAAATCATGATAAATCAGAGCCCACAATGTTGAGAGCCATAGGACATAGAAGCGCTATGTCTAAAGATGCAGTACCAGACAAGCCCTGTGACCCCCAAGTCGAGGTCGTGGGTGATCTCAAGGGGAAGGTGGAGAATATCAAGCTCCTTGATCTTGACTTAATAGAGCTAGTCTTGGTCCCCCAGATGACATAGACATATTCTAGAGTATATAGCTCCAGACAATTTGGGAGGCATGCAATTCATGCCAAAACCAAAATTTATCAACCTATTCAACTCGACTATCATGAACTTCAGAGACCTATCAGTATTCGGTACCATTGGTGATGCTGGGCAGTGCACCAAATTCCTGATCATCAAGGTGCATGACCGAAGTCTCTGGTTGTATAGGTGGTACCCAATCCATGTTGAATACATCCATCATCTTACTGGACTGTCCCTCGAAGGTGAGGATGTGTCGAAAGTATTCCAGGGTATCGGTAAGCAAGACAAAAAGAAAGGAGAGCCTAGCCTCTATGAAAGGTTCCACACTCAGAGGGGGGGTGCACAACCAAAATTGACCCCATACTACCAAAGACAGTCAGGACTAGCTGTTACATCATAGCCAACAAAGTTATGAGGTCATTTTACAAGGGAGAATGCACGCTAGATGCATTGTCAGTAGAATATTTTTGCGCCAATGGTGCTATATTCAACCAGTGTAGTTACCTACTAGATGAACTACTAGTGGCTTGCAAGGAATCCTAGGAGAAGGGAGGAACCTTCACCTATGGATATATGTTGATGGAGTTCACAATGCTAAAATGACAACCACCTGTGGGAAGACCATCAGAGCTAGCAGACAAGGGGCGCCTTGCAAAGATGTTTGTGCCCTGGCATTCCAGGACAGACTTAGAGAATACAACTTTCAACACCACAACATTATCCAAGTGGTATAATGGCCTGATCGATGCAACGCAGAGGTTACACATTCCACAGGAGCTCCTCAATTGTAACACGAGGAATATCTCTTTCAACATGAACCAACACCATATGTTTGTATGGTCGAGGCATGTTAATAGGGAGGATTTCCACTCAAGGATGCTACCATTCTACCTTGATGAGGAGGCCTTCGAAAAATAGGTAATGTCGTGGCCGAGAGTTAAATGGAACCCGCACAATTCAGGGGATCCACTACATTTTTGTTGTCGAGCTGCTGAAGAAGAAAGGCAGAGAAGTAAGGGTAGGACCGAACTCAGGATCATATCCACAGAAAGAGGAATCTCTGTCATGGTTAGACTCCGAGGAGGAGGAGGATACACAACCATTGGAGCACAAGAAAAGAACATTGTTGATCTTCCTGCAACTGCTAGAGAAAGTCATGTTGAAAGGGAAGGATGTCAATGAGATTCTAAGCGTTGTGTTCATTACTGAACTAGTGGTGAAGAAGTTCAGAACCGAGGTCTCACCGAGTAAATTTCAAAACCCCCAACCCCTTTCATCCATTGTCCCCCACACTCGCTTAGTGGTTAGAGAAACCCCCATCATCCATATTCAGGACGACCCTGAGCCCGACACCCTTCCATCCACCACCATCACTGAGAATCCTCTGTCACCACCAGAACCCTAGTCGCCACCCCCAGAAACCACCAGTCCACCCCAAACCACATATCTAGAGCTGATGTAGCTCGATCCCTTAGAGAAAGTAGAGAGAGAACTCCCAAAGGCAACCTAGGAGTTGCCTGAGCTGAGACCAGAAGTTTTTGGTCCAAACCCTGAAGTACCAGAGCAGAGCTTGTAGCTGATTGGTATGAACCTGGACATCCAAGACCAGCAGATTGTGCCTTTTGTGCCAAAAAATGACACCCAAATAGTGTAGGATCCACAAGCTCACAGTACCCAACACATCCCCTCAATGACCAAGGTTGAGGGTGGCCAAGAAATAACAACGTAGTAAGAAGATGCAAGAAAAGGGTAGGAGATACCAGAGGTTCAGAAGGAACCAAAGTCAACCTCCAGGCATAACGCGAAATATGCATAGGAACAGATGGAGCTAGTTCTCCAAAACCCTCTGCAGTGTGCAGAGTTGTTGCAACTCTGCCTGGCTAGAACAGAGGTTCTGACACTTCTGCCATCAATGTTGAGGTTGAGGTTGGTGCCAGGACCATTCACAGGGGAGGAGGAAGCAGAGACTCCCTCAGAACACTCAACAGACATTGGACTTCCATTGCAGACTCAAGCACCTAGGGATGCAACACTGTCTTCTGTTGACCTTACACAGTGGCCAACAACAACTTGGTTGGAATGATCAGAGCATCAACTGATCAATTGGAGCAGAGGCTCTAGCAGGGTGAGAGGTCTACCAAGGTCGCAAGGGAGGAGGCATTCCTTGTGCAAACATCCAAACAATAAGAGGAATAGGCCAAGGTCTAGGTCAAGCACATAATAGAAAGGGTCCAAGAAAGGTTTGCTAAATCCTGGCCGAAGATTCAGAAGGTTGCACCCCAACTACCCAAAGCCAGCTATGCAGGAGAGTCAGACCATAATATTGAACTGCACCAAGGAGCATGTCTCAATTGGCCATTCATGCTGAGCATCTCAAAGTACAGTTGCGACAAAATTAGAAAAAAGAATAACAACAACCTCAGAAGCTATAGGAGCATATGGAGAAGATAGTACTGGAAGGTAACAATGCTCAAGCAACACTACATAAGAACACAACTGAGTGCACACAGATTTTCAAGGAAGTCAGCGATTGGATCAGCATCATCGCTAGACACAACCATATCTCAGAGGATGTGTGCACTAGAATCCAAGTGTTGAATGAAGAAGTTGCGGCCATAATGGATCTGCTGGAGAAACAACAGAAGTCGACCAGATCTAGCAAGCGGACAACGAATTGAACACCCTATTCGAGGCACAATCCGTAGCAAAGAAGGAGTTGCATGACATCTAGCCTATCGTTCAGACAGTTTATATGAAAATGCATCAAGTTGATGCAACATAAGGCTCTGAATGGAACTCGTTGTTCACATCCAAGCCCAAGGGATGCATTATAGATGCAACCCAACAATTCGTCATTGAGGCCTCACTCCTTGCTAGGAAATGGTAGGATAAAGTTGGAAGTTTCCAAGTGGTAAATAAGCGGGCCTTGGAGCTGGTCCCAGAGTTGGGCTCTTTGTTTGAAGAGGCAAAATAAGAGAAAGCACAAGCAGAAGAGAAAAAGAAAGAAGAAAAGGAGGACAAGGGAAAACAACAGTTTCTCTTGGAAGCTGCGAAAGAGTCGAGTACTTGACTTGAGGGCGAGTCAAGGTTTGTGGTCAGAGCCTGTTGGGCCCTTCATTTTTGATAAGGAATTTCACACGTTTTGTCTTAGTATTAGTTGTTCAAACTTCATAAGAAGCTGGACAACAGTGCAAGAAAAAGAAACATAAATCTATTGCAAAAAGGACAGCGCAACACCAACAAAGAAAAAGCAATTGCAACAGAACAAGAAAGCATGCAAGACAAATCCAGGAGACACAACCTAGCTTATATATAGGGATGAATACAATTGTAAAAGGTTGTTGTCAATTGGGTTAGTTCTGGTTGGTTGTTGTTGATTTTGGTTAGTTGGTATCGCAAATGTAAGGTTCTGATCATAGTTAGTGTATATTGCTGAGAAGTCAGAGTTTTGAGTGTGAAATGTAATCTGTACACCTTTTTGAGAGTTAGATCTTTGTGACATGAGTCCAGAGCCAAGATTCTGTAACAAAGTGCTACTATACATCTCTGAGTTTGTAATGGAGAAAGAAATGAGGTTAATATATGAAGGAGGATCCAAATTTTCAAAATATGTTGTGTCTTTTTTTGTTTATCCTTATGCATTGTATCTTTATAGTATTTCTTTATGGTTTATGAGTTCCACATGATGTCTCTATGTTTGAATGCTTGTCCACAACATAAGTAGCCCCAGTTCTTTCACATATGAGTCAGATATATTTTGTAGTTATATGTTTTGCGCAAGATCAGGATGAATCTTAAAGGTTCTGTGAATCCTCCTAAGTATTTTCCTTGCCCTTCCCTATCCATTTGTTTCAGCAGTGCTTCAGGTGAGACTTCTTCTCTTCGGAGGGGATGAAAATGCCAACGCTCTAAACTAATCAATGCCTTTTGTTGGTCACTTGAGAAGGACCCTGGTCTGATCAAACTTGCGCCAACACATGCTACCAGCCTGCCCGTTGGTAGTTATTAATCCCTATGGTGCAAAGTAAATATTTAAATTTGTTGCATTGTAAATTTGGGTGGATAAAGGGTTGGGGCCTAGCCCTAGCCCCTGGCACTACCATGTAACCTTACCACGGGACCATTTTCTTTGTATTGGCGTGGTCGACTTCACTCCATCCAGCCCATGGTTTGGTGCTATACCATATGACTGTACACTTATGACTCAGGCCTCCCAACTGTTAGCACGCGTAAAGGGGTTAGCGCTCGATCGGTCGAGCTAGCCCGCCGACCAGGGCACTGGACCAAGGGCTAGCTCTTACCACATGTTTACACGTGGAGGATTAGGACAGGGCCACATGGCCACACCTGCGACCAAGGGTCCAGAGCTAAGGGATAAGGGCCAGCACCAACCTATCCCAAGCCCACATGGAGGTGCGCAAGTGACCATGAGCTTACGTGAAGGGGGATGCGCCCTAATATTTACCAGTTTTGGGTTTTTATACCATATAATAAATATTTTTAGTGATTTTTCAACAATTTTGGATGGATTTAGTCCATTTTTGGAGGATCTTGGGCCATTTTTTAGGCCAGATCTTGGGGAGAAGTTGGGAGTTTGTTTCCAAATTCAAGTCTATATAAACCATAGGTTCCTGAAGCCATAGGAGAGGTTCATAATAGGGGAATTCTAAATAATTGCAAAGCCAAAGCCATTTTTATGTAGGGAAGCCATTAAGGAGAGCACCTTTGCGAGCCATTTCTGGGAGCTTCATTCATCCATTTTCAGTGCTGTCAGTTTTGTTGGATTCTTGAGATCTTGTAGAACAGAAATAGATCTGTTTGTAATCCATTTGGAAATTTTATGATGTACTTTTGAATCTTTGAACATTGTAATATACCATTTATAAAAAGTATGTAGAACATAAATAAAATGCTAGAAATGGCAGAATAACAATAATATAACTAGCATAATCTCCACAATAACACATAAATGATATAAGAACAATAACAAAAATAACACTTTGATTTAGAAAGAAATGTTCACGGGCCTCTTCGAGGGGGAAACCTCCAGTCGAGCAACTCTCTATTACAATAATCTCCAAGATAGGGTTCTCATACCCTCGACTCCTATTTATACTAAATATGTCTATCAAAAGAAGCATCTAGAGGAAGATCCTTCTAGAAGCGAAAGCTTCTATTAGGTCTTCTTACATATGCCTTATTATATTTTATTGAAAGTCCTTATTAATATTGACCTTTATTACATCTGAATATATTGTTCTACCTATGTGCAGGTTAGGACCCTAACATGTCCACCCCCTTAAAAACAACCTTGTCCTTAAGGCTTACGATGTGGAAATTGTTGCAGAATGGTAGCTGGTTCCTAAGTGGCATCTGCTGGAGTTGTATCTTTCCACTGGACTAGCACTTCCTTGATGGTTCTATGATGTAGGCGACACTCACGCTGGTACAAAACTGCTTCTGGCTGTAGCCAAGTGGATCCTTCTTCAGCTAACTCGAGAAGGTTGGTTTGAAGTTGGAACCTAGTTCCAATCACCTTATTTAAGCATGAAACATGAAAAACAAGATGTAGCTTCGAATGATTGGGAAGAGATAATTGATAGGCTACTTTTCCCACACGCTTGAGAACTGTATAAGGACCATAAAATTTGGGCGCTAGCTTCTGACAATGCTTAGCCTTGAGGGAAGTTTGCTTGTAAGGTTGCAGTCACAGAAACACATGATCCCCTTCTGCATATTGACGTTCAAAGTGACCTTGATCTACTTGTTGCTTCATGCAATTCTGTGCCATGACCAAGTTCTCTTTGAGGGTACGAAGAATAGCCTCTCAAACTATAAGTTTTTGGTTAACTGTCTAGACCTTCAAGGCACTTGGTAAGTATGAGATAATTGAAAGTGGATTTTGTCCATATACCACTTCAAAAGGAGTCATGCATGTAGCTGTATGGTAGGAAGTGTTGTACCACCATTCAGCTAGGGGTAACCATTGAGCCCACTAATTTTTCTTTTCAGAGGCAAAACACCTCAGATATGTTTCCAAACACTTGTTGACAAATTCCATTTGACCATCAGTCTGGGGATGATAAGTTGTGCTTTGATGCAATTGGTTTCCCTGTAGCTTGAACAATTCTTTCCAAAAATTGCTTGTGAAAGTTGGGTCACGATCAGAAACAATAGAGTGTGGCATGCCTTGAAGCTTGAAGACCTAGTCCATGAAAATTTGAGCCACCATGGATGTTGTAAACGGGTGTTGAAGAGCGCAGAAATGAGTATACTTGGAAATGCGATCAACAACCACCATTATGACTGATTTATTACCCGATTTGGGTAATCCGGTAATAAAGTCCATAGAGATATCCTTCCAAATAGCAGGTGGAATTAGAAGCGATTGTAGTCTGCAGGGATATTTGACTGTTTCTCCCTTGTTGCATTGACACACATTACATTCAGTGACAAAATTACAGATTCCCTGTTTCATACCATCCCAGAAAAAATAACGTTTGACCTTGTCATAGGTTTTGGTGAACCCGGAGTGCCCCGCTGTGGGTGTAGCATGAAGCTCAAAATGTAAAGTGGATTTAAGCTTTGATTGTTTACTTAAATACAAATGACCTTTGTATCAAAGCTCATCATGGAGCCAAGAGTACCCTGGGGGATCTGGAGCATTGGATTGCAATTGCTGGATCAGATGCGAACTTTTGGGATCTTGTAGCCATTCCTAGTGAACAGCTTGGAGCTAATCTAGTACAATGAAGGAAAGAGAAAAAAGGTATCCTTCATCTTCATATTTTCGGGAAAGTGCATCTGCCACCACATTGTCTTTGCCTTTCTTGTAAATGATCTCATAATAATATCCAAAGATCTTAGTCACCCATTTTTGTTGCCCCAGGGAGGAAATGTGTTGTTCCAGAAAATACTTGAGGCTTTGATGATCTGTCTTAATTTGGAAACGTTGCCCGAATAGAGAAGGGCGCCACATATCAACGACATGCATAATAGCCAACATTTCCTTTTCATAGATGGATTTTCCCAGATTCCTTTTAGGTATTTGCTTGCTAGTAAAGTCTAGAGGTTGACCCTCTTGCATAAGGACAACACCAATTCCTTTCCCTAAGGAATCACATTCCAACAAAAAGGTCTTTTTGAAATCAGAAAGGGCCAGAACTAGAGTGGTGCACATGGTCGTCTTCAAGGTTTGAAAATCTTGAGTAACGACTGGAGTCCAAGTGAAAGAGTTATTTTTTAAGAGAGCAGTGAGAGGTGCTGCAATCTTTCCATAATTATTAACAAACTTGCGATAATACCCTGTTAAGACCAGAAATCCATGCAAGATTTTGAGAGTCTTTGGGTGTGGCCAGTCTTGCATAGCTTCAATCTTTTTCGGATCCACCCTTATGCCATCCTTGCCAACCAGATGACCCAAGTATTCTACTTCTGAGGCACCAAAAGCACATTTAGACTATTTCAAGAAAAGTTGGTGCTGACAGAGTAGATGGAGAACTCGATCCACATGAGTAAGATAGTTTGTCCAGGTTTTTCTATAGATGAGGATATCATCAAAGAAAACTAAGACAAAATGACGGAGAAAAGTACGGAAGACATGATCCATGAGGCTTTGGAAGGTGGAGGGGGCATTACACAAGCCGAAGGGCATGACCAAAAACTCATAGTGGCCCTCATGAGTTATAAACACAGTCTTGGGAATGTTTGCCTCTTTCATACATATTTGGTGGTAGCCCGAGCGAAGATCAAGTTTAGTAAAGAATTGGGTGCCACTCAATTCATCCAAGAGGTCATCAATGACAGGAATGGGAAATTTGTCTTTAATGGTTAGTTTGTTGAGGGCACAAAAGTCAAGACAGATTTGCCAAGAACATTATTTCTATAGGACCATGACTACAGGATAAGAGTAGGGGCTCGTACTAGGGCGAATAATGCCTACATTAAGGAGTTCCTGGACCATTTTCTCAATTTCATTTTTTTGTGAAAAGGGGTGGTGATACAGACGGATATTGGGAGGAAGGCTTCCGAGTACAAGGGGAATGGAGTGATCATGAACACCATGGAAAGGAGGAAGTCCTTAGGGAGTGGAAAATACCATTTGATGTTTAGAAAGGAGGGCTTAGAGGTCTTGCGGCATCGAAAGTGTCTCTGTTGCTTGTATGGCATGGAGTTGGGTAATAACACCAGAATTACCTTTTTTGAGCAGCTTTTCCATGCAATGGGAACTAATGATCTCTAGTGAACTAGCGGTGATGCCTTAGAATTTATATTGGTGGCCCTCCTGGTCAAATTGCATGGTTAATTCCTTAAAATCCATGAGAATGGGACCCAAATTCCTTAGCCAGTTTGCGCCCAACACAATGTCACAATCGCCCATGTTGATAGAAAACATATGGGATTTTAGGTGGTAGTCATCGATTTGGAGATGCACATTTTCCCGATGCCCTCCACATTTCATGGAACCACCATTGGAAATCATGATTTGGAAATTGTTGATGACATGGATGTAGCAATGAGTTTCTTGGGAAATGTGGCGATGAATAAAATTATGGGTGCTTCCACTATCAACTAGAATGATGACCTTCCGATGCTTGATGTAACTAATTAACTTGAGGGTTTGGGGAGTAGAGAAGCCAATGAGAGGATTGAGGGAGATGACCGGTTCTACTTTGGGAGGGTCTGAGGGAGGGGTTATGTCAGTGGTTTCAGGTGACTCAGACACAAGGGGAGTTTCAACATCCTCTTCTGAAATATCCTCGGAGATGGCCATAAAAATCTTTTGTTCCTTACACTTATGGCTCGAGAAATATTTGTCATCACAATTATAACAAAGGCCTTTTAGTTGGCGTTCATCCATTTCATCCCTGGTCAATTTTTTGAGCAGCTTTTCCATGCGATGGGAACTAATGATCTCTGGTGAACTAGCGGTGATGCCTTGGAATTTATATTGGTGGCCCTCCTGGTCAAATTGCATGGTTAATTCCTTAAAATCCATGAGAATGGGACCCAAATTCCTTAGCCAGTTTGCGCCCAACACAATGTCACAACCGCCCATGTTGATAGAAAACATATGGGATTTTAGGTGGTAGTCATCGATTTGGAGATGCACATTTTCCCGATGCCCTCCACATTTCATGGAACCACCATTGGCAATCATGATTTGGAAATTGTTGATGACATGGATGTATCAATGAGTTTCTTGGGAAATGTGGCAATGAATAAAATTATGGGTGCTTCCACTATCAACTAGAATGATGACCTTCTGATGCTTGATGTAACTAATTAACTTGAGGGTTTGGGGAGCAGAGAAGCCAATGAGAGCATTGAGGGAGATGACCGGTTCTATTTCGGGAGGGTCTGAGGGAGGGGTTATGTCAGTGGTTTCAGGTGACTCAGACACAAGGGGAGTTTCAACATCCTCTTTTGAAATATCCTCGGAGATGGCCATAAAAATCTTTTGTTCCTTACACTTGTGGCTCGGGAAATATTTGTCATCACAATTATAACAAAGGCCTTTTAGTTGGCGTTCATCCATTTCAACCCTGGTCAATTTTTTGAGCAGCTTTTCCATGCGATGGGAACTAATGATCTCTGGTGAACTAGCGGTGATGCCTTGGAATTTATATTGGTGGCCCTCCTAGTCAAATTGCATGGTTAATTCGTTAAAATCCATGAGAATGGGACCCAAATTCCTTAGCCAGTTTGCGCCCAACACAATGTCACAACCGCCCATGTTGATAGAAAACATATGGGATTTTAGGTGGTAGTCATCGATTTGGAGATGCACATTTTCCCGATGCCCTCCACATTTCATGGAACCACCATTGGCAATCATGATTTGGAAATTGTTGATGACATGGATGTAGCAATGAGTTTCTTGGGAAATGTGGCGATGAATAAAATTATGGGTGCTTCCACTATCAACTAGAATGATGACCTTCCGATGCTTGATGTAACTAATTAACTTGAGGGTTTGGGGAGCAAAGAAGCCAATGAGAGCATTGAGGGAGATGACCGGTTCTATTTCGGGAGGGTCTGAGGGAGGGGTTATGTCAGTGGTTTCAGGTGACTCAGACACAAGGGGAGTTTCAACATCCTCTTCTGAAATATCCTCGGAGATGGCCATAAAAATCTTTTGTTCCTTACACTTGTGGCTCGGGAAATACTTGTCATCACAATTATAACAAAGGCCTTTTAGTTGGCGTTCATCCATTTCATCCCTGGTCAATTTTTGGATCTTGAGTGGGGCAGAGGGAGTAGTGGGATTTACGGGTTTAGGGCGGGGGATAAAGGAGGGTTTTCGGTTTTGAGAAGATACAACCTATTGTTCTTATTTATCTCTTTTAGTAGCCTCCACCCAACTCAAAGTTTGAGCCATGAGGACATGGGCCCGAATTTCATCCTTGAGGCCACTGATAAAATACTCTCGAAAAAAGGCATCAGTCATGCCCTCTGTTCAAAAATCTAGGTGCTCAAAGGCAACTGTAAAGTCTTCCACTATTCCTGATTGTTTCAACTTTGTAAAATGACCCAAATGGTTGGTGTCAGTGTCAAAGCATTCATAAAGCTCAGCCACAAAGTGTGTCCAAGCAATATACCCTTGATGGCAAGTTTTTCTCCATTGCCACCATTGCCAATGTTCTTGATCTAGATGGAGAACACCATACCGGAGTTTGGCCAAGTCATCTGTAATGTCGTATAAAGAGAAATAATGTTCCATTTGGGTTACCCAACCAGTGGGGTCGATCCATCAAATTTGGTCACATCCACCCGCGGAAGGCGTAGGTCACGTTGAAAGTGATGGTGCTGAAAGTTATGGGAATGAGAGGAATGTTCACAGTCAATATGTGGAGGTGAGTCAGAGGAAGGGTTATCTATAGGGATATTCAGTTTGGTGCAGAGTGATGAAAAGACAGATTCAAGTTGGGTGGTCAGTTCTTGTTTGACTCCTCCATTGAGGACTGCATGGTTGTATTCATGGTTGCAACATTGGTATTGATTTGTTTCACTTCTTCTTGGGTCTCGGTGAGACTAGATTGCAAGGTATTGAAGCGAGCTTCTAATTCTTGGCTACAGGTATGGGCCATGAGGATGAGGGAACTGAAAAGGGTTGAGTGGGGTCAATTTTTTTTTTTGCCGAAAAATGATATGTATGAAGGTGATAAGGGAGAAGAGATGAATCCAATGGAATAGGTCTCAAAAAATGGTGAAAAAATTCCAGACTTTTTTTTTTTTTTTACACCTGTGGAGTTATACTCCGGTCTGAAGAATACTGCAAAGATAAAATCCCCAAATGCTTAACTAGGAAGAAAAGTGTAGTGATTTGGCAACCCGAACACAGATGCACATCAATAGATCTTGTCTGTTTTAATTTGTTTATGTTTTTGTCCCCTAAGGGTTAGGTATTCAAGGGTTCTACAGACAAGGGTTTGCCATGTGCTATAGCTCTCTGATATATGTTCGGGGTCCAAAAATAGTACTCCACCCAATATCTCAGGGAAAACTAAGGAGGATAGACTGTACCCTTAGCCGTACTACCCGACTACCCAGGTATTAGAGAGTATCTTCCGGAGTGCTGTTCTCGGTGGCACTATAGCAGTCAGGCGACCAATCGGTTTATCTAAAGAGGGCTTTAGGAAATCTAGGTCGATCCATACATAGGTGTTTTCTGATGTGCTACCACTCGAAGGGGTACCAATAGGGGTTACAAGGTTGGCCAACAGATGTGCGCTTAATAACCACTTGTATTTCCTACGTGTATGAATCCCTCAACCGCAGGTTTATGTGCGTAACGACAGATCTCTGTGGCTGAAAGACACCGGAATACGTCTCTACCCTGAAAAAACAATTTACCCACAATTTCTGCCAAGGAAAGTGCTCTGATACCACTTGTAATATACCAAATATAAAAAGTATGCAGAACATAAATAAAACGCTAGAAATGGCAGAATAATAGTAATATAACCAACATAATCTCTACAATAACACATAAATGATATAAGAACAACAACATAAATAACATAGTTACCAACTTAATGAGAACTCTCCAGAGTTCTCGTTTTTTGGGGGGTCCAATTTTTTTCCTCGTTTTTAAAAATGGTGCTACCGGTAGCACCCCCTCTCCGTTTTTAGGTGATTTTTGATATTTTGATTTTTTCGATCCACAATGTTTCCTCATTATTTTTTTAAAATGCTCATTTTTCATCTATTTTCAATTTTTTCTAAATATATATATTTTTTGTTTTTATTCAACTCCGTTTTAGTCTTTTTTTCATGCTTCTTTCAATCTTAAAAATATTTTTTACCATTTACTTTTTCGAAGTTACGATTTTTCATAGAATTTTGTCTCCTTAATTAATTTATTGTTCCATACTTTTTAAATATAGTGAAAAACATAATTTTTAACACATTGTTTACATTTACTTTAATAAATCGAAAAAACATGTAGTTAAATAACACTACTTTTGAATATTTATCAGAAAAATACACATTTTATAGCCATATATCATAAAAAACCTATACATTTTGGCTCATATTCCTTAAAATAACATGTCAAATAAAGCATTTTTATGGACATAATTGAACAAAAAAAGTCTAAATTTTATAAAAAAATATCGTTTTCTTTCATATTTTTATACATTTGAAGTAAAAAAATGATAACATTTAATAAAAAATTTCAATGTATAGTGATTCAAATACAAATAAAATGAAAAAAGAAACAATAAAAAGATTCATCGCAAAACAAAAAGAGATACATCTTTATTCTTATTTTCAAATATGAAAGTCAAATCGTTACCGTTATAACTCATCAAAAATTTGCAAAAAATTGCAAAATTGAGCATCGTCTTCAAAGCCATATTTAAACTAATCAACAATGTCATATATCCCAAATTCATCATGATCATCAGACACATCGTCATCTTCTTTGACGTCATTTTGTGTTTCCATTGTGTCATTTTGTTCTTCCATTGGTTCTTTGATATCTGCAAGTTCTCCAAAGTGATCCTTTCCAATCATTCCTCCTAATGGTACTTGAGGTTCCTTTGACAATTTTTCCACCTTTGATTCACTAGAATCTCCTTTACTCAAGACAACTTCTTGCATTTCATCTGGAAGAGCTGGAATAGCATTAATTCTTTGTTGAATAAAACTGCACTGCATTGGGTCACTTTCAATGGCTATGCAATTACTTCCTTTCTATAGGCAACACGCTAATGTTGTACCTAATCACCAAATACAAAATAAATAATGAAGTTAGATACTATAAAAAGATAAATTAAAAATAATCTAAGATTGAAGTATGATTTCATAAATATTATATCAAAATTATTACCTGAACCCGAGAACAAATCCAAAACCCAATCTTCTTCATTTGAAAATTTATCAATAAGATAATTAATTAATGCTTGTGGTTTTTGATAAATGTTAACCATCTCTCCTTTCAAATCTTTTTCCTCATATGTTATCTTTCTAACCACAACATTGTATACCAATATACTACTAGGAGTCTCTCCATCATTTTCATTGACAATAATGAAATTATAAGAATCATCTTTTGTCTAGGTTGCAAGATGTATACTCTCAAAATCATGTTTAAATGATTCTTTCTTGGAGCTTTGAATATTTGGCTTGTGCCTGTAACATAAATAAGTGAAAATTCAATCAACTTGTGAATTAATAAAATTGTTTTATAATATTAATTGCTAAACATACACTTTCAATATCTTACCAAATAAATTGTCTCCTTGCCTTTTCTTTCCCCTTGAAACTTGATTGTACTAATCCTTGTTGCATGTCTGAATGAAATACTATAAATCTCCACAATGGTGATGTTGTAACTTCTATAAATCCCATAACCACTTTTCTGAAAGATTGGTAAGTATAAGGATCAATATCATATTCAATGTTTGGGATATTATAACCATGAGGGATATCCGCAATAACTAGGGAATATTCTTTTTTAGGAACAATACTTGCAAGTTTTTCACAATCACCTAATATCACTTTATATTGAACAGTTTCGACCCCATTCCAAATGTAATGATGTAGGGTGTCGTCAAGTTGAACATTTTGGACACGTCTCCTTTCTCTTTCAAACTTGGCTTTTTGTATAAAACTTTTAAACATTTTAGGTACTCCATCTACTTTCTTCTTTGTCATCTTTAATGAAACAAACAAACATATAATTAATTATCTATAACTATTAAAATATAAATAAATTAACTTACAAACGAATAATATGAATGTAATAAATAAACATACCTTTTTGAATGCAACAAAAAATTGTTTCAATACTGCTGAAGAGCTTGAATCAGGATAGTTGAGTTTGACATCATCCCAACTTTCTTCATTCAACATCTTCACCATTTCCTCTTGTATTTTCATATACACCTTGTGACTAAATAAAACAAAAATAATGTTAAACTGATATTAAACTGAAAAAATTAATTATCTTGTCCTAATATAAATAAAAATAACTCAATAGACTTACTTTTTAAATTCATCACACATTTCTTCCATTGACAATTCTCCCGACCTAACACGTGATAATATACTTATGATAATTTTATCATCCTTCACTCCTTGTATTGCTCTCCAAGGTGTTATAGTCATATCATCAGGAAGATTTTTAATGTGAGGACTTGTCTTACTTGTGCCACATATCAATGGTTTAGCCTTCTTAACTCTCTGATTCTTTATACCAACATTTTCCCATAGGGTGAATATCTCATCTATCAAATCCCATACCTATCCAGTTCTAAATCTCAATTGAAAATAGTTATCCATAGATCTAAATATATCACTTACTTTGCGATTTTTTTCTTTTGTATTTTCATCATCAAGTGGGAATCCTATTTCCATGCAACATTGCTTCCAAAACTTAACATCAACATTTGATCTCTCCCCACGGCATATTTCAGAAAATTCATTGTGGATAAATCTCACCCTTTGAATGAAGGTCATAGACATTCTGTACTCATTGTCTGTGTTATGATCCCATGCCAATAACTTTGCTTCCAAATTTGTTAAATTGACATAAATTATGCATTTGACTATCTCAAAAATAGGATTATTGGGATATTCTTGCATCAATTCTCTTCTAGCCTCTGCAGAATGATTTCCTCCAATCACATAATATTTGTAGTCAAAACATTTTGATCTATCAAATTCTTCCCTCATAGGAACTTTCATTGGGTCAACAAGAACTAGGTAGTCAACCACATGTGCATATGAATTGTATCTAATCAATGCTTTCAAATTGTGAATATGCAAGTGATGTGGTTTTCTAATTTGATATTTTTCCTTCCCTTTTGTGTGTTTATAAATTTGTTTCACATTCAACTGAAATGTTTGGCCATCATCAACTAAGTTTGTCATCCTCATTCTATTTCGAATGACATTTTGTGTTGTTTTCATAATACCATCCTCTAGATCAACACCTAGTGTTATTATTTCTCTGCTACCTTTAGAACTTTCACTATAATACTCGAAGCTAATGATGGCTTCTTCAAAATTATCAACATTTGTTTTCTTCCTCTTATGATTTAAATGTGTTTCATCTAAATCAACAATTTCTTCATAATCAATAGGAATAGACTCATCATCAACCATCGTTCTTTTGCGTTTATCTTGTTTGTTCTTTTTGTGAGAAGGAGTAATAGTTACCTCATTGGGATCAATCTCAACAAAACCTTCATTTGGAGTTTCCTCATTTTCAAATGTAACTCTTTTAGGATTTCTAGATGGAGGAATTTTCTTTATTCTTTCATGTTCTTCTCTGTCTACTCTTGCAGGTTCAACCTCCATTGCTTTTTGTTTCTTTTTCCTTCCTTCTTGTGTCTTTTCAATATGAAAAGTGTTGATGACATCCATGATATCATTCTCCATAGAGTAAATCCCCACTAACATATGTGAAAGTCGTTCAACAAAATTCTGTAAAAATAAAATATAACATTTTCATGTTAGATAAAATTAAAACATTAGCATGATACTAAAAATAATAAACGACACAAAAATAGAAATAAAAAACTTGCATTCCCTTTCTCAATGTCATCAACGATGGATGTACATAATTCTGAAAAACATTCATTCTTATTATAATTGCTCAATTTCAAACAATATCTAAACTTGATATAAGTTCTCCCCTGTTTGACAAGTGCAAAAATAATATTTGTGGATGGCACCCAACATATATCTCGTAACAAGCCAAGTGCCTGATAATTTCCATGCACATGTTCTGATTCAATACAATACAAATATATATGATCTCTAGTGTTTCCTTGTTTGTCTTTAAGAAACCAAGAATATTCTTGTTTGTTTTCACCTTCCATAGATTTCCACTCTCTAACATTCTTCATTGCCCTTGATAGCTTAGGTGTTAAGCTATCATTTTGTTGCCTAACATTCATGGAGGTTCTAGTTGCAATTTTTGATGCCATTATTGTAGCTCGTGATCCAGATATATTGGTAGATAATCTCTTTCCTGACATTTTCCTATATTAAAATAAATAAAAAAATTAGGCCTTTGACATTATAATCAACTAAAAAACATAAAATAAATTAGGCCTAAAACATTATAATCAACTAAAAAAACATAACAATGATTATAAAAACTAATTTTAAAAAGGTTAAATGCTTTTAAACTATATGTAACAGTTAAAACCTATTTTAAAAACGGTTAAAACCTATTTTAAAAATGGTTCAATATTTTTAACAGTTATATGTTATGTGGATTAGGTGGATTGCTCCTGTTGGAAAGGTTGAGTAGCTTGAGTAGGATTAGGCTAGCAATGTATAATTCGAATAAAGGGGGTAGACACAACAAAGAGAAGAGAGGTGTATAACATATAACGTTGTTATGTTATATAACATATAAAAACGTTATATAACATATGTTATATGTTATATAACATATAACGATGTTATGTCATATAACATATAAAAACGTTATATAACATATGTTATATGTTATATGTTATATGCTATATGTTATATAACATATAACATACGTTATATGTTATAAACATATAACATATGTTTAAAACTACAAGAGTCACCCTAGCCCCCACGACCAAGCCCCGGGCACACCCAGGGATTGGCTTTGGGGGCTAGGGCGATGCCCAGCATCGCCCTAACCCCCACGACCAAGCCCAACATCACCCCAGCCCCCCTGCGGCTAAGGGACTGTCCCATGGGACTGTGCCTTAGCCACGGGGGGGCTGGGGCAATTTTGGGCATCTCCCTAGCCCCCACGGCCAATCCCCAGGACCATACCTTAGCCGCGGGGGGTGGGACGATGTCGGGCATCACCCTAGCCCCCACAACCAAGCCCTAGGCGCGCCTGGGGCTTGGGCGTGGGGGCTAGGGCGATGCTTGGAATCGCCCTAGCCCCTCCCCGCGACTAAGGCACAGTCCCAGCTTCCATGGCCAAGCCTTGGGCGTGCCCAAGGCTTGGTCATGGGGGCCAAGGCGACGCTTGTAATTTCAATAAACATATGTTATATGTTTATAACATATAACATATGTTATATAACATATAACATACGTATATGTTATAACATATAACGTTGTTATATAACATATAACAACATTATAGGCTATAACCTAAAAAACCATAAAAAACTAGACAAAAAGTTAAAAAATTATATCTAAATTTAACTTTTTTTGCCTTTTTTTTTCAAAAAATCTAAAAGATTTTTTGAGAAAAGTAAAAAAAATCTATGTTTTTTAGAAAAAAGTAGAAAACATATAAGAATTTAACAAAAAACTAATCTATGAAATGATAAATTCTCCTCTTTGCTTGCTAGATTCTCCTCAGATGTCTCCTCGATGTTAGCTTGCTCCAAATCCTAAAACAAATACTGCCCAAGATATAACACAATATAAAAAGATAAAATAAGACTGTGTATATATAACACAGACAATAAAAATTACTATAACCAATGTGGGATAAAAAAAAAATAGGTATATTGTCTACATATATACCTAAAATTATATGGATCATCAATATGTTTAATAAATGTGGGATAAATATATAAAGATGATAAATATTGTTTAACATGTAAATAACAAAATAAAAGAGTAAAAATTGTGTTTAATTTTTAAGGGAAAATAACTGAAAAAATTGGGGGGAAAATTTGGAGGGTAAAATTTGAGGGGGAAATTTTGGAGGGAATATTTTGGGGGGGAAATTTTGGAGGG
>ML796887.1:135075-148040 GCA_009831015.1 Picea engelmannii
AAAGTGACATAATTTCAAGCTCAACAAATGAAGATACAATGTTGAGGACTCCATTTCATTGGCCACAAAATATGCCAAATGAATCTGAAGAAACAAACATTGTTGAAGTTTAAGAATCTCAAGGTGATATTGAGATTACACAAGCAGAGGAAAGGGAAATGTATATTGGTTCGTGAAGGTCACGTGCACAACGTGAATCCATGGAAGACCTTTACAGGGGTTCAATACAAGATATTAAGGAGGGTAGCATGATTTCAATTTTAGCGACTGAGGATCCACATGGTTATCCATTCTGGATAGGAAAGGTTATAAAGATTGAGAAAGAAAATGCTGATGTTGTTGCAATTGAAGTGCATTGGTATGCAACAAGTACAAACCCATTCAATGGTGTGTACAAGCCAGAGATGGTGGTTGAGAAAAAATGTTAATAGAAAGAGAAAAAGAAAGGGTCAAAATACAACTCGTCGTCGCACTGACCTCTTAAAATTAGGCGATGTTGACATACTTGTTTATGACTTCAATTTGACAAAGAGAGGAACTCTTCGCTCCAAGACAACATAGATTATCAAGAGGTTATTGCCACAAGAAATATATACAAGATGGGAGTCTGTTGAACCTAGTCGAAGATCTAAAAGGCATTTGATATCTGAAATGTTGGGCATGCATGTAGAATCAGATGGTGCATTCATCGACAATAGAGAAGAGTATGGATCATCTACATCTTCATCAAAACATTCATCTGAAGACAATGCAAAATCTGATGGTATTTCAGAAACCGTGATTCAATCTGAATAAGTGTATGGAAGATTTTAAGAATTTTTTATCCATATGATGTTTGTATGGTAACTAAAAAAGAGCATTGAACTTACATATGATCTTACATGAAGTTATGAATCTTTTGTTATGTTTTATGAATGATATATTCTTTTATTATGGATAATATAATTAAATTTCTTAGCTCGTATGTTTTGAATATGGTCAATATAACAAAACTTTTAAGAAACTATTTATGTTTCATTCAATGTAACTTGTATTTACTTTTTTATTGTTAAAAGGAAAAAATTATAGTGACGTTGAATTTTTAAAGTATAGTGTGATATTTTCATGGCATTATGTATTACCTTGTGCTTTGTGTGATGACAACATTTAAAAAGTAAACATTTAAGGGTTGTTTTAATGATTTTGTTTACAGTAATGATGAGTTATTTTACCACATTACAAAAAATTGTCATTTTAATACCCCAATTTTAGAATGGGTGCTACCGGTAGCAGTAATTTTCAATTTGATGGTTTATTTTGAGGTTTTGGTTTTAATGGTACCAAGTGATAAAAATACGATTTCAAATGATCTCAAAATTTAACGTTTTGAAAAAAAAATAAAAAAAATCAAAAACATCTTTTTTGTTTTTAGGTGTTGATTTCAAGGTTTTTCTGAGATACTGTCTAAGTTTTGAAGGCCATGTTTTAAAAATGTTGTAATTTTGACCTCGTTTTAAAAAATGGTGCTACCGGTAGCACCACTTTTTGATTTGAGGGTTGATTTTGATGTTTTTTATGCAAAAAGATGGGTTTTTTGGGTGAGAGTTCTCGTTTTGAGGTCACAGTTCTCATTAAGTTGGTAACTATGTTAAATAGCATTTTGATTCATAAAGCAATGTTCACGGGCCTCTTTGAGGGGGCAACCTCCAGTCGAGCACCGTTCTATTACAATAATCTCCAAGCTAGGGTTCTCATACCCTTGAATCCTATTTATACTAAATATGTCTATCAAAAGAAGCATCTAGAGGAAGATCCTTCTAGAAGCGGAAGCTTCTATTAGGTATTCTTACATCCGCCTTATTCTATTTTATTGAAGGCCTTATTAATATTGACCTTTATTACATCCGAATATATTGTTCTACCTTTGTGCCGGTTACGACTCTAACAGGGACACGCCACTAATAGATGTCCTTCTCTTCCTGAGTTACACAATATGATCCAACTCCCTCAAGAAATCACATCGCTTGCCTCTTCACCAAGCAGATCTAGTACTACTACAACATCCTCCACTACATGTAGTAAAGGGGTGTGAACCAAATTCTCTTGTGCCATCTATTTAGAATATGGCCACTACACTCATCATTGCCCAACTCTACCTCAATTTCGCCAGACACTAATGACAATACGCCAAACCTTTCAGCAAGTTCCCTCTCCACCACCAATTTTGGGTACCCATGTCACCGATATTCATTATGTCTCTTCCTCAGCCCCTGAACAGATGAGATGCCCTTGAGCCCTATGTGACTCACTAGCTCACTTCACATACATGTGTCCTTTGATTTTGGCATACCCAGGTCGTCATTCAACCCCTATTCAACCACATCCACATCCAACCACCTCACCACTAGTCTTTCCCTCTCTACATACTATCAACATCACCTCCCTTGAACCTGAGTCACTTCCCACCCCTATATGTTTCATAGATAGACTGTTTGAGGATATTCCCCCAAATCCTCCCAATTCTTCAGTTCATTTCCCATAGGAAATATTACCCCCTACCACAATTTATCACCCACACTGTCTGGACATTTGGTTTATGTCAAGGAGCCATCGCACCATGGTTTCGATATCCCCCCTACATCTTCACCACTTGAGGAAAATCACACTATGAAAGTCACCCATGTCACCTCCCCAGATCTCCTATATTCTAGCATTTTTCACTACGACAAAGATATCCTGGAGGAACTCACTATCCCCGATTTCCCATGGAATTCTCTTCATCACCGAGTACTTTTTCTCTCAAAGGAAGCCTTTGACCCTCCTAGCCAAGCCTCCGTATGTGCAATCGAAACCAAGGATTTTATTACTTCAGGGCATATAGACTAGTTCAACAACCCTATATGTGCCCCAAATTCTTTTGAAGAAGGCAACATGACCAATATCTCCCCCACCGTCAAAATCAACATTTTCATTAAACCAGGAATCATAGAAGAAATCACCATTGGCGCCGTATACTCCCCTGAGGAACTCATAACTTACAAAGCTCTGTTTCAAGAATACCGAGATATTTTTTCCTGGTCATATACGGAGATGCCCAGCCTTGATCCTTCTATATTCTAACATTGCATAGACACATGGACATATATCGCCCCAGTTCATAAAAAACAATGCCCACTTCACCCATCCAAAGTTGTGGCCATCAAAGCCGAAATAGACAAGTTACGCATTGTTGGGTTCATTTACCCCATTGCGTATACCTCATGGGTTTCAAAACCCATCCCCGTTAACAAAAAACAAGGCACTATTTGACTTTCATGATCTCAACCATGCTTGTCCCAAAGAAAACTTTCCAACCCCTTTCATTGACCAAATTATCGATGACTGTGCCGGCCACGAGGCATTGTCCTTCATGGATGGGTTCTCCGGCTACAATCAAATCCAAATCCATCCAACAGATCAATATAAAACCACTTTCACTACCCCATGGCGTACTTTTTATTATCGTTTCATGCCTTTTGAACTAAAAAACACAGGTGCTACATTTCAAAGGGCCATGACTTATGTTTTCCATGATCTTGCTCGCATCATCCTTGCTTATTTGGATGACCTCACTGCTCGATCCAAGAAACGAACCCAACATTTAGACGACTTACGCATCATTTTTCAACGATGTCACCAATACAATATCCTCTTGATCCCCCTCAAGTGTGTATTTTGTGTCACCGCCAGATGCCTTCTTGGGTTCATTGTCTCCCAACATGACATCACGGTGGACCCCCACAAGGTCCAAGCTATCACATAAATTCCACCACCTAGGAATTTGCACCAACTACAGAGCCTACAAGGAAAAGCTAACTTTTTACGTCACTTTTTCCTAGATTATGCCACTCGCGCACATGGTTTCCTCCGCTTACTGCATCATGATATCCCATTTCGATGGGATGAACATGCTCAAACCGCTTTTGATGATTTGAAAGAGGCCATATCCAATTCCCCTTTGATTATTCCCCTGGACTATGATCATGATTAAATCCTCTACTTCTCAGCCTCAACCATCTCAGTAGCAGGAGTCCTTGTCCAACTAGGGGAGGATGGGTGAGACCATGTCATTTACTACTTCAGTAAAAATATTTTAGGTCACCCCTGAAACACAATCATGATGAGAAACTATCCCTCCCAGTTGTCCTCACAATTCAGAAACTACATCACTATATCCTGCTTCGAACTACCAGAGTCATAGCAGATTCCAACCCCATGCAGTACTTTCTTAGTTGATGACAGATTAATGACAAATTTTCCCAATGGATCATCATCCTTCAAGAATACGACCTAGATTTCTCAACTCCCAAAAGCAAGAAAGCACTTGTTCTCGCCGAACTCATTACAGTGTTTCCCTCAGACGCTAAAAATTCACCCATCAATATGGATTTTCCTGATGAACACCTCTTCTTGATCCCCTCGGATGACCCCTAGTATGACAACCTTCTCATATACCTTTAGACATAGAATTTTGGGCATCATCTCTCTCTCAACGATCGTTGGCACATTCACCATCAAGCCCCTTGATACCTCCTCATCGGTGACATCTTGTACCAATGTGGGGTCGACACTATCCTCTATCGATGTCTGACTATCGACGAAGCTGATAGAGTCTTGAACGATTGCCATAACGGTGCTTTTGTTGGCCACCTTTCAGGTATGTCCATCGCCCAAAAAATAATTTGCACAGGATACTTCTGGCCCACACTATTTCATGACTCCATCCATTCTGTCAAGCGATGGGACAAATGCCAGCTCTATGCAAACAAATCATGCACGCCACCCACTCTTTTACATCCAGTCATCATCGCCTGCCCCTTCTGCAAATGGGGCATAGACTTCATGACTTGGGATCCTCCATCCAGTAATGGACACAAGTACATCATTTTGGCTGTATATTACTTTACTAAATGGTCCGGGTCGATGCCTACCTTCAACAATATCACTGACACAACCACGCATTTTTTCTTTAACCATGTCCTTACCCGCTTCAGAGTCCCACTATAGTTAGTATACGATCATGGTAAACACTTTGAGAACGAGATATTCACAGAACTCTCCTCAAAATTAGGCGTCCCATGATTTTTCCTCCCCATACTACCCTCAATCCAACGGACAGGTCGAGGTTGTCAACAAAGTCCTCAAAACCATGCTACAATGTACCATCAACAAAAGTAAGACCGACTGGAATCATATGTTGTTTTCATCATTATGGTCTTATCGCACAACAGTCAAAACTGCCATGGGTTTTACACCATTCCACCTTGTCCATGGGATCGAATCCACCCTCCCTATCGAGTGAGAAATTCCCATGTTACGCACCGCCATCGATCTATTACCTGACACTGCTCCAATGGAGCAGTACTTGCTGACCTTAGATTTGTTGAATGAATATCGTCAGTCTTCATTACAAAACAACGAGGCAGCTAAAAAATGGTCTAAATACACCTTTGACCTCCATGTCAACCTTCGTTCATTTAATGAAGTAAATCTCATCCTTTCCTACGATATCGCCCACGATACTCTCAGTCATAGAAAATTCGAATCACTATGGCATAAACCCTGCATTGCCTCACTAAATGCACGTACATCCTGGCCTCTCCAAAAGGATATCCTCTGAAAGAACCCGTCAATGGGTTGTACTTAAAGAAGTTTTACACCTAAGCATAGCCATTCTACACTAGGCATTTTCTTTGTACACATTTGTAGAGTTTTTAGTCTTATTTTTTCTCCTTCACTCCTCATGTCTGATCTACCATCCATGTTATTGACAGATGCATCCTCCATTGACCTACCACATTGGTTACACTATCGGTTCTAGCCACTGGACATAGAATCTCGCTTCGGCCTCTTAGGCCCTCTACACCCCTTCACATGAACTGCTCAACTCCAATGGCATATGTTTGGGCTCATCCACCAACAACCAAGAAAAATATGTCGTTGTCATTGGTCTCCTCACCGAGGCCAATCACGACCACACTCATCACCTTATTATTTTATTAGATTCCCATCTTGTCATCCTGCAACTCAACAATGTATATCATGTCCACGATCCTTGCCTCTTTCGCAAATACCTGCAAGTTAGACTCTTATCTTGAAAATTTGATTCAATAACATGTACACATATTCCACGATAATTTAATCGAAAAAAAGATAATATGGCTAACCTAGTATTAGATTGGCATTTATCACATCAAGACATCATCACATATACATAAGCATCATACATCGATCACAACATATAGATTAGACATCATCAACCATAAAAAACATAAACACATGTAGACATAACAAAGAGCCAATGAGATGTATCCATATATATATATATATCTTCCAAACTGTCATAAATGTTTACAAAATACAAAATATACATCGTCCGTAGGCCAGTGAGTTCCCCCACCCCTATAGGTATAAAATGGGTACCCCCTACCCTATACAAAATGGGTATCAACTACCCTGTACAAAATGGGCTCGCAAGCCTATAAAACTACAAACACTAGCACTCATGCTGCCCACAGAGCTCCCCCACAAGGTCCTCTGTCAGCTGGAGGTGCCCCGTGAGCTGGGGGTCCTCTAGGTCTAGGGGGAAACTGACTAGTCATCGTTTCCCCTGCTACAACTGCTTGGTGGATCAAGGTCCTCCACTCTGCTGGTACACCAACACACTGCTCTGGGACCCTATCATCCTGGATGTGGGTCCACATGCCCTCCGACACACACTGAATAACCTCCTTGAACCGACAAATAAGGTCCTTCATCCCCCCTCCGGCCTCTACCTGTGACTCATGCACTGGTCCAACACCAACGTCATCAAATATATGTCTCTGACCTGCCCTTGGCTCATGTGATGGACTAACACAATCATAATCTCTCTTGCATCGTTGTCCTACCCATGATGGTCACACTGGCCCTTGGAGATATGGCTCCTTGACCATCTCAGCCTCACGGCCTCAGGGTCCCACATATGCAAACACAAAAACCAAATATAGAGTCAGCATCCATATATACATAATCATATGCTACACTATCAAAATCACAAAACATAAATACACAAACATACCTCTCTCATCCCAGTCCTCCCCAAGAGGAAGCACCATGTCTGGGTTGTGCTGGTAGTCCATCCCACCATATAGATACCGTAGTATCACCTATGGCATATGACTCCACACACGTGCCAAAGTGGTTGTGAAGTAGTGGCCACCCTCTCCCCCCCCCATGATGCGCCAACACCTGGGCCCACCGCATCAATTGCAACTTCTGCGGCTCTGAAGGCGCCAACAAAATCCACAGGTGCAAGAGGGGCACCCTCTCCATAAAATAGGCCACCAGGATGGACCCAAATGCAAAATCAGCAGAGTCGGTGGTATGAAACCGATGAATCTTCCCCATCATCTTGGAGTGCAGCAACAACCCCCAGGAAAAAAAGTCCCCATCTAGGACCCTCTCTACAATCCTCAGCTGACCTCCCGTGATTCGTTGAGTAGCCAAGGATCCATATATCCTAATGACCATGGTCGTGATGCAATGAGGCAAGAGCTCATCCATAGCCTTGATACGGATAACAAAACACGACATCGGGTTCTCCCTCGAACAATAGTGTCGTGCCATATCTACCAATCTTACATCCTTCGATAGCTGGGGGTGAGCAGGCAGGGCCATCCCCCGGAAGGGGAGCCCTATCAGAAAATACACATCCTCCACAACTGAGAGTGTCAATGGATGTCCCCTAACAATGAAGCACTGCAGATCAATGCTCCACATGGATATCAGATACTGAAGCAAGAACTATTGCGACTGTATCAAAGGGAAATCGAAGAACTTGAGAAACTCGTACGCTGCCAAGTGTCTCCAAATGCCTGGATACTCTCTCACCACCTCTCAGAGGCACTCCTTGTATCGATTCCTCCAGTGGACTAGCATAGTGACTCTCCTATCACAAGATAATCACCTACAAAAACACTTGGTCAACCCTCATCATTCATCAAAAATATAAAAAAAAAATCAAAATTTCAACGACCCTTAGCTTCGCCTCTAGGGCGCAACTTTTACCCACACATGTGCACACATGTGCGTGCCTGTTCTTCACACAGTTGTGCACTAATGCGCATCTATCTGCAAAACAATTGTGCATCAATGCGCAATTGTCACCCCGACAAATGCGCACACATGCGCACCTCTCCTCTACATAGTTGCGCACTGATGCACAACTATCTGAGAAAAAACTGCACACAATGTGCAACTATCATCTTAACAGGTGCACATCTATTGCATGCATGTATATCCTCCCCCCGTGCACCTATGTGCGGATGTGTCAAGCACAACCTCACATTCTATGCAGGAGAGGGAATTATACCCACGCATATGAGCATGATTATTCTTCCTTCTCCCGCGCATTAGTGGGCCCACCCCTAAAACTACCATTGTATGACCATCTGAACAACCCCTAAACCCAAAAATAAGAAATTCATGCTATGCAGGAGGATGGCACCAGTAACATGAATCTTACAACTCCCAGATCGGTCAACTCGAGCTCCTGTAATCTCTGAAACTCCTCCAAATATGCTCGTCCAATCTCTATAGCGACGAGTACAAATGAGGTTGCATTGTGGGCCCACCATCCATATATAGTCCCCTTTGCCAAACTTCCACACTCAGTTATAGAAGCCTAGAGCCTTTGTTTCTGAATCCATCTTCACCCACGGGATCATGGTCCCACCATCTACACAGTCACGTTCCCCGGGTCGTCATCTGAACTTGGCCCCGAGGGAGCATTTTTCTCACATCACGTCTAGGTATGCATGCTCATGTTCAAAATTATCAAATAACTATTTTATGTTCTTTATCATCAGATATTGTTCACGTCAGGTATTTAGCTTTTCATGTGTGCATATACTTGGTCATCACAAGAAGCACAACCCCTTCAGGTATATGTTCGACACTGGCATGTAAACATTCCCTCTGAATATCAATTGCATCTCTAAGTCACACCCTCCAACTTTTACCTTTAGGGTCCTTACATCCGGCTCTACAGTACCGTCACCTTTGTTGCACTTTGGTACTGTCACCCGGTAGCATTCTCCCTGACATGAGTTGTCCCATTCATAGTTCCCCTCGACAATTTGACACTCATGCTACTTTCAACCCTAGGGATGGGAGTCCTGATAGTCTTATGGACTTCTGAGAATAACCCACATACTTCTTCTCGTCACATTGCTAGCTTTCCCAATGGACTCCTAGGTTATCTCATATCAGTTCTATTTGACTACACCTCCATAGTATCATTATCCCTGCATCTCATACACCATCATTTTTTCCATCTACAGATTTCCCTCCATTCATTTACCTCATACAGAAACCCACCCATGGGGCCCCCACCCTCCGTTAGTTCTCTTTGCAAATTGTGCCCTCATAGACCAAGCCATCTCTCATTGGGGCACCTGTTTTTGTATTTGTACACTCATCCAAAATTATTCTTTATTTATTTGGTAATTGTAAAAAAACCTTTGTTTCCATCATTTACTTAGATTTTTGTCGTCACCCTTGATGACCTTATTTTCCTGACAATGCAACCCATTTCTCCCTTGGTTGGTGCATCCACTCTTTTTATTTTTTCATTTCGACATTGTTCACGAACCCTGAGTATCCCAAGTCTAGGCACACACGATCTCTAAGTTTTTCCACTTTTTTATCCTCTGGCATAGTTTAATCCCATATCTAGTCACCCCCCTAACACTAGATATAGTTTTACAGTTGTTGCCACTCACCCTTCAAACATACACCCAACCAAGGGTAGTCTTGAGTCTCACCGCACCTTGACTTCGTTCATGTTCCCTATCAGTCCCTGATCTTATTACCGTAGATTTCATGAAGCCCTTTGCTTCTTGGAGTCACATTTCCCTTTCTGTCGACATCAAAACAGTTTCTAGAAGGGCGACAATATCTCAACTCTCATTACCTTTACAATGAGGAGTCTTGGATGACACATAGAGAACCATTATTTCTCTCTGATTCTGTTGACCCCCATAACATTCTACTTCAACAATATGTCATGTTACAGTGGGTCTTACTATGTGACTATTGCAGTTGTTTTATACTAGTCGAAGATCTCTGAATTTGTTAGGTAATCAATGCCTACGAGTCATCGACCCTTCTTACAGGCGTCCTTGCCTCTTTTCAGAGTATGTTCACCATTCAGAATTGTCATTTGTCATTATCAAACTGTCCCGAAGGGCACTTCATTTATCTACATCTGCATACAACTTTAGTTATTGTCTTACATTTTGAGTTACATGACACGAGCATGGGGCATGCGTGCCTTGTTTGTATACATATTTTATTTTTTCTCCCTAGAGAAATATTTGGATCCCACAGTTTCCCCTCTCCCTTCGAAGGATCGCTATTGCAGTTCCTCTCAACACTCTTCATTACAATGGAACTCTCAGTAGAAGAAACTTTGATGTATTTTGGCTATACGTATGCTCCTAACCTCACACATCAGGGGCATATGTTATCACTGAAATTTCATCCGCAACATTGCACACAAATGGTTACAGAAATATAGCAATGCCAACAACAATTAGTTCAACTGCAGCACCAAAATTCATTTCAAAATGAAAAACTATACAATTGGGAAAAATTTAGCATGCGCAAAATCACTAAAGGAAGCGCACACACAGTGTGTGGGCCAGTGAAGGCCGTAGAGTGCACAACGCTCCATATGTGCGACTGTGTACGAGAAAAGCTGCACACTCCTATGAACGATGCATTTATGGTTCTTGTCACCCCCCCAACCACTTATGGACCAACTCCCAACTTGATTTGACCTTCAAATTTGAGTAAAATTTGAATGGGGGCTAGTCAAGGACCAAAGGGTGCCCTAAAGGGCCCCTTGTTCACACTAAGAACCATTTTAATTTTTCCTTGAATAAATGCTATAAATGGAGGCCATGGGTGCACTAAGAAAAAAATATCTTCATAGTATTGTTATGCTGCCTCAATTCTCCCTTGAGAATCCTCTTTTCTCCTAGGAGTATTCAAGCATCATTACAATAGGCCATTCCACTCACCTCTTGAGGGAATAGGCATTGATTTTCTTCATCATTTTCCATTTTTCTTCCATTGTAAGAAGAGCTATCCATTAGGGAACTCAATATCCCTCCCAAGGAGGAAGAGGGGACTCATAAGTCCTCATTTATATCCACAGTTTTTTTCCAACTAATATAGTTATCCATTGGTGGCATAATATTGGTCATTGGTTGATTGTTTATGGTTTTAAGTTTCTTATACATTCTATTTTTTATTTCCTTAGTTGTTTTAGCTTGTTTACTTGTTTATTTCATGTGTTTGGATTTTTTAACCCACTCACTAACCTTTGTCTTGTCTAGCAGGCCAAACTAGGCATGAAAGTGCTATTTTTTTTCTCACCCAAGTGACAAAATGGGAACAACATCCACAATAGGTGCTACATCCAGGCTTGACATTAGTCCATATCCCAGAAGGAACACCAAAGAGAGTAAGTGATGAGGATGCAAGACCACTTAACAATTGATTAAGGAGTCAGGTAACTACATGATCAACTCGGACCAGATCCAGTGTCTCACCGAGAGTTTCTTCCCCCCCTCACACAGATATTTATCATGAAGATCATCACTTGGAATATTAGAGGCATGAATGGAAGATCCAAACAAATGATTCTTCACAACTGTATTAAGTCTAAGGAACTAGACATTTTCCTGTTACAATAAACCAAATGTGTAGGAGAAATAACAGAGGAACTATTCAAAATATGATGGCATCACTGCAAATTTGTGTAGACTAACTTGAAAGGGGATGTAGGAGGTCTAGCCATCCTCTAGAACCCTACCACAATAATTGTTTATTAGGCCCTCTCCACTATCAACATTCTCACCGCTCATTATCAGGCCATTGATTCCAACAAATATGGAGTAATCACGAAGGCCTGTGGTCCTCAGAGAAGCAAAGAGAAATATCATTTCCTCAATATAATATTCTATCTAGAAGCACTAGTAGGATGCAAGCATTGGATCTTAGGAGGTGATATTAACATCATCCTCACTCTAGAAGAAAAAGAGGAGGCACGAAGCATCTAGACCAGGATAGAATCATGCTTAGGGACCTCATTGATTGCCTCAGATTGGTGGAAATTGAAACTAGAAACGACCCCTTCACTTGGTCCAACAAACATACAAGATCCTAACAAATGACATGCAGGTTGGATCGCTTTCTAATCTCAGAGACCATTATGCTAGGAGGACCTTTGGTGGAAGCCACTATCTATTGGATTACTGAGAGGGGGGGTGAATAAATAATAGTGTAATTATAAAAATTTTTCTTCAAATGTTATATCAATGTATAATTATTATCCAATAATGAGTAGTAAGAAATAAACAATCACAAACATACACAATACACCCGTGTTTTACGTGGAAACCCAAATTGGGAGAAAACCACATAATGTTTTTTCTTATATGTCTTGAAGAATTACATTCATTGGAAGCACCAACTTCCTTTGTTTTTTAGTTGCAAATGGAAGGAGGCTCCAAACCCCTAGTTTCTCAGGCTACAACATAAGGGAAGCTCCAACTCCCCAATTCTCTAGCTACAACCAGAAGGAGGCTACAACCCTCAATGTTCTCCGGCTATAACAAGAAGGTGGTTACAACCACCTGTCCTTGCTCCATCCTGCTACCCTGAAGTAGAAGTAGACAGATGGAACCACTGCCACACTATCACTATGAGATATACTGTTGTAAGCTTGTACCAATAAATCTTAACCATGCATCAACCATGCATCAACCTATACCTCAACCTGTAATCAACCTGTACCATAAACAAGTGCATCAACCATGCACCAAACTGTTACCAAACAATTTGTAATCAACCTGTACCATAAGCAAGTGCATCCAACCATGTACCAAGTATGTACC
>ML796887.1:154526-169965 GCA_009831015.1 Picea engelmannii
TAGGAAGAGATCTTAGTACCTTTTGAACAATTACAGATTCTTCGATTTCTTCTCCCAATCCTATGATTGCATTCACTTTTTCATCGACTCGTAAGAGGTAGGCTGCGATATCTTCATCTTCCTTCATTTTTAGTTGTTTGAACCGACCTCTGTAAGTTTCAATCTTTGTTGCTTTCACTTTTGAATCTCCTTCATAAATATTTTGAAGCTTGTCCAAAATCTCTTTAGCAGATTTACAATGTGCAACTTTGGTGAATACCGTATCACTGAGACCATTCAAAAGTGCATTTATGGCTTTGGAATTATTCTCACTGAGTTTCACTTCTTTGTCATTTGTTGGTGGAACAGTTGGTGTTGTGTATCCATCTACAATTGATTGCCAAACTTGAAATCCCTGTGCCTGTATATATGTCTTCATCCTTATGCTCCAAAAATCATACTTTTGTCCATCAAACTGTGGTATTCCATTTTTATACGAGTTGGTACTCTCCATGATCTACCTTTCTGTGGTTAAACTGATTTCTGAAGGAACCTTCTCTGATACCAATTGTTGGATTACTGATAGGGGGGTGAATCAGTAATAGTGTAATTATAATCATTTTTCTTCAAATGTTATATCAATGTAGAATTATTATCCAATAATGAGCAGTAAGAAATAAACAATCACACACATACACAGTACACCAGTGTTTTACGTGGAAACACAAATCGAGAGAAAACCACATAATTCTTTTTCTTATATGTCTTGAAGAATTACATTCATTGGAAGCACCAACTTCCTTTGTTTTCTAGCTCCAACTGGAAGGAGGCTCCAACCCCCTATTTTCTTAGGCTACAACCTGAGGGAAGCTCCAACTCTCCATTTCTATGGCTACAACCAGAAGGAGGCTACAACCCCCAATGTTCTCCGGCTATAACTAGAAGGTGGCTACAACCACCTGTCCTTGCCCCGTCCTGCTACCCTGAAGTAGAAGTAGAATGATGGAACCATTGTCACACTATCACTGTGAGATATACTTCTTTAATCATGTACCAATAAATCTAAACCATGCATCAACCATGCATCAATTTGTACCTCAACTTGTAATCAACCTGTACCATAAACAAGTGCATCAACCATGCACCAACCTATACCAAACAATCTGTAATCAACTTGTACCATAAACAAGTGCATCCAACCATGTACCAAGTATGTACCAATCATGTGTCATCTACTCATCAACTATGACTCATCAATATGTACCAACTTCATCAACTATACACCTCATGTATGTTCCAACTCATAAACTACTTGTCTCAACCATGTACTCAACATGTACCTCAACCAAAATCCCTCATCAATTTCATCATCCAAATCTGATTTGTATCTCTGTAATAGATATGGTGTATATGATCACATTCCTGCAAACCTTTCTTAACTTTAACAACAAGAGACTAGCATTTTCATCAAACTTTTCTTTAGTCTCACATGCCTAGTTTTGGATTAGTCAACAACCCTAACTTGAAGTAATCATAAATTTGTACCTGTAATGTATAAAGATATAAAACTGATAGACAATGTTCTTCAGTGTTTTTTATGAAATGCCTCTAAGTGTCACTTCTTGGAACCTCTCAGAAAATGATTTATAGCAAAAATGGCATACCTTGCTGAATTCTGGCTTATTCTAGAGAGCGACCTTGTAGAGTGTCCCCCGCATGAAATATTTGATGAATTGATATGAAACTATTGAAAAACATACTACAAAATGTAGCCTAACCAACACATTTGGTCTCACTAAATTTGGATATGTTATAAATAAGTTATGACATTTTTATCCGAAACACCTGTTTTTGACTAGTTTCAGGACTGGCCACAAACCCTATTTTGCACGGAGTGTAACTCCCAAAATACAACGACCCACAAGATGGATTTTTTACCATGGATACTTGGATATGTTTTCTCAATTTTATAGCAATTTCATGGTTTGAATAATTATAGAAATTGTTTTATAGTGGAAATGGTGAGATGACCTGTAAATAACATACCTTAGAAAGAACCATCAAAATAATTTATCCTTCCTTGCATTTCAGACTTCTTTTCTTCACCTTGCCTCAAAATTTCGGATTAGATATCCTTGGTTACCTCAGACACCTATAGATATTCAATATTCTCAAGTGTGATTAAAATGAGAGAGCCTTGCCTCTTATTTATACTCTCCAAGTGGCTTCCTTAAAAACATCTTCTAGGTCACTTGGCCCCACTTTCCTTATTTTAGAGTTAACCCACTTCTAATTTCTCCATTAAATTTATTATTGAAATAATTTATTTTGTATTCAATTTGAATTATAATACGCTCATTACGTTACTTTATTATTTTCTTTTTAAAATCTCTTAAACCACTTTGACTACTTTGACCTTTTGGGGCTTCTAGATGACATATGAGGGTCCTCCAACTTCGTAAGGCCATAAATCTCAAACCGTGAGGAGTTATGTGATGTTCCACATACCACCGAAAATGGATTGACAAGAAATATCCATATAGGATAGTTTCTTTGAAAAATTCATTGTCCTTCATCTCATTATTCCACAATTAATCATGGGTTCTCTTACTCTGCAAAGCTTCTTCCCGTGAGGGCTTTCACCATAAGGGGACCACTTTGGAGTTCATCCATATTTAATTCTTAGAAAGAATGACAAAACAATAATGAGTCATATTTACATCAAACAATATAATCAACACTCTCCTCCCAAAATAGGGGTCGGATCACTCGCCAGTCCAACTTTGGATGGACACGATAGATACTCCTAAATTCAAACCCTTTAGGTTTTAAAATTTTTGGTTAACCCATCCAGAATTTCCTGAGATATCCCACACTTGGTGGGAAAATGCATAAATCATGCATGGCACAAAGATGTGCCACTTTCAACAACGACAATTTTTTTTCAAGAAACAACTTTTTCATTGGAATAAGAATGTCTTCGACAACATATTTCAATAGCATAAAGCACTTGATCAACGACTAGAGGATATCCAACACGAGACAATTCTATCAGGTCACATGGAATCCCAATAATAATATGAAGAATACCTAAGGAAACATCTTGAAGAACGACACAAACAGGAGGAAATTATATGGAAACATAAATCTCGCGTGAAATGGCTCAAGTAGGGAGAAAGGAACACAAATTTCTTTCATCAATCCATGATCCACAGGCACTACATTAATCGCATCAAAAAACTCGAAGATGCTCAAGGTAACACAATTATGAACCATGAAGAAATAGAAACAAAGATGGTAAATTATTACAAGGATCGCCTCTCACAACCACCCATTGATATAACTCCAACTATTAATCACATCACTCAACATATTCCAGCTATAATCACTCTTGAAAAGAATAAGTCCTTGATGAGACCTATCATGTAGGTAAAGGTGGATCAAGTGATCAAGGACATGCCCCTAAGAAAATCCCCTGGGCCAGATGGATTCACTACAGATTTCTTCCACCACTGCTGACAAATGATCCGAGAATAGGTTTTTAACTTGGTAGAGGAATCCCACACTTCAGGCCAAGTTCTCCCTTCCCTAAGTTCCACGTTTATCATCCTCATTCCCAAGGAGGAATGAGTTACTAACCTGAAGAACTTCAGTCCTAGAGCGCTCTGCAATGTCATCTACAAAATCATCAACAAATTCATTTCTCTATGACTCAAACCTGTTCTCCTCTTCATCATCTCCAAGGAACAATCATGCTATGTGGAGGGTCGAAAAATCATGGACAGTGTCATTCTGGTTCATGAGGTCATCCACTTGCTCAAGACTACTTGAACCCCATGTATTCTTATCAAACTTGACCTCTCAAAGGATTTTGATTGACTAAGATGGAACTATATGAATTCTCTCCTTTCAGCCTTTGTTTAGCAATGATTGGATAATGAAACTCACCTCCTCCACCTTTTTTTCCATTCTCGTTAACGAATATCCCTCAAAACTCTTCTCCCCTACCCGAGGCATTCAACAAGGGGACCCCATTTCCCCTTTTCTTTTCATCATCATGGCTGAAGGTCTAGGAAGTTACATCAAAACATCAATTCTTGATGGCTCTCTTCAAGGTATCCATCTACATGGGCTACAACTTGCCACCTCCCATAGCCAGTTTGTGGATGACACCATGCTCATGAATTCTCCCACCGCACAGGAATCCATTAAGATAAAAACCATCCTCAATGAATTTAGTGAGGCCTCTGGCACTTCCTCCAACTTGGAAAAATCACATCTCTTCTTCTTCAACACTCCCCTTGCAATTCAACTCCACAACCCTCGCCTTCTAAGCATACCAAGAAGCTCCCTTCCATCCCATTACCTGGGACTCCCCCTTTCAGACTTGGTTGCTCATAATATCTCCTAGGACTCCCTTTTCCTCTCACTATCCAATAACCTCTGGACCTTCAGATCTCTCAACCTCCCTTCCAAAATAATCCTCCTAAATTATGTGCTTCAAGCTATCCGTCCTTACATGTTCTCTACTCTGGCTGCACCAATTTTTTTTATCAAAAGTATAAGGAACCTACAGAGAAAATTCCTTTGGAATGGACACAATCATAGGATAAAATGGGCCTTATTCAATTGGGACAAAGTCTACTAACCAAAATCCTTGGGAGGATTAGGCCTCCATGACCCAAGCAAGATAAATAAAACCAAAAGGGAAAATATTTGGTGGTGTTGGCTCAAATATCCAGCTAAACTATGGGCCAAACTATGGAAGCAAAAATACACTCGGCACACCCCACATGTACATCTCGTTTGGTTGGAAGATAAGATACAAGGCTCTAATATATGGAACACAACATGGAAAAATCAGCCACTCATACATGCTCATGATTTTTGGGAAGTTCGAAATGGTCAAAATGCTTTGTTTTGGATGGAATCTTGGCAGCAACTTCCCCCGTTGCAAGCAATGAATAACCTTCACCCCTATCAGGATCACATGCAATATTTGGAGATCCTAAAAGTTGCAGACCTATGGCTTGAAGTCTCTCTTCACCTCCCTTGGCATAGCTGGAAAATTCTCCCACAAAACCTCCACACACCAACAGACTGTGATCTACAACAATGGAAAGACATGGTAATCCAAAGGAAGATCTACATCAGTGAGGATCTAGACATTATTCATTGGGGGTACAACCCCACTGGAACTTTCACAATCAAAGAGGGTTATCATATACAGGAAAATTTCGACAACCATCTGAAAGAGAACCTATGGAACATCATTTGGAAATCCAAAATATGGATGAAAGTATCCACCTTTATTTGGCTCTTAGTCCACAGAGGAAATTCTCAATCAATTCCCTAGAAGTGGGATAATTTGGGATCAGGCTTCTAAAATTATGAGAAAAACCAATAGAGAAAGGAAAAGTATCATAAATACCATCAAGAACTGGGGAAATGAGGTCTACAAAATCCTAATATTGAATAGAATTTTGAAACTCCTGCCAGGATTCATTTTCTGGCAACTTTGGAAAAAAAAGAATAGATGAATATTCCATTCCCAAGCCTCTACCCCCTCTCTCCTTTGGTCCACTATCCTTAAGAATGTTAAGGAAACCATCCAATCCCATCCTTGGACCAAAGAAGACTTTCCCTTTGAGCCTAATGAATATTCCATCCTTTCCACTTGGAATTTAATATTACCCATGAACCCCACCATACTGAACCCTCCCCCAAATTCCTCCCCATCAAGCCCCTCCACTTGGAATCCTCCCAGGGCTTCCACAAAGTAAATTTTGATGGTTCTTCTATTGGCATGTTTACAAGAAGGTGTGCTTGTCACTGATGGCAAGATCAGAGTATGCAGTGATGGAAAAATAGGGACAACGTAAGCCTGGGAGGAGAAGCGACATAGATCTTTGGATCCCATTGAGAATTCCCGATGAATGTTAGATCTGAGCCCGAGGTCCGACCGGCGTTGGATCCAAGAGAACCTGCACATTCTTTAACGATCAAGGTGAAGCAGGGTTATGGAATCCCGAAGGGTGGAGGAAAGATTCAGATACTGAGAGTTGGAAGAGTCGAGACTCTTCATCATCAGGAGTCCTGGAATCGCAAAATGAAAAACACTGAAATCCCGAAACCAGGAGGACAATTTTGGATACCAGGAGTTGGAAGAGTCGAGACTCTTCATCATCAGGAGTCCCGGAATCATGAAATGCGAAACAACGAAATCCCAAAAGAACGAGGATAGTTTTGGACATGGGGAGTTGGAAGAGTCGAGACCCTTCATCATCAAGAGTCCCGGAATTGCGAAATGCGAAACCCCGAAAACCTGAAACAGGCACATCGACTAGAGGTTCGGATATCGGGAGTTGAATGAGTCAAGAATCGAGACTCTTTAGTACAGGAGTCCTGAAGTGCCAAAGGCGAAAATCTAAAAAGCTAACTTGACTCCATTTCGGAGTTTCATAGATCGGGACTTGAAGGTGTTGAGAACTTTCACATCAAGAATGCCGAAATCACGATATACGAAATCGCGAAGTGATCTGGGACGACAGATCTAGGAGGTGAATGTGGTAGACCACGTCAGAAAGAATAGGTGGAAGACTACGACATGTGGCACGATCAGACAATGACAAGTGTCAAGTTGATTTGGCATTTCAAGCCACTAGAAATCACAATTCTGAGTGACATGTGGCAGCCACTCGGGTCACGACACGTCATCGAGTGACGCAAGACTGTCCTCTCTCCAGGAGTTTTTTCTTCGGGATTTTTTAACTCCATCACTCCCCCAAAGTCTCGAAGGATGAAGTCCTGGGGCAGAGCATAGCCGTCCAATCCCCACGAATCGTGGACCGTTGATCTGGAGATTGAAGAGCTATAGAGAAGGGCTCGAGTCGGCAAGCTCCATTTCGGAGTTTCAGGGATCTGGCAATGGAGCATAAAGAAATCCTCACATCAAGGATGTCGAAATACCGAATTGTGAAATTGCGAAAGTGCCTAATGGATAAGCGCGTGGACACCGATGGTGGTCACATAGTCGAAGAGCTATAGAGAAAATCTTGAAGCGGCAAGCTCCATTTCGGAGTTTCAGGGACCGCGACTTGGAGAGTCGAGACGACTCATCATGGAATCTCTGAAATGAGAAAGTGTGAAATACGCTTTTGGTGTAGGCTATAGTCATAGCCATTGGTCACATCAATGGAAGATGGGGGAAGGAGCTAGTGCAGACAATCTCCTTTTCATAGATTCGGGGATCGAGACATGGAGTGTAACAAAATCTTCACCACGGTGATCCCGAAAGGCCGAATTGCAAAATGGAAAAATAAGTGCGAGACCCATCATTTATGATCCAATGGTACATGTTATTCAGAAATATGATCGAAAGGATACTATTTCTCTTCACAGTTAATTGATCAGTGGCGATTCAACTGATGAAGCAGTCTTTAGAGGTTCATAGTGTAATTGCTAGAAACCACTGATGGTTTCTGCCAGAGGACTTGAAGAGACTTCCATGTGATTTCTAGAGGAGTTGAAGAGTCTCGAGGAATATTCCAGTGGAATCAATACTGTTCATGGAGTAAATTGATAGAGGGATAAGCGTTGAATCCTGTAACTACAACATAGAGGATGAGCTTGACTGTGACAGAGAAGACAAAGATTCTTGACTATTGGAGAGGCTAAGGAATCTCAGCATAACACCCGGTGATGATGGATACATGGGTTTAAGAGCTAGAGAAGCTGAATAGTTGCAATGATGAAAAGGTAGAGCACTCGACATGAAGATCATAAAGAATCATTGTGCACAGGACATGCAGAAGGTGCATAGAGACTATAAGAAGGCAAAAGAAAGAAGAGATGGTTGTTGTTGTTGAGAGGGCTTCAAGAGTGTAGAAGAAGGAGTGTGTAGCAGCTGAAATACAACAAAAGAATGGTGCATTAAAGGGAGATTTCATACAGTGTGTAAATGGAGAAGGACATAAAGCGTAGAGAAGTGTGCAGAAGACACTGATGGATACAGAGCAGTGGAGTGTAGCAGAACAATGATGAGGCTGGTAAGCCATTGAAGAACTTTATATCATTGTAATAAGTTTTAGTAACAAAGATTAATATTTGAGGGTGGTAGGGAGGACTGTTGTCCTCAGAGGTTCAATTGGGTGCTTGAACATAGGGAGTTGGAGCTTCCATCTAGTTGCAGCCAAAAAAACTAGGGTAGTAGGGTGGAGCAAGGGAGAATTGTTGTTCTCTGTTTTACAGGTTGGTGCCTGTATGATTGGAAGTTGGTGCTTCCATCTAGTTGGTTCTGGAACACTTGGGGAGTTGGTGCTTCCTTCTAGTTGGTGCTAGAGAAACCAAAGAGTTGGTGCTTCCTTCTAGTTGGTGCTAGAGAAACAAGAGAGTGGGTGCTCTCAGCAAATAGCAGCTTGCAAAATAGAGGTTGCAGCCTCATTATGAGTTGGTGATCATAAGTATGATAATGTAAAGAATGTAAATATTACTTATCATATAAAGAAGAATATGTTTTTACCCTTTATGGGTTTCCTTAGGAAATATTTGTCTCTGTGTATCTCATATGTGTGATTGATGCTAAATGTGCTATTGCTTATTTCCCTGCATTATTGTGATTGTCATTGAGTGCTTCGTAAATAGTTTAAAATAAGCATAATTGTTTAAGAATGGTAACAACTGATTCACCCCTCCCTCTTAGTTGTCTAACAATTGGTATCAGAGCCGACCCCTTTTTATCTAAGGGTAGATCCTAGAGCTTAAACATGTCAAGCCATGAAGTAAATTCAACCAATAAGGCCCGTCTATTCAATAGAACAAACTTTGCCTTTCGGAAAGTTAGAATGAGAACTTACATAATGGCTTTAGGTGCAGATGTCTGGGATGTGGTAGATATTGCTTATGTAAAGCCAGTTGTACTAGCTAATAAGGATGACAAGCTAGAATTTAGCTTCAATGCTAAGGCTATGAATGCTATATTGAGTGGGCTTGCAGAAGCAGAATTCGTAAAATTTATGCACCTAGGAACTGACAAAGAAATGTGGGAAAAACTCATTAGCTGTTATGAAGGTAATGAGAAGGTAAAGGATCCCAAGATTCAAACCTACAGAATATAGTTTGAACAACTAAAGATGAAGGAAGATGAAACTGTTGGAAAATACTTTCTAAGAGTAGAAGAAATGGTAAATGCAATGAAAGCACTTGGTGAAAAAATTGAGGAACCTTCTTTAGTTCAGAAAATATTGAGATCTCTCCTAGATAGGTTCAACCCGAAGGTCTCTGCTATAGAAGAACTTAATGATCTAAACATGTTGGAGTTTGATCAACTTCTAGGAACATTGACTGCATATGAAATGAGAATAGTTAAAGATAAACCCACCTCCATAGAAGCATCATTTAAAGTAGACAAGAATGAGGATTCTGAGCCCGATGAAATTGAAGCAAAATTTGTGAAGAGACTGAAGAAGGGATCAGGAAAATAAAAAGGTAAACTACCTTTCAAATGTTTCAACTGTGGTAGGATACGTCATTTTTCAAATAAATGTCCCCACAAAATAAAGGATCAGACATGTGATGATTAGAAGAAGCAAAAACACATAAATTTCTTTAAAGAGAATAACTTTAAGAAGAAAAGTCTTTGTGTAAACAATGATGATGATCCTTCAGATGATGAAGACAATGACTTCTCTATTGAATATAAACTAAATGACTTCATACTTATGGCCAAAGAGGATTATGATAATAACAACAAAGGAAGTGATGTTAATGAAGAAGAAGTTGTGGTTGACATGGAAGGAGAACTGATCAGTGCACTGGAAGAGATTGACAGACTAAGAATTAAGAACATAAAACAAAGACAATTGTTGATATAGTTCGAGAAAGACAGTAAAGAACCTGATGAAGACCTTGTCCTGCTAAAAGTATAATTAGAAGAGGCAAAGAAAATCAAAGACATTTTGAAACGACAGTTATCAGAAAAGAAGGCAAGATGTGAAGCATTAGAACAAGAAGTAGTGAAAACTAGGAAAGAGATGGAGAAGTTTCAAGCCTTGTATAATCAGAATCTATCAAGTATAAAAGCCTCAGAAGGATTAGCCACCATTCTGAATCAACAAAGGAATCCAAAGCTAAAAACTGGTTTGGGTTATGAAGAGGGATCAAGTAGTGGTAAGCCAAGAAATGAAGAACCCATCAAGTTTGTCAAATATACAACCAATGACAACAACAAACCTACAGAAACAAAGGAAGACAATCAGCTGCCCAGGATGAGTAAAGAAAAAGGTGCTAGGATTGAATCTGTAGAACAAATAAATAATGCGCTCCCTACTGAAAGACGTCATCAACATGGAAGAAATCGATTTGCTCAAAGAAGACAACCATTTTCCAGGTACAAAGAATTTTTCTATGGATATTGTTTCTACTGTTCTAACTTTGGTCACAAAGCTGTAAATTGTTCCTTAAGACTTAGACATGAGAAATTAAGATTTCAAAGGAATAAATACTTCCCACAACAAAGAATGATACAATCAAGTAACAAACCTTCACAGATTGCAAATTGCCAAATTAAGTCTAGGGACATGCAACTAAGGAGGTAAAGAAATAATCAACAGTCAATGAGTAGACAATGCTGCAACAATAAGTTTGACCTATTGAACAATGAGATTGAATGCTACATCTATCATGACTATGGACATAAATCTCTTGACTGTCGATTAAGGAACTATGAACCAAATTTGAATTCCCCTGCTGAAAATGTCAAGTTTTGGAAGAAGAAAGAAAGTGACAAGTGTGGATTAGTGTTGTCAGCTCAAAGAAAAACGAACCTTTGGTATATAGACAATGGATGCTCCAAACATATGATGGGAGACAAAGGTAAGTTTCTATCTCTAAGTGAAAGCAAATCAGGAAACGTAACCTTTGGAAATGATGCTCTATGTAAAATAAAGGGTAAAGGGATGGTGAGTTTAAATAATGGAAAAGGAAAAGCCCAAGATGTTCTACTTATAGATGGGCTGAAAAATAATCTGCTCAGTGTAAGTCAAATATGTGATAGAGGATGTGAAGTGGTGTTCACATCCAAGGACTGCAAGATAAAGTTTGTAAACTCAGGACAAGTGGTGGGCAAAGGCATAAGGACAAAAAATAATGTATATGTGCTGAAAGAAAATAGAGAAGAATGTCATATAAGAAAACATGATGAAAGTTGGTTATGGAATAGGAGACTTGGACATATAAACTTTGACCACTTAATCAAACTCAAAAATCTCGAAGCAGTAAAAGATATTCCAAGAATATCAAAGCCCCAAGATTCAATGTGTAAACCCTGCTAAGTAGGGAAGCTAAACAGAACACAGTTTAAGTCCAAGAGCTTTACTTCAACAGAGAAACCACTCCAACTAGTTCATATGGATTTATGTGGACCATCAAGTCAGGAAGGCACATGGAAAGAAAACTACTTCATGCTAATTATTGATGATTAATCTAGACTTACTTGGGTTGCCTTTCTCAAGGAAAAAGCTGAAGCATTTGAGAAGTTTAAAATATTTAAGGCTTCAACTGAGACTCAAACAGGCAAGAGGTTAAAGGCAGTAAGATCATACCGAGGAGGAGAGTTTATGTCAAGAGACTTCAAGGAATTCTGTGATAAGCATGGGATCAAGAGAGAATACACAATCCCAAGAACTCCACAACAAAATGGAGTAGTTGGGAGGCAAAATAGAACAGTGTAGAAAATGGCCATGTCAATGATGAATGAGAAGAACATTGGTAAAACCTACTGGTTAGAAGCAAAACACACAACAGTCCATGTTATTAACAAAGCTCACCTCAGACCACAAAGTGACAAGACACCTTATGAACTATGGTTTGGGAGACCTGCTTCAGCTAAACACTTCAAAGTCTTTGGGAGTAAATGCTACATAAAGAATAATGATGAGAACCTTGGCAAATATGATGATAGGGCTGATGAAGGTATCTTCTTAGTGTATGCTATAAACAGTAAAGGATATAGATGCTATAATAAGAGGCTTCATAAAATGTTCGATTGTATTGACGTAAAAGTTGATGAAGGAATCCCAGCAAGAGAGGTGTACAGTAATGAGTCTTCTACATAAGACACAACTAAAGATGAAGATGAACAGGTCCAAGAATCAGAAAATGAAGACTCTGAATTAGATGAAGACACAAATACTCAGACATACTCAAATCAACAGACAACTTCAAATTCCTCCTCCGGAATCACTCAAAAGAATCATCCTGCAAGTCAGATAATTGGTGAAAAAGACAAAGGTGTACAAACCAAGAGAAAGCTAATCAAAAACACGGAACAATCACATATAGCTTTCATATCCATGCTCGAACCCAAGAATTTTAATGAAGCTAGCAAAGATGACCATTGGGTTAAAGCAATGAATGATGAACTTGATCATATTGAGAAAAACAATACGTGGGAGATGGTTCATAGACCTAAAGGTAAAAATGTCATTAGATCCAAATGGATCTTTAAGAATAAGTTGAATGAGCAGGGACAAGTTGTTAGGAACAAAGCAAGATTGGTCAATAAAGGGTATGCTCAGATAGAAGGACTGGATTTTGATGAAACATTTGTGCCCATAGAAAGATTATAAGCTATCAGAATGTTTCTTGCCTATGCTTGTCATAAAAGGTTTAAAGTCTATCAAATGGATGTCAAGTCATCTTTTCTAAATGGAGATTTAAGTGAATAAGTCTATATAGAACAACCAGAGGGTTTCGAACTGTCTGATAACCCTGACTTAGTATGCAAGCTGAAGAAAGATTTATATGGGTTAAAACAAGCCCCTCGAGCCTGGTATCACAGACTGGATACGTATCTCAAAGACAAAGGGTTCAAGAGAGGAACAGTTGACAACAATCTATATATAAAACAGAGGATAATGATCTGCTCATCATATTGGTCTATGTAGATGACATCATCTTCGGATGTAATAAGGATTCATTGGTACAATGGTTTTCTTCTGCCATGGAATCTGAGTTTGAAATGTTTATGATAGGTGAACTGTCATTTTTTCTTGGTCTGCAAATTACTCAGAGGTCTGAAGGGATGTTCATTTCTCAAGAAAAATATCTAAGAGAAGTGTTGAAAAGGTTTCAAATGGAAGACTCTAAACCTGTGGGCACACCTATGGTTACTGGATGAAAATTAAGAAGGATGATGACTCACCTGATGTTGATCAAAGTTCATATAGATGAATGATCGGTAGCCTGCTGTACATCACAACATCTCGCCCAGACATAGTGCATGCTGTTGGAATGGTAGGGAGATATCATTCTACACCTAAATAGAGTCATTTGCTAGTTGTCAAAAGGATATTAAGATATTTGAAAGAAACAATGAACTATGGCCTATGGTATCCTAAGAATCAGAATTTTCAATTATTAGCCTACTCAGATGCTGATTGGTCTAAGTGCATGGATGAAAGGAAAAGCACGAGTGGAGGTGTGTGCTTCTTAGGAGATTCTCTAGTAGCATGGTTGAGTAAAAAGCAAGGTTCCATTTCTTTATCAACTATAGAGGGAGAGTACATTGTTGCTGCTACCTGTTGCACTCAGGTATTATGGATGATTCAGACACTTGTAGACTTGGAGGTAAAATACGCTGCACCGATCCCAATCCATTGTGATAACACTAGTGCCATCAGTGTGTCTAAGAATTCTGTATTCCACTCCAATACCAAGAATATTCCCATAAAATATCATTTTCTGAGAGAGCAAGTCACCAATCAGATTGTTCATGTCCATTACATTCCAACCACAGAACAAATTCCAGACATCTTTACTATACCCCTAGCCAAGACACCATTTGAATATCTCCGACAAAAGTTGGGTGTCATCTCGTCTCACATCTAAGAGAGTCCATCCTGTTAGGGGGAGTTTGTATTGGTTGAATATTTGATACCTCCTAAACATATTGTAATAGCTCAAGGGGAGAGTGTTTTCTTTGACATTGATGTCAAAGGGGGAGAAAAGGAATGGTTCAGACCAGATGCTACAGTTGGAGGTCCAAACAGATTAGCGCAGTTTTTCAGGGTTGCCATCAATGCCAAAGGGGGAGATTGTTGGCATGTTTACAGGCAGGTGTGCTTGTCATTGATGGCAAGATCAGAGTATGCAGCGATGGAAAAACAGGGACAATGTAAGCCCAAGAGGAGAAGTAATAGAGATATTTGGATCCCATTGAGAATTCCCAATGAACGTCAGATATGAGCCCGAGGTCTGACAAGCATTGGATCCAGGAGAACCTGGATGTTCTTTAATGAGCAAGGTGAAGCGGGGTTATGAAATCCTGAAGGCAGGAGGACAGTTTCAGATACCGGGAGTTGGAAGAGTCGAGACTCTTCATCATCAGGAGTCCCGGAATCACGAAATGTGAAACACCAAAATCCTGAAACCAGGAGGAAAGTTTTAGATATCGGGAGTTGGAAGAGTCAAGACTCTTCATCATCAGGAGTCCCATAATAGCGAAATGAGAAACACCAAAATCCCAAAAGCAGGAGGATAGTTTCAAACACCGGGAGTTGGAAGAGTCGAGACCCTTCATCATCAGGAGTCCCAGAATCGTGAAATGCGAAACCCCAAAAACCTGAAATAGGCACAACGATCGGAGGTTTGGATACCAGGAGTTGAAGGAGTCAAGAATCAAGACTCTTCAACACAGGACTCCCGAAGTGTCAAAGTGTGAAAAGCCGAAAATCTAACCTGACTCCATTTCAGATTTTCGCAGATCGGGACTTGAAAGTGTCGAGAACTTTCACATGTGTTAGAAGGTCTGCTATTTGGATACAAACTTGGAAAAAACATCAATTTTGGTCTTGGCAATCAAATCTTTAAATCTCAGGTTTCGGTGGTTAAGAGGGGCTAAAAAACTGCTCATTAACCACCGAAAGTCTTGGTTTTCGGTGGTTAAGAGGCGAAAATAAAGGGCATGTTAACCACTGAAAACGTTTCTACGCGCAAAAGGAAAAAGCCCGTTCTTTTACATGAGCCAGATGTCAAATGGGTGCAATCATTAAGTTATAACCGCCGAACGTTTATCTAGGTGGTGAGGTATGAATTTCTTATGGAATCTTATCTAAAGATTTATGCCCTGTTCTCCTTTTAACTACCAATTGTCATTTCAGAATTAAGGCTCGGTAGAAATCCAGAATTCCATGCATGATTTCTAGATAACAGAATTGATTTGTCACATGGGCCTTCATTATCTCCAGTCACGAGGATACAGAATCATTATGACTTCATTTGATTTCTGTTTCAATCTCATTAATATTCAATATTGAATTCGAGAGTCATTGTTATTGTCATGATCCCGTGATTTCCTCATGCAAACTCATACTCAGCAGCCATAATCCCGTGATTTGTCAAGGTTGCCAAGTGGAATTCGAGTTCAATTGTTGGTTATTGAGCCATTTGTCATCCAATTCAA
>ML796887.1:176124-188268 GCA_009831015.1 Picea engelmannii
CTTTAGGGCACAATTAGGTCTTTGACCAGCCTCCCCACGCAGATTGAGCTCGGATTTGGTGTCAAATCGACTTGGGAGCCGATCCATTAGTGGTTGGGAGGCCGACCAGTTTCACAAATGCGTCGTTTGGCAGGCGCGCGGGTTTTTTACCCCACAGCCACGCATATGCGCTCCCTGTACGAAGATGTTACGCTCGCGCGCGCGCGTCCAGTGGATGCAAAGCGCCTTGTAATTTTTTGGCCATTTTGTATAGTTTTGACCCTTTTGCTATGCTGTGGAATTAACCTTGTGCCATGAATGACCGTTTTTCTGTGTTGACGATGCGGAGTTCTTGTCGCCCTGTGCGGACGAAATTTCAGTGATAACAATATATATATTTCATTGAATAAATAAAAAAAATTATTTTATATCATTATCCATAAAAAAATATTGAAATTAAAAATTTTATCATTCTATAAACCATGTTTTGTATTCCTTAAAAAAATATTACCCTCGCTATCTAAAAGTAAATACCATCTTTTAAAAAAATTACCATATATCATCGTCCATAAAAAAATTAAAATTAAAATTAAAAAATTGTATCATTCTATAAACCATGTTTTGTCTTCCTTAAAAAATATTGTCCTCACTAACTAAAGATTTGAAAAATGTCATTTTTTACAATCCATGTTTTGTATTCTTGTGGAAAATACTACTAAAATTGAATAATGTCATTTTTTATAATTCATGTTTTGTATTCTTGTGGAAAATGCTACTAAAATTGAATATTTATAACTCAAATTAGTTGATGAAAAATTGTCTACATTCATGTTTTTATTGTTATGGAAAATACTGCTAAAATTGAATATTTATAACTGAAATTAGTTCATAAAAAATTGTCTACATAATTTAATCTTGAATTCTAAGAAATATGTTTTAAATAAAAATTAAGTTTATTTATTAAATATTAATATCAAATTTAAAAAAATTTCAAAACATTTACACTAAATAATAAAATTATGAAAATATAATATCTTTTAAATTTAGAAAATCTATAAATTTAGATGATTTATTTTTAAAAACACAATAAAATCACATTTATCATCTTCATTTTGTATCATATAAAAAGTTTTATTTTATTTTTTACAATTCAATGTGAAAGAGATGTATAATTCCATACTCAAAAGTAACATATGAGACTTAAAAAAGTAATAACATAAACATTTCAATATCAATATAAGTAAAATATTTCAACTTAAACTTAAAGTAAACAACCCTGCCCTCTCTCTATATATAATTGAAGTAAATTTATGAAGGTTTTGACATGTCTCCTCACTTACATATTAGGGAAGGGGAAGGAGAAAAGTTAATAGTAAGTAAAATATTTCAACTTAAACTTAAAGTAAACAACCCCACCCTCTCTCTATATATAATTGAAGTAAATTTATGAAGGTTTTGACATGTCTCCTCACTTACATATTAGGGAAGGGGAAGGAGAAAAGTTAGTGAACATTTTTTTGGATGGTTTTATAAGTTTTTATCCATGGTTATTATTAATTAAAAAAAGAGGCTAGATAAATTATCACAAATTTAGTGTCATTTTGGGAATATAACTACTATTACAACAATGTTAACCAGTCATCTACTGTTAAAAAAACCCATTAATAGACTAAAAGTGTTTGTTAAACTTATACTTGCAACTATGGTATTTTAGTATATGCTCTTATATCTAGTCATGTATATGCTTGATAGGTTATAAAAGTTACTCAACAAGAACATTTTAAGTGTTCACTTTGTCCATTTAAATATACTTAAATTCATCCCAATAATAATCAATCCACTTCATTCATTTATTTACAATTGAATTCCTTCCAATGATAATCACAAACATAATCTCCATCAATATTGCATTTGGTTCTCTCCTCTTTGATTCTAGGTTTCTTATGACCTGGATGAATAACCAAGAAAGTTCCTTGGGCATCCCAGCATGTCTTTGTGTTTTTTTTGTTTTTTGTTTTTTCAGTTTCACACTAGTGTAACAAAGGATATGTAATAGCCAATATTTCATTTTGGTAGGCCTCCAATATTAGGAACCCAGTACCTTTGAACATAAACATTAAGTGCAACATATGTAGTGGCTTGATTCTGAACATACATACTTATGGCCTCATTCATTTTGGTAACCTCCAAATATAAATAATTTAAGCATATTTTTTTTGTCATATTCATAATTCAGTATCAATACTAAGAACCACCATGCCTTATTTTTTTTAAATGGATATATAAAATAGAAAAATATATATATGCATTTTTATTCTCCATTATGATATATGTTAACTGTCTTAAATGTGCCTAGAGAGATTAAATATGTGAAGATGAAAACCTTTTCTAGAGAGTAAAAGTTGAAAAATGTTTACACTTGCACCATTATGTTGGCATCCCTACACGATTTCTCTATTTGAATGACAAACAACACTTTCTGTAGCTGCCTTCACCTCATTTTGTAAATATTATCATTTGGAGATGATTATTGGATTACAAAAGATGTTCATTAATTCTCTAAGATTTGTGTTTTCATTTTTGTTTCATGTTTGATTCATGACTAAAAGCATGAATCAAACTTGAAAACTTAGTTTTGTATTATACTCCTATTCAAGGCATTCTTTTAAGGGTCATTGTGCTTCTATCTCCTCTATGTCTAATACTTGAATGACTTACCTTTGGAGTGTTTTGAATGTTGATGTGATTTCTATACACTTAGTTGATTCTCATTTGAATTATGAACATTTTTGTATATTTAAACTTTTTGCAAATCAACTATAGTCATGCTAGTCATAATGCACAAGTATTATACCTTGTACGTAATCCTTTTGCTAGTAGAGTGAATTAATAAGCTTTTCATTATGGTTTGAGGGTTTTTGTCATATCCTGTATGCGAGGTTTTCATTACGAGGAGTGCTCAAGCCTCAATAACCGAACCCTCAATGTTCAGACTATGATTACGCAGGGGTTTCGCTTGGTTTGTTTCCATTTCATCCGCTCAGATTTGTTCCTTTTACTCCTTCCATCTAAACCCAAAGCTATCTTGAGTCACCCATGTTACAGTCCAGTCATATTTTTAATGGCTCCTGTTGTTCGAATAGAGCCGAACGGCTCTCAAGCATTGCTATTGAATGATGATGCAGTCAAAGATTTGAAAGGTCGGGGCTGGGAGGCCTTCATCAAAAGGTTTGAAGGGTATAATATTCATGTGGCTAATAAATTTGCACAGACGTTTGATGGGTATAGGGAGAAAGTTGGAGACATCCAATTGGAGGTGACTGAGGAGTTTATGAGTAAAGCCATAAGTCTTCCATCCACCGGTCAGAAGTGGTTCAAGAACTCAAAAATCAAAGAAGTGCCATGGAGCCTCTTCATGACCTCCAGGAAAATCAATTGTTGTGAGAAAGGTATCCCTATTTGTTTGCTTAAAGTTAGATGGCATGGTCTCCTGTTGGTCCTTAAACAGTTTGTGACCTATGAGGGTCTTTATGGTCTTGTTTTTCTCTATAATATATGGTTGCTTATGCACTTCATAGGATTTCATTTGAATGTGCCTTTCTATTTGCTAAGAAGCATGTACAAGATGTCTAAAAGGTATAAAAAGCAGATCCTCGACTCTAGTCTTTTCCACCACGGCTTAATCAAAATTATGTTAACTCACCATTTAACAACCATAGGCAATTGCTGGAATGGATTTTTAGCGAGAAATGGTTTTGTTTCTACCATTTCTGTAGACGGCCCTAATTCAAGTGAATCATTGGTAAAAGAACATTTTGACAGTCCGATTAATAAGCCAACCACAAACCCCCTGGATGACGTAATGCCCAGTCAATCATCCCATGACCAACAAGTTGTAGGTTTTGAGTGGAGTGAACCACCTGTGCCTAATTTGGATACTAACTATAACGCCACTGTTAAACCCTATGTCGACAAATCTCGCAAATAGTCAAATCAAAAACACACGTCGTTAGGGTTTCGGAATAAAATAGCTGGTAGGTTGATCTCACAAAATTTAAGGAATTGATCTAAACCTCATTTGATCTCGATCGACTCGATCAAGGTCAATGAGGCTTCGGATCCCGAAATTGAAGAGTTCTTGGCTGAAGATGATCTGAATTGTCAAAGATCTGACCCTGCTCAACCATACGAATTTGTTAATAATATTCCACTGTGTCTCAAGGATAAAGGTGAGTTCACAGGTGTTAGGATTGGTCAAGGGAACGTAACAGGTAGTATTGATATAACCAGTCTTGATTGTACGCTCCATCAACAGATCGTCTCTCCTGTGCAATGTGAGGTTTGCCTACATTGGATTGAACGATACTATACTGATATTCCCATCATCCAAGAGCGGATTAAAACACTCACAGATCACAATGAATTATTGACAAAATAAAATCGAGACCTCGGAGAAAACAAAGAGAGACAAGCTAAATGTCTTAAGAAGGCATGCAACATTGTGATTAAAAATGCAGATGGTGTTAATGCCATAATCAACTCCAAGCTATTTTGATCCATGTTTATTCATTGGTTGAAATGGTAAACAGTTTGTTTTCCTCTTATTACATTCATGTTATCTTTTTTAATCAAATTGGTTTAAAATTATATTTCTTTTGCCAATATAAGACTGGCTACAGAATCTTTCGATTCTGTAGCCAAGTCATTTTGATATAAAAAATTAGTAATTAGTTGTTGATAAATTATCTAACTTGTTCCTATTTCGTTTTCAGGACATGGTAGATCTTGATGCTGATCTTCTGAGGTGGAACATGTTCGATTTAGATGATTAGTATCTCTTTCTTGTTTATTTTGCAAGTAACAAAAACTTTTATTAATTTTTTGAAAATAAACAATTTGGTTATGAGTGGTTGTAGGCCCTCCACTTTTGTAATATTTTGATCTCATGGGATCTGATCCTATCCTAGGAGATAGGAAGATGAGATTTCAAAAAACTATTTAAATACTCTTTATTTTGTAAATGAAAGGCATATTGGCCTGGAACCAATTATGGACGAATGATTTTGAGGATTTAATGGGACAACGTATAGCATTTTGGCTTTAGTCCACTATGAATGTTGTTTCATTGATGTTTTGTTTTCTCTGATATTGGGATATTAATATGTTTTATGGCTTTAGTCTAAATGACATGTTATGTTCTAATCATATTCATGTTGTAGATGTAGTCCATGATTTGTTGTTCCTTATGTGATAACTGTGATCATTGGTCTCAATTTTGATATCAGGGTTTTTCTTTGATGTTTTAGTTGATACAAAATATGAATGTTTCACACAAAGATTTCTCTGTTTGTAATCATTCGTAATCATAAGATTATTGTATCACATGTGTTCGATATTTTGTTATTAAACCCTAGCTTCCAATACACATCTTGAATTTATTCAGGAAAGTTTTGCCATAAGCCACTGCAGATTTCTTTTAGAAGGCAGGGTAGCTGGATGTTTTTGTTTGCACAGAGACTCGGACACAATTAACAAACTAATATCAGGTTAGCTTCTCTACTTCGAATTTATTTCATCTTATGCATTACTGAAACAAGAAAGCTTAGATCGGCTTTGACCATCTGTACATCTTTGTTTTATAACTTAGTTTATTCAAGTTTTATTAGAGTTATAATTAGAAAACAGAAAATATAAAAATGTGCTTTCTTTATCTTCTTCTGAAAAAACAAATATCTTTACAGTGATTTTGTAAGTTTACATTTAAACTTGCAGCTTGTAAATTTTGTTCATAAGTGATATTTTTGTGTTTTCTTTCTCTGCTTTATTACATTTACAATAATTATCTTATAGTATATGTATATATATTATAGTTTTAAAATTAGTTAGTTTGCTCCCTTTCTTTATTTTATGACCTTAGATTGGCTAACGGAGCCATTAAACCCGTCAGAACAAGTTACCCCAAACGGCTTGGTTATTTAGACAACCCCAAACTGGGCTTGTTCTTCCAGTTGACGGACAGTCATTTTTTCCCATCAACAAATGGTGCTAGAAGGAGGGACTGAATACAATTGATGGCACGTGGAGGTCGCAAGACCCCTCCCCTACACACTTTCTCCCCTGTAGTAACACGTAGTCACTCAGACAACAACGTTACTTTTGAAACAACAACTACCTCGAACGAAAATCCTGAGATTCTCGTTGAGCTGGTAACATCAAATCCTCAAGGGGATGATGTACAAGAAATTGTTCGTCAGTCACTCATAAGGACACATAGTGCCTTGGCCCGCATTAGACAACCTGGTAGGCCACTTAATCAACCCTTAGATTTCTTTGATATACGAGAACAACTTGAAGGCACTAGTATTCTTTTAAACCCTTTAGGAGATAATACTACATATCCTATCGAAACACCTATCCTTAGAGCCAGAGGATCTGCTATCCCACCTTCCCCACCTTATTCATCTCCATCCTCTTCAGGAGGAGAATCATCTAACAAAGGTAGTTCCTCATCTGAATCATCTCAGCCTTCGACACCACCAACACCCATGGCAAACCAAAACAACAGCGCCAGAACCTAGCTTGATCAAGATGTTGTGGTTGTACCCGGACCTCAACACCCATTACCAAAACACCCGGAGAAATGGTTTCCTAAGTTTGAGCCAGATTCTAAACAATCTGTTGAGGATCACATAAAGAAGTTTATGTTGGCCATTAGACTTCGAAGTGTAGAGCATGAAGATGTAGTATGCATACTCTTTCCTTATACATTTGAGGGAAATGCCTCCACATGGTATTTCGCCCAACAGCCCCAGACCATTGTCTCTTGGGACAAATTCAAAACCTGTTTCTTAGAGAAATTTGGAGATGATAAATCTCCTGAAGTCTTGGTTATGGAACTCTCCAGCCTAAAAATGAACCCTAAGGAGAAAGTAAAAGATTTTAACCAAAGATTCCTTACGTTAAAGAATCAAATTCCCGTAGATTCAATGCCTACCGAGAGTCTAATTGTTGCATATTACATCAAAGCTCTACATAATAATATAGAAATTTGGGTTAAAAGGTCTAAAAAGTCTACATTGTTGGAAGCCTTCGAGGAGGCAAGCCAAATTGAAAAGGATATATTAAGCTTAAAAGACAATCTCAATAGTGAAGCTAAAACAACTTCATCCTCTAAAAAGAAAATAGAAATCCTTACTAGGCCTCCCCAAGCCAAAAACCAACCAGAAACTTTAGACTTAGAGAGCTTGCAAAAGGCTTTCCAAAAATTATCAAATCAAGTCATAGAATTGAAGAGATCGTCTGAGGAGGCATCCTCAAGCAAAGGAGGTTTCAAACCACCTTTCAGAAATCCTTTTCCTCCCAATCGGCCAAATCCGACCACTGAAGGTCTTAATTTTGAAAGCTTACAATACGCTTTGCAAACTATTCTTGAAGCACATGACAACTCTGTCCCTCTTGAAAATTTTGAAGACGTTGCTGAGGAAGAAGTAGCTGAAGAAGAGGAATCATCCCCTAATATCTTCGGACACTTCTTTGACAGTATTTTCCAAGCAAACTTTGAGATTGTCCACCCTTACAACACAAGAAGCAAAACACAAAGCAAACTGTCTTCCGAAATCAGTAATAATGTGCCTCCAAAATAGTTGAAACAAGCTGAAATAAAATAGAGTTTAGCAACTCCAGTTTTAGAATATGACTTGACTGAAGATATGAAAAAACTAAGGGCTAATATTTCTGTTTTCGAGCTTTTAAAATTTCCTCTTATTCTGCAGAAAATGCTTGAAAATATCGTAGAAAATAGTAAGAACAGTGATCCTAGCAGCAAGAAGACTGCAGAAATCAGTTCTAAAACAGCCAAAAAGATCCCTACTAAAACGACATCTGAACCTCCAGATAAAAGGGATTTAACTGAAAAAACTGTATCAAATGTAGATAAAATTGTTTCAGGGACAGTAACAGAAAATCAGCAGAATTTTGTTGTTAACACTCGTAAAAATGTCCCACCTTTCTTATTAACTTTTGAAATTTTCAATAGAAATGTACATAATTGCATGGTTGATTATGGCGCATCATCAAATGTAATGCCTTTATCTGTTTGTCAAAAAATTAACGCAGAAGTTCAACCTTCTAGTCTCAAAATCATTTAGCTTGATCAGATGAATGTTAAGGTAATCGGTGAAGTTAAGAATGTTTTGGTTAGGCTATCTTCTAATCCTAAGGTTCACCAAATTATTAACATCATTGTTGTTGACATCCCTAAAATCTATGGTTTTTTTTTTAGAAGGGACTGGTCCGAGCAACTACATGGTTACTTTGCCACAGATTGGTCTCATTTGTGGCTACTGGAAAATGGATAGCCAGTTAGAATTAGGATAAACCGTGAACGCTATCTCAAGCACACCGTAACGGATTTGAATGATGCAAATGAAAATTTTACCGCATCTACTAATTCATTTAAAATGCATGGAATGAACACCTTCTTTGGTAACTTCATGACCGAAATTTCCCCCATCACTGATCCTGGGAAACAATCAGAACTCATGACCCGTACTCAGTCACCAGCTTTGCCAAATATGTCAAACACTGCTGACGAAGCTCAGATATGGTCACTGTACTTCGACAGATCCAAATCCAAAGAAGGAGTCGGTGTGGGATGTGTACTCATCGACCCCATAGGTAATAAGATTTTCATTGCCTGTTGATTAGAGTTCGAGTGCACTAATAACACTATCGAATATGAAGCACTTCTACAAGGGCTTAAGAAAGCTTTGGATATGGACGTAAGAAATTTAATGGTGTTCAGTGATTAAAAAATCGTGGTCAGGCAAGTAAGAAACTCCATACATTGCTTGTCACCACATCTGAGAAGTTACCAAACCGAGGTATGGAGTTTGATACAAAACTTTTCAGCATTTAACATCAATTCTATTCCTAGACTAAGTAATTCGAAGGTTGATTTATTGGCTAATGTCGCTTCTAAACTTTTGCCTGCAGAAGGTCTTTCTCCTAATGCATTTTCGATTGAATTATTGTTCAAGTCGTCGATCCCGGATAACATCACCAATTGGAGAGTGTTCGACGATGACCAGCAGATCATCAACTTCTTGCATATGGAGGACACTTTCCAAGGTGCAATTATCGATGAAGGAACTCATGATGAAAACCTCTGCAACTTAACGGTAATATCAGATCCTAGATCTCATGAATCGACGTCTGATCTGGTAAACTCTATTCCCAGATCCGTTGTGAGAGTTTTATGACTTGCATGATAAATTTAGAGGGTCAGTTAATTGTAAAACGAACATTTCTTCCTTGACTTATGAGACAGTAAATTTAGGGACTAAGGATAATCCTCAAAATATCAATTTGGGAACGGGATGCTCCGAGCAAGAATGATCTTCTTTTATAAAACTATTTAAATAATTCAAAGACATTTTTGCTTGGACATATGATGATTTAAAAACATTTGATCCCAATATAATACAACATATCATCCCCATGAAACCACAAACTCAGCCTTTTCAACAAAAATTAAGAAAGATGCACCCCAAATTGGAACCCACTATCAAGAAAGAACTGAATAAATTACTAAACGCGAAGATAATCTTCCTGGTGAGACACACACAATGGGTGTCTAATCTAGTTCCTGTAAGGAAGAAAAGTGGTGAAATTCGACTCTGTGTTGACTTTCGTAACTTGAAATGAGCCTCAAATAAAGATAATTATCTTGTTCCTCCAATGGAACAAATTCTTCAACAATTTTCTGGTTCTGAAAGACTATCTCTGTTAGATGGCTTTTCGGGATACAACCAAGTCCTCATGTCTCCCTCGGATCAACTCAAAACCACTTTTCGTACCCCATGGGGAACTTATGCTTACAGGAAGATTCCTTTTAGGCTTATAAATGTCGTAGCCACTTTCCAGAGAGCAATGGACATTGCTTTTCGTGGTCTCCTAAATCAATCAGTAGTGGTCTATCTTGATAATGTTATTGTTTTCTCTAAAAACAAGAAAGATCATTTGTCTCACCTTAGGGTTGTCCTAGAACGATGTCGCAAGTACGGCATATCCCTCAACCCTAATAATTCAGTCTTTGCAGTAGAGCAAGGCAAACTACTTGGGTTCATAGTATCCAAAGATGGAATGATCATCGATCCCAAAAGAACCCAAGCTATTGCCAAACTCTCTCCCCCCTCCTCCAAAAACTCCATGCAGTCCTTTTTAGGCAAGATTAATTTTGTCAAAAGATTTGTCCCAAGTTTTTCAAAAATGGTAAGACCATTACATAATTTAATTAAAAAGGATGTTCAGTATCGTTGGGGACCACAGGAAAGTCAAGCTTTTGATTCCATCAGAAAAGCCATAGTGGAAGCCCCTTCCTTAATGAGCCCCGATTTTTCCCAAGATTTCACACTTTACACCTTCGCCTCCGACCGATCTTATGTTGTTGTGTTAACACAAAAGAATGTTGAAAGCAATGAAATCCCCATTGCCTTCATGAGCTCATCTTTCAAAGGAGTGGAGCTTAACTACCCAGTTGTAGATCAACATGCATATGTTGTTTTTAAAGAAGTGAAACACTTCTGATCATATCTGCTGAAATCCAAAACTAAAGTTGTTAGTACAAAAGGAATTCGGTGAAAAATGGGCAAATTGGATGACATCGTTACAAGAATATGACCTCGAAATAACTCTCGCACAAATTGTTAGAGGTCAAGGCCTATGTAAACTAGTGGCTGATTCATTTGAAGAACAGGAAAGTCAAATTAATATCTCAACTGTAAATCAGCACAACGGTAAACAAATCTGTTGTACACAAGTTGCTACTAATTCTTGGTTTGATGATATTAAATTTTATTTAACACATGTACCTTCTCCTCGCTATCTTGATCCCAAAAAGAGAAGAGCTCTAAGATTAAAATCTGCATCTTTTCAATGAATAAATGATGTATTATTCCGAAAGAATTCTTATGGTGTTCTCATGCGTTGTTTGGAAAAGGATGAAGCGGAGAAAGTACTATCTGAACTTCATGCAGGTGAGGCTGGTGGACACTTCAATGGAGACACCACTGCTCACAAAGTGTTAAGAGTTGGGTACTATTGGCCCATGTTATTTAAAGATGCCCATGCATTGTGTCATAAATGCGTAATCTGCCAAAAGGCAGCTGGATGGGTGAAAAAGGGCAGCATTCCCTTTGCAACCTGTTACTGTAGATTCACCTTTTCAATAGTGGAGTCTCGACATCATAGGGCCAATTAACCCTACTTCTTCACAGCAACATAAATATATCATTACATCAATGGATTATTTTACTAGATGGTCTGAAGCTGCACCTTTGAAAGTGGTAAACATGAATCAGGTAGTATCTTTCCTTAACTCTAATATCATTACTAGGTTCGACATCCCTGAATGTTTGGTATTTGATAACACTTCTTACTTTTAATCCATTTATATGAACATTTTTGCCTTGGAAAAAGGGATCAAACTAAAATATTTTGCTAGCTACTACCCCCGAGGAAATGGTCTAGCAGAATCGACAAACAAAAAATTTGATCAAGATCATTAAGAGGATAGTTTCTGAAAATCACAATAACTGGCACAACACACTATTTAATGCACTCTGGGATGATAGAGTGACACCAAAAACTTCTATTGGTAATTCCCCTTACTTTCTTGTCTTCAGAAGAGAAGCGATTCTCCCTCCACATGTTATGCTTCCTTCTCTGCAATTATCACAGAAAGTTCAAGAAGAGGAATGTCCTCCTCTTGAAATTTGAATTAATGCCTTATTAAAACTAGAGGAAGTAAGAGAACAGGCAAAGAAGAAGCTGGATCAACATCGGAAGATTGTAAAATGTTGGTTTGATTCAAACTCTTCTTCAGATAGGAACTTCGAGGTAGGAGATTTGGTTCTTAAATGGGATAAACCTCACGAGACAAAAGGGGAACACACCAAGTTCCAGAATATGTGGTTGGGACCATTTGTAATCATTGAAAAACTAGGTCCCAACTCTTTCTGTCTACACAATTTGGAGGGATATCCAGACACCTTCCCGGTGAATGACCAAGCTCTTAAAAGGTATTTCTCTTGATGATTCCAGATCCACCTCTCTGTACATATGTTTTTTGTTTTAATTTTTTTTTTTTTTTTTTTGGGTTTTTTT
>ML796887.1:188290-210905 GCA_009831015.1 Picea engelmannii
GGGTTCTTTTCATTTTGTTTGTTTTTACTGGTTTCTGAATAAATTTGTGTATGTGTCACCATTTAGTTCATGAAAGGAAACCAGAATGCCTTATTATAAAGCAACAATTGAGGTCATTTCAAAGTATCTGTGCTATAAATTGCTGAAACTCAGACTAGCAAAAGAAACTTCCTGTTCAGAGTAGTCTTCCTGGTTTCACTTTATAATCATGAGAAGATACGATCATCATTAAAACTCTTTACGATGTCCCTATTTTTTAAGAAAACAAGTCAAGTATGCCTTCTTCTCCTCAAAAAGTTATCCTTATTAGAAAACTAAATTCAAATCATGATGAAGGTCATCAAGCGAAAAATTAAGCTGGAAAATATCAAGTGTTTCAGAATCTGAAATTTTCAGCATCACCCCTCTCTTCTGACGATCATAAAAATTGTAAATAACTTCTAAAGAGTTGTGGGAAGTGTCTGTAAACCTATCGAAATACTGAACAGGTCTGCAGGTAGTGAAGCAATGTCGGGTTCAAGAAAATTATCAGGTATAAATTTTGATATTAATCATAAAATGTCTTTCATTTTGAATTGACAGTTCCTGGACAGGATAGAGGTATCAAAGTGGGTTAATTGACATCCCCGTCGAGGCTATGGATGCCTGCTAGTAGCAGGGGCCTTGTCAGCAGTATTGGAGTTATTTGTCTAAAAACATCATCTCTCTTGTAATTAAAACTTGTCACCAGATTGCATTTGGATAGAAAGACATCTGACGCCAGACTATGTGATGTTTTTGAGTTTGATTGTGATGCTTGACTTACTATCAACTGTTTGCTATTTTTCAACCAGTCTAATTCTTCCTAACATGAATTCTTTGGTGATGCAGAGATAACTGCTTCTCCTAGTAAGTCGCCACTGTTGGCATCCCTACACGATTTAGCTATTTCAACGACAAACAACACTTTCTGTAGCTGCCTTCACCTCATTTTGTAAATATTATCATTTGGAGATGATTATTGGATTACAAAAGATGTTCATTAATTCTCTAAGTTTTGTGTTTTTGTTTTTGTTTCATGTTTGATTCATGACTGGAAGCATGAATCAAACTTGAAAACTTAGTTTTGTATTATACTCTTCTTCAAGGCATTCTTTTAAGGGTCATTGTGCTTGTATCTCCTCTATGTATAATACTTGAATGACTTACCTTTGGAGTTTTCTGAATGTTGATGTGATTTCTATACACTTAGTTGATTCACATTTGAATTATGAACATTTTTGTATATTTAAACTTTTTTCAAATCAACTATAGTCGTGCTACTCATAATGCACAAGCATTATACCCTGTACGTAATCCTTTTGCTAGCAGAGTAAATTAATAAGATTTTCATTATGGTTTGAGGGTTTTTGTCATATCTTGTACGCAAGGTTTTCATTACCAGGAGTGCTCAAGCCTCAATAACTAAACCCTCAATGTTCAGACTATGATTACGTAGGGGTTTTGCTTGGTTTGTTTCCATTTCATCCACTCAGATTTGTTCCTTTTACTCCTGCCAACTAAACCCAAAGCTATCTTGAGTCGCCCCTATTACAGTCCAGTCATATTTTAATGGCTCTTGTTGTCCGAATAGAGCCGAACGACTCTCAAGCATTGTTATCGCATGATGATGCAGTCGAAGATTTGAAAGGTTGGGGCTGGGAGGCCTTCATCAAAAGGTTCAAAGGGTATAATCTTTGTGTGTCTAAGGAATTTGCACAGACGTTTGATGGGTATAGGGCGAAAGTTGGAGATATCCAGTTGGAGGTGACTGGGGAGTTTATGAGTAAAGCCATAGGACTTCCATCCACCGGTCAGAAGTGGTTCAAGAACTCAAAAATCGAAGAAGTGCCATAGAGCCTCTTCATGACCTCCAAGAAAATCAATTGTTGTGAGAAAGGTATCCCTATTTCTTTGCTTAAAGTTAGATGGCATGGTCTCATGTCGGTCCTTAAACAGTTTGTGACCTGTGAAGGTCATTATGGTCTTGTTTTTCTCTATCATATACGATTTCTTATGCACTTCATAGGCTTTCATTTGAATGTGCCTTTATATTTGCTAAGAAGCCTGTACAAGATGTCTAAAAGGTATAAAAAACAGAGCCTCGACTCTTGTCTTTTCCACCACGGCTTAATCAAAATTCTGTTAACTCACCATTTGATCAGGGGATCAAATTTTGCTCAATTTTCGAAGTGCTCGGAATGAGACGAAAACAGTTCCATTGCGTCTGTCTCGTCTTCCTAATTCCGGCGGTATATTTACTTTCGTAAACGGAATCCGTATGGAGGAGATATCACGATCTGGCCGCCAAGCCAAACAGGCAAAAATTTGGGATGCTGACTGTACCTGTCCGTACAGTCTGTACGGCCACGTGGAGGGCTGTACCATCATGATGATGTGGCAGTTTGATGACGTGGTGCATATTGGTTGGTTGTTTGTCGGCGAATGCTGTGATGACACGTGTCACTATGTGGTTGGTTCATATGTTTGTGTTTATATAAAATGGTATGGAGGCCGCGGGGTTCGACCCCCGGACCTCCCCAAACACTAAAGTTTTCATAACATTCCGCTAACCAACAGTCCCGCCTTTGATCCTTGTTAACTATGCCTTCAATATTTTATTTAACATTGATGTTATGTTATAGAGGAAAGGGGGGTGGGCCGGGGCTTAAGCCCCGACCCATGGTTCCGTTGAAATGTATATGACCATATATATATATATATATATTGTGGCGCGCGTGCATTGCAATTCATTGCAATGTTATATAACATATATAACATAGTTATATGACCATTGTATTAAATCGCGCGGGGGTTTAAATATTATGTTATGTAATATTTACACGGGTTTAAACATTGTGTTATGTAATGTGCACGGTTATGTATTTGCGTGGGAGTTCCACCGTTTGCACGGTTTTCAAACGGAATAACCACTTTGTAACCAAGCCCGCGGTCGTGTGTTCTCATGTGCCCAGTACCGAGGCAGTGAGGGGCTGGAGGCGCCCTAACCGTCCTACGGTTTGTACTGATGCACGGTTATGCACGGGACTGGGTTCTTTACGCTTTAAAGAGCGTGTGTGCTAGGTTGGAAGCACAAGGGTGCGAATTGTAGAACCAGAGACAGCATAGTTGAAGGGGAAGACTTCAGGAGGCTATCTTCTTCATTTTTCGACAGTTTCAGGTGCCGAAAGAGCCCAGACAGGGGTTTTGGGACGCTGCGGAGCCATTGGAGCAGTCAGTTTGTCAATTTGAGCATTGTAAGGCATGTTTTTAAGCACTTTGAGCAATTTAATATAAAAGATCCATTGGAAGATGGACCAGGAGATGTAGCCCGGAGTGGGGTGAACTCCTTTATCAAGTTGCTGTGTTTATGTCTGATGTTCAATGATTTATGCTGCTGTCTATGTGTATTTCTACATAAGTAATCCTTAATTTATGTGTTGCAAATTGATCCTGTTGCTTTAAACACATAACATTTCACTTGCAATAATTATTCAAGTTTTTCAAGTCTTCTTCATTTTTAGATCACCATTTGACAACCATAGGCGATTGTTGGGATGGATTTTTAGCGAGAAATGGTTTTTTTTCTACCATTTCTGTAGATGGCCCTAATTCAGGTGAATCGTTGGTAAAATAACATTTTGATAAACCGATTAATAATCCAACCACAAACCCCCTGGACGAAGTAATGCCCAGTTAATCACCCCATGACCAACAGGTTGTAGGTTTCGAGTGGAGTGAACCGCCTATGCCTAATTTGGATACTAACTATAACACCACTGTGAAACCCTATGTCGACAAATCTCGCAAACAGTCAAAGAAAAAACACACGTCGTTATGGTTTCAGAATAAAAGAGTTGGTAGGTTGATCTTGTGAAATTTAAGGAATCGATCTAAACCTCATTTGAGCTCAATCAACCCGATCAAGGTCAATGAGGCTTCGGATCCTGAAATTGAAGAGTTCCTGGCTGAAGAAGATCCAGATTGTCAAAGATCTGACCCTGCTCAACCATACGAATTCGTTAATAATATTCCACCATGTCTCAAGGATAAAGGTGAGTTCACAGGTATTAGGATTGGTCAAGGGCACGTAACAGGTAGTAATGTTACAACCATTCTTGACTGTACGCTCCATCAATAGATCGTCTCTCCTGTTCAATGTGAGGTTTTCCTACATTGGATTGAACGATACTATATTGATATTCCCATCCTCCAAGAGAGGATTAAAACACTCACAGCTCACAATGAATTATTGACAAAAGAAAATCGAGATGTCAGAGCAAACGAAGAGAGACAAGCTAAACATCTTAAGAAGACAGGCAACATTGTGATTAAAAATGCAGACAATGTTAATGCCATAATCAACTCCGAGCTATTCTGATCCATGTTTATTCGTTGGTTGAAATGGTAAAATGGTTTGTTTTCCTCTTATTACATTCATGTTATCTTTTTGAATCAAATCGGTTTAAAATTAGATTTTTTTGCCAATATAAGACTGGCTACAGAATCTTTCGATTCTGTAGCCAAATCATTTTTATATAAAAAATTAGTAATTAGTTGTTAATAAATTATCTAACTTGTTCCTATTTCGTTTTCAGGACATGGTAGATCTTGATGTTGATCTTATGAGGTGGAACATGTTCGATTTAGATGATTAGTATCTCTTTTTTATTTATTTTGCAAGTAAGAAAAACTTTTATTAATTTTTTGAAAATAAACAATTCGGTTATGAGTGATTGTAGGCCCTCCATTTTTGTAATATTTTGATCTCATGGGATTTGATCCTATCCTAGGAGATAGGAAGATGAGATTTCAAAAAACTCTTTAAATACTCTGTATTTTGTAAATGAAAGGCATCTTGGCCTGGAACCAATTATGGACGAATGACTCTCAGGATTTAATGGGACAACGTATAGCATTTTGGATTTAGTCCACTATGAATGTTGTTTCATTGATGTTTTGTTTTCTCTGATCTTGAGATATTAATATGTTTTATGGATTTAGTCTAAATGACATGTTATGTTCTAATGATATTCATGTTGTAGATGTAGTCTATGATTTGTTGTTCCTTATGTGATAACTGTGATCATCAGTCTCAATTTTGATATCAGGGTTTTTCTTTGATGTTTTAGTTGATACAAAATATGAATGTTTCACACAAATATTTCTCTGTTTGTAATCATTCGTAATCATAAGATTACTGTATCACATGTGTTCGATATTCTGTTATTAAACCCATCTTGAATTTATTCGGGAAAATTTTTCCATAAGCCACTGCAGATTTCTTTCAGAAAGTAGGGTAGCTGGATGTTTTTGTTCGCACAGAGGCTCGGACACAATTAACAAACTAATATCAGGTTAGCTTCTCTACTTCGAATTTTTGTCATCTTATGCATTAGTGAAACAGGAAAGCTTAGATCAGCTTTGACCATCTGTACATCTTAGTTTCATAACTTAGTTTATTCAAGTTTTATTAGATTTATAATTAGAAAACAAAAAATATAAAAATGTGTTTTCTTTATTTGCTTCTCAAAAAACAATTATCTTTACAGTGATTTTGTAAGTTTACATTAAAACTTGCAGCTTGTAAATTCTATTCATAAGTGATAATTATCTTATAGTATATGTATATATATTATAGTTTTAACATTAGTTAGTTTACTCCCTTTCTTTATTTTAGGACCTTAAATTGGCTAACGGAGCCATTAAACCCGTCAGAACAAGTTACCCCAAACGGCTTGAATTATTTAGACAACCTCGGACCGGACTTGTTCTTCCAGTTGACGGAGAGTCATTTTTGCCCATCAACACATTACAAATTTGAGAACCAAGTTAACATGGATCTAAATTAGTGCAAAAACATAAATCTAATTTGACATATGGGGTGGCATATTTAATGGATAAAACATATTAATGTGTTCATATGTTTTTCCCATTAAATTTGAAAAAACATATTAACATATTTATATTAATATGTTTTTCTTATTAAATCTGAAAAAACATATTAACACATTAATTAAAACATATTAATATATTAATACATTTTTCCTTCCAATCATATTAACACTTTAATAAAACATATTAATTTGTTAATACATTTTTCACTCAAATCATATTAACACAAATAAAAAAACATATTAATATGGTAATACATATTTCCAACTAATTTTAAGACGGAGAAATTAATCAAAACACATATTAACATATTTATAACAAACATGTTAATATGTTATTACATTTTTCTCATCCATACTTATTAACATATTTATAACATATTAATATGTTAATACATTTTTCCCACCCCTACATATTAATATATTTATAACAAACATATTAATATAATAATGCACATTTCCAACTAAACATATTTATAACAAACATATTAATATGTTAATACATTTTTCTCACTCAAGCATATTAACATATTTATAACAAACATATTAATATGATAATGCCCATTTCCAACTAACTTAGAAATAGAGGAGGATTTAATAGAAAACACATATTAACATATTTATAACATACATATTAATACATTTTTAACATCCCCTTCTCCCGAGTTTTATATACTTATTCTCTATGACTACAATTGCACTTGCTATATAACGAGAGTTCCCTCTTATAACACTGGTATTAAACTCGAGCTTATTTGTGATTTTTTAGTAAATCTTTTGTTAAATAATTACGCCGAAGGCGTACACCTATTGACAATGGGCATAATTAATGATCTTTTAACCTTATTTAATTTTAAATCTTAATCTGATGGCTATGCATTGAAGATGCTGGCATATTTTTAGTCGTCCTCCAAAATCAATGGATCAGATTTATTGTTCATAACTTTCTTGCATTTATCAAGGCATCCGTTAACATGTTTACTTTTTAGCATTTACCTAATCACATTAAAAAATTACTGTAAGGATATGTAATTGCCATGTTCCATTTATCAACATTTTATATTGAAATTACACATTCTCATTCTCAGTGTATTGCAGACATGTGTTCTCAACCGCTACCTTTCGACGTTCTCAACCACGAGTTAGCAGCTGTGCTAGTTTAGTTACCATTAAATACGTGGAAGTATGAATTCAAAAGTAACCATTCGTCCATATTGCATTGTAAAGTCATTCATTACTTAATACATTCAAGTCCATTAGTTAACGTGGACATTCCCTCCCTTTAGCATAATTCACTGTTTCATGTTCTACGACCATACAAATTTAAATTTTGTATTTAATATTGTTATTTACAGATTCCAACATTAATGTCCAGCAAACTTTAAATTTCTGTACCCATTCATCTAGGTCAACCATTATGGATTTGATAGCTTTAAATTTTTCAATCAAAATGAGAAATATGTAAATAACAACACCTAATACAGAGAATTGCACATGCAATTGTAACTATTCATAAAAAGTGCCGAGGATAAACCTTTTTATAACTAGAGGAATACAAGAATGGTAATGTGCAATAGAATTACGAAGGAAACTCCATTGAAGGAGATTCCACGGAGAGGAGAGGAGACTTCCAATTATTATAGACTCAATTAATATAGGTAATAAAAAAGTGCACGAGTAGTTATACCGTAGTTTATTAAACTTATTATACTATAATTATTATTAGAGATAATTTTAAAGATTGAAATTTATTTTATAAAAATTGAAGAATTTTATTAGTTTTTAATATGTAAATTATAAAATTTGTGGAGATATTTTTGTAAAAATAATTATTTTTTTAAAGATTTTGTATATTTTATATAAAATTTAGACTATTTTAAGGTAAAATAATTTTATTCTATATAATTTGGACAAATCTCTTTTAAAAAAAATGAAAATTAACAAATAATATTTTTAGAAAAATGAAAATTATCTAATCTTTTTAAAAAAATTATGAAAAATGAAAAAATGAAAATTAACAAATAATGTTTTTTGAAAAATGGAAATTCTCTAATTTTTTGAAAAAAAATTGAAAAATTAATCCATGGATAAGATATAACTATGCTACTAAATACATTTAGTCAATGAGATGGCAAATAAAACAGCCATATACTCAACATGGAGTGGGCATTATTACAAAAATTGTATTATTCTGCTCTTGGTTTTCAACAGTTGATCCAGATTCTCATGTACTACCCCACCACACTGCTCTTCTGGCAGTTAGGGCAGCCAGAGGTTTAAATCACTCAAATGTTCAACGCGTTCAGATGCCTGCAACTCCTCCAAGATATCAATGTTTCAATACTTTGGCAGCTCCTCCTCTCTTCTACGTTCACAATTTTGCAAGACCAGAATGCCCTGCCCTTTTCCTTAATTAGAACAATCCAATCTCCACCAAATAATTAGTAAACACTGGATAAGGAGATGTGGAAGGTTGGGGCAAACAGCTTCCGGAAATGATTCCAACCTCAAATATTTCTGTGTAACAGTTTGAAGTCTCTGTCACTGCAAAAGTAGAACCGAGAGTTCTGAGTATTTGTAAGTCGAAGAGTCCAATGCTATTAGTGCGATATCAATGGCGAATCAACAGACCAATTTACCTCAAAAAACTGTTTTTTACCTGCAATTCGCCTTGCCATGATATTTTTAATATAACAGTACCTAGAAAATTAAAACCTTAAATTCTCGATTGGAATCTAGGTCACTAGGGAAGAGTAGGGACACTTAACCAGCATAGCCTTATGAGATTTGGGGACTTCATCTTCAGTTTGGAGAAGTTCAACTTCCTTGCCCCATACTCCAAATCATCATTGCCATCATCATTATAACGATCATTATCATAAATCCCCGCACTTCTCTTATCACCTGTTCGTTTTTCAAAAAGGAAGTAACAATTTATACAGTTTTTTATTGTATAATCTATGAAGGATTGACTAATTCAGCACTTACAGATGATTGCTGCAACAAATCATCAACGTTCCTCCGTAGTTCTGTTATAACCCGTTCATTCTGGAAAAAAGACGAACAATAAAAAGAATTGTAGAGAGATTTTTACTGAATAATCTATAAAGGACTGAATGATTAAGCACTTACAGATGATTGCTGCAACAAATCAGGGTTGTTCTCTCTCCGAGGTCAAAGAAGACGCCGCAATCCTTTTTCATCCGCAATACTTCTTCCCAAATTTCTAAGGTGTTCATGCATGATTATACAATCTTCACTATCCACTTCAACAAGACACCTTTTCTGTAGACTTTCAAAGCAAATCGAACCTGTAAAGCCTGATCCATCCCATAGTCTTACGGCCAAATCCCTCTTTTCTCCTATGCAGGAACAAGCGATATGTAAAAATATTTGTTGTTCCTCTTCTTTGAGTTCGTCATAGCAAAGTTTAAGTCTTTTTTCTATCTCATCATATTGATGAAATTTATCCAATTGTTCTTCCCAGTAAGAACTGTTAGTTTTCGTCCAAAGAAGTGCCCCAAACACTTTCAATGTTAAAGGCAATCCTTTGCAGGCTGTTGAAAACTTAGCTGCAAGATCTTGAAATTCTGTTGGTGGACTGGGATGGCCGAAGGCATGAGTGCAAAAGAGCTCTAGGGAGTCTTCGGGATTAAGGTCCTCTAGCTTATAAATGAATGAATCTTCGACTCCTGAGCGTTTCAGAACGTCTTGGTTCCGAGATGTAATTAATATTAAGCTACTGGGGTACTGAAGAACAGTGAATACCGACAAAAGTGCATGCAGCTGATCACAATGATCTACATTATCCAAAATGACCAAGGACTGAAAAGGTGAGACATGCTCTTTAAATAGGTATATACCTTCATCCTCGCTTTCTACTTGCAGATCCAATTGAGTCAAGCCTCGAAGAAGTTTACTCTGCAAGGTGTGTAAGGAGCAGCTTGTACGTGCATTTTCAGTCACATCATAGAAAAAATAGGATCTCCTGTAATTTGAACTCTTCCTGTTGAAGAATTCTCTTGCTAGCCTAGTCTTCCCAATTCCAGCCGGCCCAACGATCCCCGCAATCTGAAGTTTTTCAATCTGCTTCTTCTGCTGCAATAAAACTGCATCTGCAATTTCTTTCACCTTTAGATCAAAAAAGGATGGATATTTGGCCAACGACGAGGATTGCCTATAGTCAGTCAGGTTATAAATTGATGACTCTTCAACTCCGGAGCTGGTAAGAACATCTTTGGACCGAGATGTGATCAATATTAAGCTCTTGGAGGGGAGAACATTTTGAACTGGTAGAAGTGCCTCTAACTGAACTTCATCTATATCATCTAAAATTACAAAGGCGGTGGCGCCAATAGATGAGATATCCTTTGTAAACAACTCTCTACCTTGAGCAACGCTCTCTATTTGAATATTCATGTTAGTCAAGTCCTTAAAAAGCTTTCTCTGCAACAAATGTAAAGAGTTACTGGCCGTTTTACTCACATCAAATAAAAAGCAGGTTCTATTGAAAGATGAACTCTTCCTGTTGATGAGTTCCTTTGCTAGCGTTGTCTTCTCAACGACACTCGACCCCACGATTCCCACGACCTGAGGTTTTCCTCTCTGCCGTTGCAATAACACTGTATTTTCCAAATCTTCCACCATCTCAACCAAACGGATCGGATTTTCGAACTCATATAAGGGTGCTTTCCTCACATTTTCTAACACAATTTTAACGACGCTACCTAGCAGTTCCGCCTCGTCGCTAGTTGATCAAAAGAAAATAAAGAAAACCAGCTGTTAGAAAATAAATAAAACAATAGGCAAATTATCATATACACACATATTTTATACAACGGGGAGTTGAAGTTCTCACCCTTTAAACTCCTCGATCTCCAACAAATTTGTATCTGAAATACGACGGAGAGCCCGTCTCCACTTGTCAATCGTGTCGGGGCTGTATCGTGGCTTCTCTTTACCAGTGTGAGAGTCATACGCGGTCTTCTGTTGGTGTTTCTGTAATGCACGAGCGTACACTCCATCTATGCCCTCCGTGAACTGAAGCTCAAAGGGTTTCACATTACAAAACACTGGAAAAACAGGAGCCCCCGACTCTAACATAAGGAGAAGCTCATCCAGACACAAGTGTGACTCCGCATATGTCCGAGAGAAAATAGCCACATGGACAGAGGCGGTTGCAATAGCTTCTTCTATCTCAGTAGACAGGTTGTCTCCCTTCTCCATTTTCTCGCTTTCTTGAAACGGTTGCATTCCATAGAAAACAAGGCGACAATAGAGATGATTAGCGAAGGTCTTCTTTAGTTCGGGGGCGTGATTTATAAACACGTCGTAGCGGTAATTGGAGATTGAGGTGGAGACGGGGGAGGCCGAAGAAGAGTGAAGCAATGCAGATTTCCCTCGGATTTCGGAGGTTGGATATAAAGGATATTTGGCAACATATAAGGGACCTGTTTTGCTCACCACTTCTAACACACGTTCAACGACCTTTTCTAGCAGTTCCGCCTCGTCGCTAGTTATCCACAAGAAAATAAAGAAAACTAGGCGTTAGAAAATAAATAAAACAATAGGTAAAGTATCAGATACACATTGCATATTTTATACAACGGGGAGTTGGAGCTCTCACCCGTTAGACGTTTCGAGTTCAAACCCACTAATGTTTGAAACATGGAAAAGAGCATTTCTCCATTTTTCAATCGTGTCGAAGTCGTATCGTGGCTTCGAGTCATATGTTCTCTCATTTTCGAGGTTCTGTAAAGCTTGAGCGTAGATTCCATCTTTGCCCTTCGTCCATCGGAGCTCAGAGGGTTTCACATTATAAAACACTGGAAAAACAGGAGCCCCCGATTCTAACATCAGGAGAAGCTTATCCAGACACAAGTGTGACTCTGCATATGTCCGAGAGAAAATAGCCACATGGGCAGAGGCTGTTAAAATAGCTTCTTTTATTTCAGTAGCCAGGTTGTCTCCCTTCTCCATTTCCTGGCTTTCTTGAAACGGTTGCAGTCCATAGAAAACAAGGCGATAGTAGAGATAACTAGAGAAGGTCTTCTTTAGTTCGGGGGCGTGATTTATAAACACGTCGTAGCGGTAATTGGAGATTGAGGTGGAGACGGGGGAGGCTGAAGAAGAGTGAAGCAATGCAGATTTCCCTGGGATTTCGGAGGTTGAAGATGAAGGATATTTGGCAACATATAAGGGACCTGGTTTCCTCACCACTTTTAACACACATTCAACGACCTTCTCTAGCAGTTCCCCCTCGTCGCTAGTTATCCATAAGAAAATAAAGAAAACTAGGCGTTAGAAAATAAATAAAACAATAGGTAAAGTATCAGATACACATTGCATATTTTATACAACGGGGAGTTGGAGCTCTCACCCGTTAAACTTCTCCAGATCAAACCCACTCTTCTCCGAAACAATATGAAGAGCATTTCTCCATTTTTCAATCGTGTCGAAGTCGTATCGTGGCTTAGAGTCATATGTTCTCTTCTTTTCGAGGTTCTGTAAAGCCTGAGCGTAGATTCCATCTTTGCCCTTCGTCCGTTGAAGCTCAGAAGGGCTCACATGATAAAACACTGGTAAAATGACAGCCCTCGACTGTAACATGAGGACGAGCTCGTTCAGAACCCAGGGTGACTCCGCATAATGCGGAGAAAAAATAGCCACATGGACAGAGGCGCTTGCAATAGCTCGTTCTATTTGAGTAGTAAGGCTTTCCTCGATCTGCAACTCCGGCATGTCCAGAAACGGTCGCAGTCCAAGGGAAATAAGGCGACGGTAGAGATGACTAGCGAAGGTCTTCTTTACGTCGGGGCCACGATGGTTTATAAACACATCGTACCCCTTATTGGAGAATGAAGTTGCGACGGCTGAAGATGAAGATGCCATTGCCAGTGGAGTGATGGGGAACTCTGGAGGGTCGATGTAGTCGATGCAAATTGCAAGGGAGGAGATAAGTTTCAGAAAATTTGGGGCAAACTGGAATGAAGAAGAGTTGCTGCTGCAAGTTATATATACACCAAACCCTTGAAACATTGCGAATAAAAGAGTTCCTTGAGCGCTTTCCGATCCCTTTCCGTGCCACAATGTTCCAACGCTTTCATCTTTTAACGCGTCACTCCACTTGAAGACTGTGTCAAAGTCTGCGTGGGGTCTACGCGCGTTGTACTCTTGAAATCAAGAAGAGGTGGATAATAACAATTCGGCTATAGAGCCATACTCTGTATACTTAGGTGTACGTTATTAAATCTAAAATTACTTTAAATCCAACCATATACATTACTCCCAGTTACAGAGTAACCAGGCGCTTATTGTTCGTCTTAAAATTACCCACACATCTGTTTCTATAACTTCCAAGCATGCGAGAAAAAGGACAGATTAAGAGAAGGACCCAGCTGTTCGAACGGTCGACTAGGGTTGGTAATTGGAATCTCTACCTTTCACGCCTGACTGTCTACCTCAATGTTTGCCACGTCTTCCACTTTTATTCAACTTTCAAAGTTTCAAAAGCCGGAAGACTGAGACATATTGGCCCTTCAAAGTTTCAAAAGACGCAAAACATAATCGCTCTCTAGGCATATCCCGATTCCCACGTCTTATCAAGATCTTTTACAAAAATATGTTATATCCTATATGTAAGGTTTTTAACTTTCATTTTATCAGTGAAATGGTACCTATTATCTAAGTTCACATGGTTTGGGTTTGAGTTTGGGTTTCACAATGATTAGGTTCGATTGAGGTTCGTTCGGATGAGGTTTGGCTTTAGGTTGGTCTATATATATTGAACTTTAACCAAACATCATCTCAAACCTCAATAAAATTCTTTTTTAAATTGGATTTAAAGTTCCAATTCAAGTAGAGATTTTGCAAACCCTGTAACTTAACCTATTATAACTATGGTGAAAGTTGATTTGTATATATGAAGTTTCTTTTGTAAGTGTAAGCATGTGAACATATTTCTTTGCAATTAGAGTTGTTTTCTTGTCTATGTAGTGTTAGTGTTCATAAGTCCATGGCCTTTGTGTCAGACTTAGATTATTTACTAAGGTGATGTTAGACTTATAGTATTTTTAGTTTTTTTCTAAATTAAAACATAATTGTTTAAATCATAATAGTATAATTAGTACATTGATTTCCAAAATGTGGTGATGTTTTTATATGAGTACAAACATCTCATATATCCAATGCAACTCTATGAGGAACCAAATTCTTACAATTTTTCAAAGAAAATATTTTAAATGAGACATTATGATTTTCAAAATGTTATTTATAAATTTATGATGTTATCTTTGATGTTAGTCCAAGCGATTAACTCAATCGGTTGTTACCAATGTTGCTGGGCATTTTGCTAGTTTTATGTTAGTAGGTGCCTAGTTCAAATCCCCTTGGGTGAGATGCATTAGTCTATGCCAATGAGTTTACTAGGGATGTCATCCACTGATGTGGTAAATCATCCTAGGGATTTTCCTTGGAAAAAAATGTGAACAGTGCAATGGTGTTGTCCAAAAAAATATACTATGGTTCCAAGCCTTAATACCCTTATACTACCCAAAAATATATGAAGGAAGGTCCATTCAGTTTTGGGGGTTAATTTTTTTTGACAATTAGTTGTTGTGTTGGGAAGATCCTCTTCATTCTTTACAGGCTTGGATGTCCATTTTAGGGTTCTAGGTGGTCTTGCTAAGAACTACGTTTGTCTTTGCAAATCACATTAGTTGTTTGTGACTTAGAAGCTAAGTTGTTGCATCTTGTTATCCGATATGAATATCATTCACTTAAGATCATAAATTGCATTGTTCATGATGAGTTGTTGTTTGAATATTATGGTGGGATATTGTCATGATCCAAATCAGAACGGTCTCATGAACATTTTTTAGATTCCCAAGGCCTACTTTGGGGTGTGTGAAAGTTCTTTTGGAATAAAAGGCTCTAATTCTTAAGGATTTTACAAATAACAAACTTGGAGGCATTATTTTTATCCATTAAGTCTATTTGTTGTTGCAAATTATCAATCTCTTAGTTTATGGTAGCTAGTGATGGATTGGTTGAATGATGTCTTCCATTTTGAGTTAGATATGAGAATAGGGATGATTATGATTTGGGGGGTAGGTTGCATAAGAGAATGAACAAACTCATTGAACCATCTAAACTGGTTTCTACTTATCCCTATGAATATTAATGGCATGTTCAAATCTCGTGCCCATGCTTGCAAAGATATCCCTAATTTCCCATTTTCTTGTGACAACAACTTGGAAGAGAGTTGTTTGGCCATAAGCTATTTTTAGATTCGAGGGGGTAAAGAGGAGGGATTGCACTTGCTCCCAATCAACACTTAGTTATATTTCCTCTCTTCGATGAAGTCTACTTTCACTAACAATATTTTGAATGTCCTCTTATTGCCTCTCCTCATAATGTGTGGTTAATTATTTAATTATATCCAGGATTTTTACTTTATTTGCAAGGCTTGAAGGGTTTGTGCTGGGATTGGCTATGAGCTTGATTTTTAGGGGACACTTAGTTTTTGGATTTGTTGATTGACCTATCTTAGTGGTCCCTTTTTTTTTGCCACCTATTTTGATGAATTCACTCTTCCTCTTGGGGGGTCAAAGAACTAATCTTTCATGACATGAGGATTGCTAGAGAAAGTAGGTTTGTTGTCAATATATTCGATTATATGGGGCCTTCTCTAAGTAGTATAACTACAATGTATGGATTTAGAGATTAAACTAGAAGGAGGATAGGAATGAATCTTTAGTGGCAGTGGTGAAGCCTTTGACAAACTACCATGATCATTGAAATATTATTTTTTGACAATGATTTGTTCACAAGTAGCATACAAGAGAGAAATATAATGTCATTGGTTACTTATAATTGGCACTAAGATGTTGACAAGTAGGCTAGGGTTTCCAATATTACACATTGAGAAATCTAGAGATAATGAAGATGCAAACTTTTAACTTCTAATAGAAGTAATAGAAATAAGCAGTTGTGCACATCTTCAAAGTCATTAAGATTTATTATAAGAAAAAAGAGGCAGAGAGAACCATATACTCAATCCCTAAAAACATTAGACGTGTATAGAAAATGTTGATACACTAAAATTGGACGTTGAGCATGACTTTTAGAGCCACTCAACATGCCTACATTGTCTCTTTTATACTTGATATTAGCCCTTTAAAACTAGACTACAAACCATGACGAGTTTGTTACTATGAGTAATGGTGATATATATATATATATATATATAGACTACCCTCTCCGATGTTAATTCATGGCTATATGTTTGGAAAACTTGTTTGATTGATGGTTTGGTAGCTGGATTTTGAAAGAAATATATACTTGATACAATGTTCTTAGACCAATATGTTGATTTAGTAATGATAGATCAATATTCAAATTGAGTTTCTTGTAATCCTTCCTTCAAATAATCATTGGAATATCAATTTTCCCTTGTGGCTGATAATGTTATGTGTACATGGATAGTTGTCTCATTATAAAGTGTGTGATATTTCTTTATGTTTGAGTATTAGAAATAAGGATTTAGGAAGAGTAATGGATACCTCTAGAGAGCCAACTAACACTAGTGGAACAAGAGTAATCAAATACCGAAGAACCAAAAAGGTTGATATCCCTATCCCCTTTTGACGATAAAACAATAAATATTGTAGCTACCAAACAGATTGGATACCAAAACAATAATTATTGACATATAATACAAAAACATTAGCGATCACTTTAATTTTGGTGCTTGATACCAAAATAATGAATACCAAAGCAATGCATTGTTGGTAACCAATTTAATATCTATCATTTTGTGGTGGTTTCATACAATATATTACATGGTCCACTAGTCGTAACCACTTCTTATAGTGCTAAATATGAATTTCATCATCCTCGAACCATTGAATATAACCTAATACACATTTGTAGAGTGGAAAATTCCATAATGACACTAATGCATTGCTTGTGAGACAAAGATTCCCTTTACAAGACCTAGTTGATGGTTTTAGAACTTATGTGTGGTTCAGTGGATGTAAAAGAATATTACAAACCCTAATATCTTTGTTTCCATCCTTGTGTCAAGATTTTTACCCTCTCAGAGTATGGGTAACTAAGGAGATCATGTCTCGAGGCCCACAAGTAGCAAATATGAAGTGTTGAGAGCCAGATTGACTAGCATAGCCCCATAGGGCCCCTCTTATTCATTGATGCACCACCATACATCTCCAGCAGCAGAGCAGCATCCATCACACCAGCCTGGCCCCAGAGGACAACATGTCTTTCTTCATGAGGTAATACATCCAGTATCATGGTAAGTGTCACTCTAATAATTGAAGCACTTGAATATGTTGCAAAGAATTCTTTCTTGATTACAGAATGTTTGCTTGGAAATTATACCTTTTCCTTATTTAACCTTGGTGGGTATCATTGCATCCTAGTAAGTTGGTCACCCTCAGGAATGGGGTGCTACTGGGGGTTCCTTGAAGAGTTATCATATCATTCTCGATCATAGTTATCATTTTTCATACTTCTTCCTTTGTGTCTCCTCATCTTTTGGGTTTTTGGATGCACTGAAGGGGTTGAAGGCCTAGAGGGAAATGTAGCTAGAAAAAGATAAAATCCAATAATAAACCTTCTAGATTCTCTCCCAGGGATCCCGAGAACAATGAAATGCTTCTCAAAAAAATGAGGGACCCGTAAAATAGATAACTAATTAATCAATCATGCCAACCAAGGTAGAGCGTATGTGGGTTATGCATTTCCTTTTTAGTTCCCCTTATTGTCTTCAACTTTGGGAAGCATGATGGCCAAGGTAGAACGTATGTGGGATATGCACTTCCTTTTTAGTGCCCCTCATTGTCTTCAACTTGGCCATGCTCTAATAAATTAATGGCAAATGGGTTTGGAAAAATGTTGCATCGTGGATGAAGGGAAACACACCCTCTACAAAGGAACCCATAAATGAGACAATACGAACCCTTGTATATCATAAACGCCATGCCTATAAGTATTACCCTACTCCACCTCATACTCACACATGGCTTAGATAGGTTTCCCTTGGGAAACACCTTTGACTTGGGGATTGATTGACCCAATAGGATGCCTTGACACCCCCCAATAGGATGCCTGGAAGACTGAGAACAACAATAGCACATCAACAACTACAAGAGGTGAAGAAGATAGAGTTAATGAGGAATGTTAACATCATGACAAAGTTTATTAAATATGGTCATGATAGTGAAGAAAAGGAACAACAGAATCAAGTCTGGGATACTGGTGGATTCTAATGATTAAAGACACATGACTAGGAGGTCATAAATTTAATTTTTTTTACTGTGGAAGTTGGATGCATGAGTATATTCTTTCCACAACTATTCTATTTGATTGATCAAGACTAGACTATGGGTCTTTATATTTTCCCAAAAAGAGGGGTTTTCTTTGTACTACGTTGTAAATGCCTTAGTTGCAAGAACAGATTCTAGAAAGTTCTAGATAGGTGTTGAGTCATTAGTCAAAGTGATGAGTCATTGTAATCGAATCTGCACTTGATGGAAGAATTCGATGGAGCCTAATATATGGGTTGTTAAGAAGATAGGATTAACTTCTATTTTAGTAATCAGTTGCAGAGATAGAGGAGTTGGTTTCTATAGTTTATGAATTTGTTAGGGTTTTTGAAATCTGGAAGCATCAACTTCCTTTTATATATCTGTGAGCCTAAGGGCATAAAAAGAGGAGGAAAAGAGTGAATATGAGGAAGATTCCAGGGTTGTGTGCCATATTGTATATTGGTCAAGTATTATGTACATATGACTTTGATTTATGAATGTCTCTGTTACATATGACTTTGAGTGATGAATGTCTCTGTTTGAGTGTGATGATGAACTAACCGAGTATTTAATGGTGAGATATAGAAATAGTCAGTATGAATCCAATATGAGTGAAGGTCTCTGTTATTTGTATGATTTCCAGTAGAGTGTAGTTACAGGAATATCCGATTTCTGTAAGAGATTACAAAGTTGTGTAAGAAAATCAAAACATGAATTCGATTTGGAGATGCATTGACAGAGGGCACTAATTATGGGAGTGCTCTTAGCGCTTTTGTGTGCAACAAACTCTAGCTAAAGGGTTTAATCAAATATCTTTGAACCTGAATAGTGGGTGTTACTAATGAAAAGAAAATTCAACAAGTGATTGTGACAAGGCATGGTCAAGTTTGAGAAATTTGGAATTGTTCTTTTGTGAATCGTTGATGGGTAATATTCCTTCCATGTGTTAGAATCGTGGTTTAAATTCTATATCTGCATTGGATTTCTGAGGAGTGAGGTCAATTTCTGAGTGTTAAATTGCTACAAGTAAGAGTCGACACTTTGGCATTTTTTTCGTTATTGGATTATGGTTATTTCTTTGTTAATGAACACGCCAGAATGGTGAAAGCACATAATAAAATCTGTGTGGAAACTATGAAATGTATGCACCTTAAATAAACTTATGGATGAACGTGAGATCTTAGTGGAGGAAAGATTATTAGTGTTTATCATATGAGAGAAAATGAGTGGAGAGAATATAATATTTTATTTAATGAAGAGGTTTGGTTTGCTTATGAAATTTGGGGTTTTATCATTGTAATGGAAGCATGAGTCCATATTGGATACGCCATCTTGAAGATTGGTATAGATATGAAGATTAGAGATCGGCAATAGAAGTCCATATATGGTAGCAAGGAGAGATAGATCTTGTACCAATAAGAGAGATTCGGTTACCTTGAGAGTTGTAGCTAATTCCTACTACCACAAAACATAGTAATTTTAAAATTGGTAGTTAGAAGAGAAAAAACTATAAAATAAGTACTTCCATTGTATAAGAGTGATTAAACTCCATAGAGAATTCTATCTAGTAATAAAAATGAAAAAATGATATTTAAGTCAGCATGAGAGTGAAAATGACAAGAAAATCAACAGTTAGAAGAGTATGTTATTTGGGGATTTCACTTGAAAGTTGTAATCTAAGAGCACAACGAGGTAAGGGATAAGAGGAGTTTAGATCATTGCTTGAGGCCCTACATAATGCCCTCCTCCAATATTAATAATTCTCCTCCTCCCAAGTAGTGTGTTATCCAAGTAAGTGGATCTCTCCATGTGTCCACAACAAAGGGTGTCCACCAAGCAAGCAAGACAACTCCAACATCCTAGGGAAGAATGTCAAGTAAGCACCCACTCGAGGTCAATAAATCACTAAGCAAGTTTTCTCCAATGTGAAAAACCATCATGGATCATCTCCCATGTGCTAGTCCATTTCGGACCACCTAGGGAATAAACATACACCATGTACCCCAAACCTCGTGAAGCACCACAAAACATGGTGTAAACACTTTTGGAGTAACTTGAAAGCTAACAATTGCAAGACTAAAAATATATGTCAAAATGATATCTTAATCAACAAGCTTTTGTAATGAAAAATGTTCATGAAGTCAATATTCTTAGGAAAAATTGATTTGATAATTATTGAAATTGCTTGGTCCAAGGATTTTGTTACTTGGTTCAAGATAGTAAGAAAAGTAAATTTAGGTCACTATATATTCAATTTTGTTTGTGTCTTCCTATAGTCATTTTAGTGACTATGGAAATATTCACCAATAAATTTGTTGGTATTTAATGAACCAATACATATTGGTAGAAACTAGGAAGTTGCATAAGTTGCAAGAATTAATGACTAGTATTGATGGGGTGAAAGTAATGTGAGGAGGTGTATTTATTAGAGTAATTAAAAAATTCCTTGGTTTCCCAAACCCATCATTAGATTTTCCATATTAAATCATTCCTACAACCATTGACCTCTTACCAAAATCCTTGTAATTGCATTTAATGTTACTATCTTATCTTTCTATCGATTGTGCCACATTAATGGATGTAGGCATGTTAAATAGATGGTAATAATGATTGAAATATGAGGTGCATATAGTATTTATACATTGAACATATAATAGGAACATCAACCTTCACAACTAGGTAAAATGAGGATTATTGAGTGGATATTGATTACCAACAATTCAATTAAGGAGCATCATGCCTAATTTGATATTTAAAATGTATTTCTTAAGCATTGATACTAAGAGGTACTCTTTCCATCCATTTACAAGGGCAAGCCCTTGGATCATGGATCAACCATAATAACATTTTTTCCATGATTGGATTTACAAATAACCTTCTACTTAAATATAGATATGGTCTTAATACACATTGGAACACATTTAAAATGTCTTTGAGAAGCATGTTGAGAATGCATCTCCTCAATTAGTAGGTAGCTATATGGAAAATAAGTAGTTGTTATCCATTGCTACCAATACTCTTCATGTAATGTACTTATATAACATAAAAAAAAAAGAATTAAGAGCAATATCTGAGTAAATTCAAACTACAAAAAGTAAATTAAATAGAAGAAGAGTATTGAACATGTAGAAAAGTAACCCTTTATTAGTACTTGTTGTAGGCATAGAGGGGCTATAGTGATCGATAATTCGTTGACGGCATATTAGTTTGTCCTTTGACCATAAATATTTCCATAATATGTATTGTTGGAGCTAGGGAACTAAAAACATAGATTTTTATATAATAAAAAGTACCATATATGTACTGATCTGATTGGATAAGAGATTGGAGGTCTTATTGTCGGCTTCGCTATTCCCAATGTTTTATATGATAACATATCCAAAAAAAATTATCGTATACAGTCTTTTTGAATCATATATTTTTCCTATGTATTGCTTGAAGGTGGATTAATGCTAGAATTAGTTCGAATGTTTGTCTTAGCATTTTCTGCTAGCTGAATATATTCATAAGTTTTTATTTGTACTAATCATATTGAAATTTTTAGATATCCAAGATTTGTAGTGATCGAGAATTCCAAAGTTTATAACGTTCTTGCCACATGTATTTGTATTTAAATGTATTGCCACTTTTTTTGAGGTGCTTGAATAGGCCTGACAGCTTAAATGTTTACATGACGCGAGGTCCTCCAACAAACCTGACAACTTAAATGTTTGCATACCACGAGGTCCTTAGACTGCCTGACGACCTTAAATATTTATCTAAATACGTTTCTCGAAGTACATTTTTCCTTGAAATTTTCCATAGAATGTTGCAGTGATTTTGCACAATATTGTTGTCCACCGCGAGTTGAATAAGCATTCTATGTTTCATCCTTCTTCTATCTTTGCAATGCAATTTCGTCATCGTTGAAGCTACACACATTGTTTATTGGTTCGGTGAGTGCTTCTTCTTCGTTGGTTCGTTCGTTGTTGCTTGTTGTTGTTTGGTTCACAATTCAACCTACGCTTCTGCCTTTCATCGTTTCAGAGTAAGTTTCCATGCCATGGTTTCATTTTATATTCCTTGTTTGTTGTTCAGTGTTTGTAGTTTGGTAGTAAGAATGTTTTCTTATTTCTACTGCCATGCGCGTCGTATGTTTTTGGTTTCTTCTGTGCTTCGGCTGCAGTTTCATAATCGTTGGAGATACATATGTTGTTTACTAGTTCGGTGGTTGTTGCTTGTTTGTTGGTTCGTGGGTTGTTGGTTGTGTTTATTTGGCTTGGGTTTACCCTTTGGGGTCGTGGGGCTACAGTTGGGCATGTTCGTGCCTTCTCACTGTTTTGGTGCTTGTTGTTTTCTTTTGTTTGATTCGACTTTCTAGGGTTGGGGTCCTAC
>ML796887.1:220756-251894 GCA_009831015.1 Picea engelmannii
AGTTCTTGTTTAATTCTTGTTAATACCTTTATTGTTTTCTTTCTAACCTTTTGCATTACAGCTGTCATGACTAGAAGAGCCCAACTAGGCATGTAAGTGCTCACTTTTTGCTCACACATTGACGAAAAGAGCACGAACACTAAGGATATGAGTTCCACTTTAGCTGGCTTCTCATCTTGATCACTTTCATCGCATGGGAGATGCCGAAAGGTGTGACCTTCCCAGACATCGAGCCCTTTGAACCTCTGGCTATGAAGTTTAGTAACTGTGGTACTCCCGTGATATGAACAAGAAATGGCAGTCAAATGTCGTGTTCCACACATATTACAACCAACTAAATACTTCCATCCAGTTTGCGCCTCGTATAACCCCGAACACTCTCTCCACAGGTTTAGGTCCTTGATGAAATTCAGCGCAGACCTCCATTTCATCTATATCACAGCGTGCGCTGATGAGCACAAACAACAGTTGCAATCATACTACAAACTAATGGAGGATGACTTGGAAGAAATCACCAAGGAATGGTCGGCAAACCTCCTCATTTCAAAAGACCGTGTGGAGATCTCTGATATAGATAGTCCCGAAGCAACGCATGATACCCCCGGACCAAGCAAGATGAAGAAGACTAATGAGGTTCAGGATATAGACAGTACCTCAGTAAAGACTGCGTCCATCTCACCAGAGCAAGGAGGTAATGGCGAATAGGTAGATGGCACAGAGGTCGAGAAAAATAAAGGTGAGGTTACACCGCCTCGAAAGTAAGAATACCCCTCAAAGAAAAGAAAGGTTCCCCCCCCAAAGCCTTCATCTTGGAAGAAAGTAAAATCGACCATGACCAAATTCCAGACTGTCCTCACCGCAGATGACTTCAATTTCATAGTAGTCTCCCTGAATGATGCTTCGCTGGAGATAGCAGAGAAGCAAGAAGATAAGGAGGAGGAAATGTTTCATCAGATTAAGGACAAGCTCCAAGGATTGCAGTAGGCACTACAGTCCAGCCACATAGTTTCTACTGCACCTCTGTCAGCAAGAACAATAGAACTAGGTGATGAGCCAGCTCAACTACACCGCATTGTTGATACAATTGAAGCTCGCCTTTGACGAGCTCAAGAGGAGACAACACAAGCCACCCAGGCTTTGGCGCAAGAATAGGGAGATCTTCTAGAGTAGTGCAGTACTTAAGAATGAGAGAATCTTTCTCTCCAGGTACAGTTTGATGAAGATAAATCCCAACTGTGTAAAGTAAAGGAACAATTTCTCGTAGAGCAACTCAAAGTAAAGGAAAGGGTCACTAGAACACTTCATTCTATAATACCCATCGAAGTACAGGCCGAAGAGAGAGTTACACAGTAGGTGGCACAACTTGAAGATGTAATTCATCAATTACAACAACACATAGCAAACTTGGAGCTATGTGCAGTACCAGAGACCCCTCAAGAGATATGAGATCAAAGGGAAGCAACTGCTCGGAGCACATTCGACAGATTAAAATATCTTGCCTTAGAGTGCAAGAAATTGAGTAACCATAGTGCTCAGACCTATGAAAACCTCACTGAGAAGCCAGAGTTACAGGCATTGGAGTCGCAGCTCCAGAAAGCAAAACAATACATAGACACACTTCAGACGCAGTTGAAGGCCCTATCGGTTGTAGATAGAACGAAGAGGTCTCACGAGCAACGTACCACCCAACAACAACTCCATATGATCCAGAGAAAAGTAATGGAAATAACTCAATGACTCCAACCCGTGCAAGATAAGGCATGCCATTTATTCACAAAGTTGAAAGCCAAGGAGCAGAGCTAGAACAGGTTGTCATCACCGTAGAACAATGCCTAGAAGGGCCAGTGAATGACACAGTGATGAAGGAGTTCACCGAACAAGAGGCCACAACAAAGCAGCAAGTTGAAGTAGCTCGAGCCAAGCTTGAGGCGTTCGAGGTAGAATTAGGCAGACCAGAGTGACTCGGGATGCGTCACAGGTGAGTGTTGGGGGCCTATTGGCCCTTGACCAAGTTTTGGGAGTTTCTTGGTCATGTTGACCTATTTGGGACTTCGACACCCTGTCAAAGGAAGAGAGAAAGATGGAGTGAATATCACAGGATCTCAGCCCACTTTTGGGTCCTTTTTGGGTTTTGGGAAATATGTAATGGGATTGGGATGTCGGCCCATGGGTTTTACCCATGCTTAGGCCTATTTTGTAATGTATAAATAGATGACTAAGAGATGTACTAAGAGGAGTAGTAATAAGAGATCAACATCTATGTGATGTGTGATAAGTGAAAGAAAGGTCTATAAATGTTGTGTGCATGACTGTAAGAGACTTGCAGAGCTAAGTGCAAGTGGTTGTAATAGACAGTGGAAGACTGTGTGCGAGAATGCAAGGAAGAAGGATCTAGCGAGCTGCGCAGATCTTCTTTCCTATGCGGAGTAGGGTTTTGATGGCTTGGTGCTTGTAACCGATTGACCGAAGATAATAAAGACGAAGAGTTGGTGGACGTAGCCCTAGGGTGGGGGTGAGCCACGTAAACACTGTGTTATTATGCTTTGTTCTTGTTTTGATGCATTTATATGTTATTTGTTAAGCGCTTAGAGATGATTAGATAGATATGCTTATGCTTGGTGCTAATGATGTGTAGAATGTTAGATCTAATATATATTCATATGCTCAATGTTTGATCTGCTAGATCTCATCTATTTTACTTATGCTAAGAGCTTGAATACATTATTTCATTGCGAATGCTACGAAGTTTTTTTTTATCAGGGAAGTGGGTATTGATTGTATACTAAGGAACTGATGGTGCTAAGTGCTTTAGTAAGTGTTAGAATAACATATCTGTGTCCCAGCTAAGGTTGTAGACACTTGACTCTTGCAACCACCCCTACCTATACCTCGGGTGAGACTTCATCTGCTTCGCAGGTGTTGCCGAAAGGACCGGTAGTTAGGGTTTTGTTGGTGCGTTGTTGTAGTGTTGAACCCTGGGTCTGCCCATGTGCCAATAACAGGAAAGGGGTTTGATCCTAATGGAACAGGCGCAATGACTAATTGATCAGCTGCAGAATGAACTGGACCTCATGGAAATTACAAGGGTCCCTGCTGACAACCCAACTGAAGGCCGGGTAGGTCCAAGTGGCCCAGAGCTAATACAAATTGAAGAAATTGTTGGGTTAGATAACCCTAAAGTTACAAAACCACAGGCCAGATCACTAGGGTATGTTTCAACTCAGCCTAAGATAGCAAGGACATCAGGGAGAGAAAGTGTGCCAAACCTCCTCCATGACTTAATAACAAACTATGATGATGAGGAGAGTTCTGAGGTGTCCTTGGTGACTCGGGTGCAGGTCACAAAGGAAAATGAACCCGAAAAGGCATCTTCCCCAGCTCTCAATGCTCAAATTCAAGGCCTTCCATAGAATGAGAAGGAGCTCAAAAGTGTCTTAGACACTGAGCTACTCGATGTACCAGAGACCCAAGTGGATAGACCAAAGGATGATCTAGGGTCAGGCAAATAAGAAGAAAAAGTTCCATAGCAGGAATTTGACATCTCAACAACTGATTATCAAGTAAGTACCAAGCCTTCCACTGATGCTTCAATTTTAGCTGGTACCTTACCTCCTGATGAGCAACAACCAGAGGTTGTACCTTCAGAACACATGGAAGAGGTTCAAGAACCCAGTCTTGAACATATATACATCGTCGGGAGCCTGGGAAATATGCTTACCTGGGGAGATCAAAAAATCCCTAAACCCATGGATGAGGTTGTTGATATACAAGCCATCTCCTATGACCGGAAGAGGAAATTCATCATGAAGAGAACCACCAAGAAGAGGAGGCTTACTCTGGATCTCTCTATCCTCATCACCATAGAGGAAAAATTGATTATCATGGAGCATGCCAAGACATCCGAGCTTATCAATGCAGGGATGGAAATCACAAATGCCACCCTGGATAGAGAGAAAAGGGATGAAGAGGAGTTGGCCACTGTGCTGAAGGATTTGGAAAATCTATGCCATTTGCCGAAATATTATCAGGACTTCACACAGGTCACGGTGTTCTTGAGAAGCGAATTCTAGGATGCCTACAATAAATTCACAAATGAGCAACATCATTTCACTGCAGGAATAGTCGATTTCTAGGAAGACACCCTCATGGCACTGGCGGCATGAAAAGATATGGAAATATGGTATGAGAAATCACACCAATAGGTGGAAAGGATCGATTACATCGACGTCGTTCAGTAGGTCCAAGACGTCGAAGAGCACGACATTAAGGTACTAAGGGATAACAACATCGATCACATAAAGAAGTCGGCCAAATACTGGGTGAAAATGGCCCAAGAACCTCATTAGGAAATCCAAGCGAAATGGCCTAAGTGTGAAAAGAGATGGACCAAGATCAATTGGGCGATGAGAGACATTGGCCTCCCAGAATTTGGCACACCCAATGACTTTGTTGACTTGCATGACATAGTCAAATTACATGTTGAACAAGACTCATCGTGGGCTGTGGAGATAGAAAAGGTGGCGAACATGGCCGTAGGTCAAGTGCAACAGTTCATGGAACACCCGATCAAGGCTCGGACCGTGTTGCAGTAGTTAAGTGTTAGAATAGTCAAGTATAGGGCACGAGCAATAGAGATAAAGGAGATCCTTTTAGCCTCAATGGACCAACACAAATTCTCGTATGCCAACACATGCGAGGATCTCTTCATCCAATGGTCAGAGTACGAGAAGAGTCATCTTCTCAAGTGAAACCATTTGATGACTCTTAGAAGACTGAGCGATGAAAGTGCCATGTGGCGATGCCTTGTTTTACTTAGCTTTCACTCTTGATAGTTATTTTTAGTTAATAATAAGTTATAAATAAGAGGATCGACCTGTTAGCAAAGGTCGATGGTTTTTGCAAAGACCCTCATTTTTGGATTGTAAAGAACTATTTCCGAGCTACCTTAATTGAGAAGTCCTGTTTAGGACCAGAGATAAAGTTTTTTCTATTTTTCATCAAAAGTGTGTGTGATTGGATCTGAAGAAGAATTATTTATGATTTTATCTCATGAATGGACGTTTTAATGAGTAAGAGCCTCTAAATATGTTGATAAGTTATCTAATTGAATATTTTTATAGTTCTTGTCTCTAATGATGAAGAGTAAATCGTTGTTAATATGTGATTGACTATTAGAGTTGAGGAAACTATTTTTCTTACCATCGTTTATTTAATGTATGTTTTCTTCTGATAACCGTATCTCAATCAATAATTGGAACACCAAAAGGTTAATGTATTAGTACTAGGCTTGTTGTAGGTGTAAGAATCATTGTCTGCATGCTTGAGTATGAGGGTTATCCTAAGCTCAGACTTCTTCAGTAGTTAAGTCCTTTCCCCTTTATTAACCAACTAGTTCATGCCAACATTTATCTTGTATCGGTCCCACCTATAAGAGAAAACACAAAAAGAGAACGTTCGAACTAAAGGAGGAGCTTTCACAAGAAGACATCCCTTCAATCACTACGTAAAGCCCATTGATTAATTAAACGGATCGCAAGATCTGGAGAACCATTCCACCATTAAACGATGCAGAGTCTGATTGGGCCTCGGTGGCAGGTTTGGTTCCTGCTGTTGAGTTAAAGGGATTTAAGACCCATCAACAGAAATGGTGCTAGAAGGAGGGCCTGAAGAATGAATGGCTGACAATATTTTTTACATAGCCTGTGATTCAAAACCAACCACATGCATGGCTATGCATTCTCAAGATAGCCCAGACACACTGAGTACTCCTGAAATGAGCAACTCACCCCAACAAGAGGAAGAACATCTATTCCCTGAGATACCTTATGCTCTTCCTCACAAGGATTTGAACCATTTCAGAAGAATCACAAGAGCTTACGCCCGACAAATTTGAGCACTACCATTAGCTCCATTACTTCCTCGTAGAAAAAAAATAAGTAGACCAGTGGTCGATACCCCGACTAGGTTTTTGTGCACACAATGGAAGACCTGATATATTTCTCCCTCATTGAAATTGAACACCCTCTTAATCTAATCCCCGAAACATCAGCCGAAAACTGCTTCGAGCACGACAATTTTTCGGGTGAGGAAGGGTTTAACTCAGAATGCTCAGTTTCAGGATCGGACGACATGGAATATGACAATGATCATAACGAAGAAAGGGGAAACCTGCCTCATAATAATCAACCTTTGTTAGCCAGAGATGCTCTGTCCATCCCTGGACGAGTACATAACCTTCCTCGACATCCATAAAATTTACTCCCTAAATTTGACCATGAAACCTCATGATTGTCAGAAGACCATATCAAAAAATTCATACTAGCTATCAGACTGATGAATGTCCAACATGAAGACGTAGTATGCAGGATTTTCCCCTATACTTTTGAGAACTTGGACTCCACATGGTATTTTAACTTACTTGTAGGATCCATAACTAGTTGGATGAAGTTTCAAAAGGATTTTCTAGATAAATTTGCATAAGAAACCACTACAGGGGCTTTGATGGTCGAGTTGTTTTCCACCACCATGAGTTCAAAGGACAAGGTTAAAGACTTTAATCAACGATTCATCACTATCCTAAACAAATTTCAACCCGAAGCTAGACCCACTCAGGAGTTTCAAATCGAAGTATATGTTAATGCTCTCCCAGCTTCTATTTCCATGTTTGTGAAGAGGGATGCCAAAGAAACCTTAGCTAAGAATTTCGAAGAAGACAAAACAATAGAATTCCAAATGAAGAGATGTAAAGAAGGCCAAGTATCACTAGTTAAGAAGGAATTTCAACCTCCCCCTAGGAGAGGACTCTTGTTGACTAGACCCATAGGTCAAAAAACAGAACAAGGTCCTGAAAAGGGAAGTGGAGACATAGACTACCTACAACACATGGTTAAGAAGTTGTCAAACAATATCATAGACACGAAAATAAGTGTAGGGGAAGGAAACCAAGGCCAGAGGCCCTATAAACCCTTTTTCAAAATGAATCCACATTTCAAAGCAATTGAACCCCCCCCCAACCAACTTAAACATTGATCTGGGAAATGTAGCATTCGACTCTTTCTGTAGCTATCGCCAAGAGAAACACTCTGAAAGAGACTACCCAAAATGGGTGAATGCCATGAATTTGATGGCCAGCCAATTTCTAGATGAGGTTTCCCTAACCGAACAATCAAGCGGCTCAGTTATGAATATTTTTTATCAGGAATAAGTTGATCCACCAGAGTAAAATTCCATGTTAATATGGGACCCTGACCTACCAATGACTTTCGATGACCTATTTGAGGTTCAAGAACCACCCGCAAAAGTCTTGGTTGTGAAAACATGAAGTAGGGGTCAACCTGTCTCAAAAGACCTTACTACGACCCAAACTTCAGGAGGAAAACTAGATCTCGATCACCCAAAATCACCTTTTGTCCCCCGAATAAATCCTATAAACATCCATACACGAGAATCGCCCAAGCTATACTACAACATAGTATAAGATTTGAAAATTTTGAGGGAAAATATATCGGTCATGGACATGTGTAGAATCCCTCAACAAAAGGACTTTCTTTTATAAGCATTGAAATCAGTAGAAAATCCTACAACAAGCACTGACCAAGGAGAAAATCTAACTCTCATAGATCTAAGAAATAAACCAACTATGAACGCCTACTCTGAAGATAAGAAGGGAAAACCTTTTGTCCCACCATTCCTTTTGACATTTGAAGTCTTCAACAGAAACCTCCATAACTATTTGGTTGACTCGAGATCATCCTCTAATGTTATTCCTTTGACTATTTGCAAGAAATTAAACACAGTCCCTCTCAAGAGTGATAAACATGTGATACAACTAGATGGAAACCAGGTAAAGGTTATTGGGGAACTCAAAGATGTAATGATCATGATGGCGACTCACCAGAAATTTGTTCAATTAATTGACATCATTGTAGTAGATATCCCAGAAGCTTATGGATTGCTACTGAGTTGATATTGGTCCAAGAAGTTAAACGTATACTACAGTACAGACTGGGCTCACCTTTGGCTTCCATTAAAGGGACACACAAATATGATCAGAATCGATAGAGAAAGATATCTAAAACATACTGTCACCGACCTAGAAACCCCTAACGAACCCTCATCGACAGATTTCCCCTTGCTAGGAAATTATTCATGTGACTCCAAGTTTGGGAATTTCTCCCCCCTCTCATTTGATGTCCCTCTTACTCAAAAACCCGAAGTAAGTTTTCAAGAAAAATTGCCAACGACGACACGGGAAACCTTCTTTTGTCAGGAACTAGTGTTAGAAATCACGGTACAAATAGGAGGAAAGGAGGAAATTGGTATACAAAAGGAAGATGATGGTTTTCACTCACAAATGTGGAACTTATACTTTGATGGATCTAAATCGCAAGAAGGGCCAGGGGCAGGGTGCATCCTCATTGACCCAAAAGGTAAACGAAATTTCCTATCCATTAGACTAGAATTTGAATGCACAAACAACACCACTAAGTATGAAGCTCTAGCACAAGGGCTAAAGAAAGCCATATAATTAAACTTTAAAGAATTGAAGGTTTTTGAAGATTCTAAAATCATCGTTAGACAAGTAAGGAACACTATACATTGCAACTCTCGCCACCTAAGGAATTACCAATAGGAAGTGCACAGACTAATAGAACATTTTGAAGCCTTCAACATTACATCGATTCCCAGAACAAAGAACACTCTTGTTGAGTCTCTGGCCACCTCTGCCTCAAGGATATCACCTCTAGAAGACTATGAAGCCTCCCGATTCACTGTGGAGCTACTCTACAAACCATCGATGCCCAATAATATTTCTAATTGGAAGGTCTTTGAAGGAGATGAACAGATCATAAACTTTCTGACCAATCAGGATAATTTTAAAGACTTGGCTATTGACAATGAAGTATTCCATGAGAAATTAGTAGAAACTGATCCTCATACAGATCAATCAACTGACAAACCAAAGTCTCACATGATACCGAAGGGATTAGCAAATTTAGAAAACATTTTTGACCTAAGGGAAATATTTGAAGGGTCAAAGAATGCAAAGACGGGGAGTTCCTATCCGATGCATGAAACTATAAATCTAGGAACCTCGGAAAACCCTAAGAATATAAATTTCAGCAAGACAGTATCTAAAGAGGAAAGGAAGGCTTATCTCAAAATTTTCAGACAATATCAAGATGTTTTTGAATGGTCCTACCGATATTTGAAAACTTATGATACTCATATCATTCAACACACTATCTCGTTAAAGCCCGGAGTGAAACCTTTTCAACAGAAGCTCTGGAAGCACCACCCATCCCTAGAGCCTCTCATGTGTCAGGAGTTAAAGAAACTACTAGATGCCAAGATTATCTTCCAGGTTAGACACTCTGCATGGGTAGAAAATTTGGTTCATGTGAGGAAAAAATCTGGGGAGATCCGCCTATGCGTAGATTTAAGAAACCTCAACAGAGCTTCAGAAAAGGACAACTACCCAGTCCCACCAAAGGAGAAACTCTTGCAGACTATGTCTGGCTCTGAGATTTTCTCCTTGCTAGACAGTTTTTCAGGTTATGACCAAGTTCTAGTTTCAGAGGAAGATCGTTTGAATACTACCTTTCGAACCAAGTGGGGAACCTTCACTTATAAACGTATGCCCTTTGGGTTAATCAATGTAGGGGAGACCTTCCAAAGGGCCATGGATGTAGCATTTCGGGGACTAATCAACAAGTGTGTAGTAGTCTATTTGGATGACGTGACTGTGTATTCAAAGAACAAAGAATATCAAATCCAACAATTAACCTAGATTTTTGAAAGGTGTAGAAAATACGGTATATCCTTAAACCCTAAGAAAAATATTTTTGGTGTCGAGGAAGGTAAATTGCTAGGTCATATTATATATCAAGCAGGAATTCACATAGACCTAGAATGGATTAGGGCTATAACTTAGCTCCCATTACCCAATAACAAAAAGGATATGCAATCCTTCTTTTGGAAAATCAATTTTTTGAGGAAATTCACCCCCGATTTCGCTGAAACGATCAAACCCTTACAAAAAATGATTCATAAAGATGTTGAATTTAAGTGGGACGATGAACGGAAAAGTTCTTTCTGCAATATTAAGACTGCAATATCTCAAGCCCTGGTGTTGCGAAGTCCCGATTTTAGAAAATATTTCTTCTGCTATAATTTTTCCTCCGACCAATCATTAGTTGCAGTATTGAATCAGAAGGATGATGACAACAATGAGGCCCCGATATCATTCATGAGCACTAATATCCAAGGGGTCGAACTAAATTACCCTGCTATAGACAAGCAGGCTTATGCAGTATACAAGGCAGTGAAACACTTCAGATCTTACATCCTTAAGAACAATACCAAAGTCATTGTGCCTCACCCTGCAGTCCAATCCCTATTTACACAACAAGAGATGGGGGAAAGAAGAGGAAACTGGATGGCAGTAGTCCAAACATTTGATCTAGATATAAAACCTACTAAACTGGTTAAGGGACAAGGATTATGCAAACTGGCAGCTGAAGCCCAAGACCAAGTAAACGAAGACCCCAGATGGGAGAATGAACTGGCATTATGTTGTGGTGAAGATCCATACGTCTCCCGAGGGAAAGAGTCTTGGTATGAGAAATTGACTTATCTCTTGCATCATGGGACTTGCCCAGAAAACCTAAATCCTAGGGAGAGGAGAGCCCTTAGGTTAAAATAAACACAATATCGCCTCATCAATTTGGTGCTCTTTCGTGTTAATTATGATGGGGTACTTTTAAGATGTCTCGAACGTGAAGATGCGGAAAAAGTTCTGAAGGAGTTCCCTGATGGTCCTGCGGGTGGACATTTCATAGGAAACACCAGTGCCCATAAAATACTTAGAGATGGCTATTATTGGCCTACTTTGTTCAAGGACGCTCACACATATGCTAGAAACTGTAAAACTTGTCAAATAAGCACATGGTGGGAAAAGAGAGTAACTGTCTCGCTCCAACATGTGGTCGTTTCCAGGCCATTCGAGCAATGGGGTTTAGATATCAAAGGAGAAATTACACTTAGTTCTTCAAAAAAACATATACACATAATAACTGCCATAGACTATTTCATGAAATGGGAAGAGGCCATCCATCTGACTCATGTAAACGAAAAGGTGGTGATCCAATTCATAGAACAAGAAATGATCACAAGGTTCAGTGTGCCTTCCGTCCTTGTTTTTGATAATGCCACTTACTTTTCTTCCACCCTATTAACAGAGTTTGCTCTAGATAAATGAATCATAATTAGATACTCTACAAACTACTATCCATGTGAGAATGGAGTGGCAGAATCAACCAATAAGAACATAGTGAGGATATTGAAGAAAATAGTTGTAGACAACCAGAGGAATTGACACAGTTCACTCCATAATGCTTTATGGGTTGATAGAGTAACACCCAAGGAAGCTATAGGAAATTCCCTATACTTTCTGGTATACAGACAGGGATCCATTCTCCCGAACGGGCTATATCTTCCATCTCTTCAACTTGCTCAGTATTCTAAAGGACTCATCAGTCATACAACAAAGAATTGATACCCTCCTCATGTTGGAAGAAGAAAGGGAGAAAGAAAAATCAAAGTTCATAGCTCATCAACAGATAGTGAAAAGGTGGTTTGATAAGCATACGACTAAAGAGAAGATTTTTGAAGTGGGAGACTTAGTCCTAAAATGGGACATAGCAAATGAGCTGAAAGGAAAACATTCTAAGTTTCAGAATCTATGGCTCGGACCTTTCCAGGTAGCCGAGAAAATTGGGGTAGGCACGTATCAGTTGCAGAATATGAGGGGGGTACCTGACGCCCTCCCAGTGAATGGACAATCCCTAAAACAATATTTCCATTAATATATATATATATATATATATATATATATATATATAAAGATAAAAATGTGTGGGTATGTTTTCATGATGTTTTGCTTTGAGATAGGTTGATTGTAGAGTTCATTTTTTTTTGTTTCTTGTTATAGAACTTATGCGCTTCTTAAGTCTGTGTTTAGAAAAACATTGGTTGACCTCAATTCATGTGATATGACAAACTCTGTTCCTAACTCATCACTTACATACAACACAAGAAGCGTTGGGAGACCTGGGGTTGTTTTAAAGGGTTTTCTATCTGACCTGCAAATGAACAACCTTGGAAAAATGATGAAGTATATGCCTGGTGGCCTGGTAAAATCTCAAAGGAAAGGTGGTAAGATTGAAAGTAATACATGTACCTCAAATACAGAGCTAGAAAAAATTCACCTTAACCATCTCATTTTGCAAATAACAGACGTCCTCCTCTCCCACTCGCTAAGGGAATTCTGCCAAAATAAAATCAACTATATCAAATGAGTGCACAGTAGGAGAGGGTATGTATATAAATCCATTGGGGCTATGGATGCTCGCTGGAAGCGGAGCAAGCTCTGTGACATCAGAGTGACTCTACTGGGGCTCTGGACGCTCTTTGGCAGCGGAGCAACACTGCAACAAGTGAATAAGGATAACTAAAGGGCCTGGGGCCATTGAATTCTTTACTCGACTCTTGTCAAAGGAGGCGTTAGTCAGGGTTACAGGAAATGAAGGTGGAATAAAGGTTGAAAACCCCACAGGCGGGCCCAGATGCATCAACTAGGGAATTTAAAATGCAAGGATAAAAGAGGCTCCAATAAAAAACCAGTTAATTTCTTAACCAAATTTTACATCAATTGAGCCCAAGGTAGGAATAGAGATTCTACTTCCACCCAGTAACTCGCCATTTGTTGAGCACTCAACACACCCTAAAAAAGTCTCTGTCAAATTTTTACTTTTTTAGGGTACCACTTGATCTTTTGCACTGTCTGATTCGATTTCATTTTTGAAAATGTTTTGTCTTTGCTTATTTTCATGAATATCATCACCTATTGAGGCTTTCTTGAACTTATGAAACCTCATGACTAAAAAGACCTTAACACCTGAATAAAGAATCGGATGACCCAAAAATTACCAGTTTCCATATGTATCTGAGTCTGTAAATTCACTGGTTGTAATTTTTGTATGTGAGTTTCTTAGTTTTTATACAGTTCCTGAAACTATGTTTAAGTTGCAGGAATGATGCTGCTGAGAAAGCCAACCACCAGACGCTCTCCAAGAGCACCAAATCTGAAAGAACAAGAGAGGGGTGAAGGTTCTTTTCCATGAACCGTGAGGCAATTGGAGTACATCCCTAGGTCGGAGCTTGTCGTCAAGACAACAACAAAGACAGTTTTCGTCCAACCCCTGGCCTTTGGCGATACAGAGGTAAGCACAGGGTCCAATATGGAGCTCCCACATTGGGGGGATCTCTTTAACAAGATTAGCCGAGAAGAGTACCGATAATATGTCCCACACAATGATCCAGACATAAGGGCGCTCGACGACCAGGTGTTCCCGAACATTCGACGGTCGTATCTACATATGGTGGAAAGAAAAACCCCCATTTTTCCCTGCATAGAAGTCCTGAAGTAGCTCATTAACCACACAGACACACAAAAGTGTTTAATCAATGATGAAAATGGTAGGTGTGTTGGAGTTTTCCTCCAGGTAGAAGTTCAAAAGTATTACAAACGCAGAGACCCAGAGGAGTGGCTAAAAATAGTCTTCGTTGTGAATTTCTACGAACACCACGACACCAACCGGGTGATGGCCTCATGGTGGAGGGAGGACAAGAATTTTACCAACCCAAGCACTGCCTGGTATGGGACAACTAAGTTAAGGGAGCCATACGTCTATTTGATGGCTCACATATTTCGATTGTACAGAGAGAAATATTGCTCAAGGTTTTCAAGGCCATGGATTCCTTTGGCATACATAGTTGCGATCGCCAGGTGCAGCTTCAACTGGGAAGAAATAATATCCAAGCAATTGAGCATCTATATGGAGCAAGCCCAGGCGCCGAAGGAAGGAGAAGCACCAACGTTTTACATGGCTTCATACTTTCTTGATGTCATGCGCGCCAGAAACGTCTTCGTCGTCATGAATCTGAGATGGCATGTTGCAGAGCTCCTGGTCCATGTCTACTTCAATGTGCTATGGGAAAACAGGTATAATAAATCCAAATCCCTCATCTGCGATGAATTCATCACCCAAATTTATTTTGTTTTTTTTAAGAAGGAATGCCTAAGGCTATCAACGACAGTAAAAAAGATGATATCCAAGGTAGGCCATTGGTATTTGGACGAGCGTGCCACCTACATCAGGGTGTTTGAGGCCACTCGAGCACCACATATCCTACCAGATCATGTCCCAGACCGACTTGTAGTAGGATAAATATGTTATCAAGCCATCTTGCAGGAATACAATGCCACCCTAGTCAAGGACAAGAAACGGGCTTTCATACCCTATGGCTTCCATGTAGGGTTCTACTTGGTAAAGGACACCACTCAAGCCAAACAAGAAGGGTTGATCCAAATTGAATTCAGATTCCCGACGGACAAATTTTGCAAGCATGATCCAAAGGGCTTGGTCTTGCAACATGCTTCACAGGTGTCGTCCTACTGGTTGTATGCTCACGACAAGTTTGAAGACAAATTATTTACATAAAACGCCCAGGACTTGGACGAGGTGGTGCAAAGGATGGTCGACCCAAAAATTACCAGGTTCAAGGCCATGAGCATGGATGAACATGCAACAACTAAAGAGAAGTTGGCTCAAGAGGCCCTCAGAGCTAGGGAATAAATTGGAGCAACAGAGGAAACAAAGGTGCATAACAGAGGATTGACTATGACACTGGAGGCACAAGAAAGGGGTTTGATCCTAATGGAATAGGTGCAATGAGTAATTGATCAGTTGCTAAATGACCCAGACCTTGTGGAAATGACAAGGGTCCCTGTCGACAACCCAGTTGAAGGCTAGGTAGGTCCAAGTGGCCCAGAGCTAATACAAATTGAAGAAATCATCGGGTTAGATAACCCTAAAGTTAAAACACCACATGCCAGATCATTAGGGGATGCTTTAGCTCAACCTGATATAACAAGGAAATCAGGGATAGCAAGTGCACCAAACCCCCTCCAAGACTTAATAATAATCTATGATGATGATGAGAGTTTGGAGGTGTCCTTGGTGACTTTGGTGCAGATCATAGAGGAAAATGAACCCGAGAAGGAATCTTCCCCAGCTCTTGATGCTCAAATTTAAGGCCTTCCACAGAATTAACAGGAGCTCGAAAGTGTATTAGACACTAAGCTACTCGATGTACTAGAGACCCAAGTGGATATCCCGAAGGATGAGCTAGGGTCGGGCGAACAAGAAGAAGAAGTTCCACAACAGGAAATAGGCATCTCAACAGCCGATTATCAAGTAAGTACCGAGCCTGCCCCTGATGCTTCAATTTCAGCCGATAATTTACCTTCCGATGAGAAACAACCAGAGGCCAGACCTTCAGAACACATGGAATAGGTTCAAGAATCCATTTTTGAAAAGAATACATCGTCGGGAGCCTAGGAAATATGCTTACCTAGGGAGATAAGCAAATCCATGAACCCGTGGATGAGGTTGCTGATATAAAAGAAATCTCCTATGACCAGAAGAGGAAATTCATCGTGAAGAGAAACACCAAGAAGAGGAGGATTACTCTGAATCGCTCCATCATCATCACCACGGAGGAAAAATTGATTAGCACGGAACATGCCAAGACATCCGATCTTATCGGCGCAGGGATGACAATCACGGATGCCACCCTGGATACAGAGAAAAGGGATGAAGAGGAGTTGGCCACTGCATTAAAGGAGTTGGAACATCTACTCCATTTGGAGAAATATTATCAGGACTCCAAACAGGCCACGGTGTTCTTGAGAATTGAATTCCAGGACGCCTACAGTAAATTCACAAATGAGTGGCACCTTTTCACTGCAGGAATAACCGATTTCTAGGAAGACACCCTCATGGTGCCGGTGATGTGAAAATATATGGAAAGATGGTATGATAAAGTACACCAAGAGGTGGAAAAGATTGGTTACATCAGCATCATTCAGTAGGGTCGAGACGTCAAAGAGCACGACATTTGGGTACTAAGGGATAGAAGCATCGATCGCATAAAGAAGTCGGTCGTATACTGGGTGAAAATGGCCCAAGAACCTCATTATGAAATCCAAGAGAAATGGAACGAGTGCTAAAAGAGATGGACCAAGATCAACTGGGCGATGAGAGACATCAGCCTCCCAAAATTCCGCACACCCGATGACTTTGTCGACTTGCATGACATAGTCAAATTACCTGCCGAACAAGACTCATCGTGGGCTGCGGAGATAGAAAAGGTGGCGAACATGGTGCCATGTCAAGTGCAACAATTCATGGAACACCCAATCAAGGGTCAAACTGTGTTGTAGCCGTTAAGTGCTAGAATAGTCAAGTATCAAGCACGGGAAGTAGAGATAAAGGAGATCCTTTCAGCCCCAATGGACCAACACAAATTCCCGTATTCCAACACATGCAAGGATATCTTCGGCCAATGGTCAGAGTATGAGAAGAGTCATCTACTCAAGTGAAATCATTTGATGACTCTTAGAATACTGAGCAATGAAAGAACCATGTGGCGATGTCTTGTTTTACTTAGCTTGCACTTTTGATAGTTATTTTTAGTTAATAATATGTTATAAATAAGAGGATTGACATGTTAGCAAAGGTCGATGGTTTTTGCAAAGACCCTCATTTTTGGATTGTAAAGAACTATTTCAGAGATACCTTAATTGAGAAGTCATGTTTAGGACCAGAGACAAAGTGTTTTTTTTTTTCATCCAAAGCGTGTGTGATTGGATTTGAAGAAGAATTATTTCTGATTTTATCTCATGAATGGATCCTGTAATGAGTAAGAGCCTCTTAATCTGTTGATAAGTTATCTAATTCAATATTTTTATAGTTCTTGTCTCTAATGATGAAGAGTAAATCATTGTGTTAATATGTGATTGATGATTAGATTTGAGGAAACTATTTTTCTTTCCATCGTTTATTGCATGTATGTTTTCTTTTGATAATCGTATCTCAGTCAATAATTGGAACACCAACAGGTTAATGTATTAGTACTAGGCTTGTTGTAGGTTTAAGAATCATTGTCTACATGCTTGAGTATGAGGGTTATCCCAAGCTTATCCTTCTTAAATAGTTAAGTCCTTTCCTCTTTGTTACCCAACTGGTTTATACCAGGATTTATCTTGTATCAGTCCCACCTATAAGAGAAAATACAAAAAGAGAATGTTCGAACTTAAGGAGAAGCTTTCACAATAAGATAGCCTGTCAATCACTACGTAAACCCCATCGATTAATTAGTCGGATCGCAATATCTAGAGAACCATTCCATCGTTAAACGTTGTAGATTCTAATTGGACCTCGGTGGTGGGATTTGTTCCTGTTGTTGAGTTAAAGGGATTTAGGACCCTTCAATAGGATGATCTGCTCGAAGAGCATGTTATTTATTACCTAAGACAAGGCCTAGTTAGGCCAAAACTCAACTATTCCCACATTGAGAAGCTTTATTTGGTAGCAGTGCATGCTGTCGAGTGGTTTCATCATTACATTTTTCTTCGCAAGACCACTTTCATTGTTGTTGTGAACCCTTTCCAATATGTGTTGACATGATGGGTCATTGGCGGAAATATCAGTAGATGGATTGTAGTCCTATAGGAATTTGACTTGGATTTTGTTTCCAAAAAATCCAAAAGGTCGTTCGTCTTTGCAAAAATTATTTTGAAACTTCTGGTCGAGTCTAGTGATATCATGCTCAAAGAATCGCCTATCAAAGGAGATATTTTTCTAATCGCATCTTCAGACCCCTAGTATGGAGATATGCTAGTCTATCTCCAGATTTTGAAGTGCCCCACTTCTGCTTCCCGCGATGAGCATCAACGAATTCACCATCAGGCATGAAACTATCTCATACTCGATGACACTTTGTATCATCGAGTTGTAGATTGCATTCTTCATCAGTGCCTTATCCATGAAGAAGTAGAGCTCGTTCTGAATGACTGCCACACTGGAGCATGTGGTGGCCATTTTTATGGGTTGGAAAAAACCCAAAATATTCTACGTGTTAGTTACTTCTGGCCCTCGTTAATCAAGGATTACATTCAGGCAGTCAAGAAGTGCCATCCGTGTCAGATATTCTATCAAAAGATGCGGGCACATCCTGCTCCTATGTTTCTTGTCATTGTTGTTGGTCCTTTCACCAAATGGGGGATTGAATTTACTACATGTCACCTGGTTTCAACCAAAGGGCATCGTTACATCATCGTAGCGGTATACTACTTCACAAAGTGGGTCGAGGCTATGCCAACGTTTAACAATGATGGAGAAACAATGACTCTTTTCATTTTTAGCCAAATAGTAGAAGGGTTCGACATCCCGAAGGATATTGTCACTGACCATGGAAGTAACTTCCAAAAGAAGATGATGATCGAGTTAACATCAAATATTGGGTTGAGGAAAGAACACTTGTCACCTTACTACCCACAAGCGAATGGTCAGGTTGAAGTAGTGAATAAGTCTCTAAAGACTATTCTTCAACGGACAATCAATTCTGCCAAGTCAAATTGGCATTTGATGTTGTACTCGACGTTGTGGGCCTACCGACCGTCTATGAAGACTGCCACTGGTTTCTCACCTTTTCAACTCATATACAGGCTAGAAGTAGTCTTTCCTATTGAGTTCTAGATCTTGTCTTTAAATTTTGCAGTGGAATTGCTTTCGGACACTTCACATCTTGAGGAACTCCTATTATATATCGAGCATCTCGATGAGCAGTGTCATGATGCAGCCTTGGCCAATAAGGCTCATAAGAAACGAGTCAAGTGTCAGTATGATCGGTCCATTCGTCCTTGGATTTTATCCGAAGGCCATCTTGTCTTGGTATATGATCAAGACAAGGATCCCTTAGGGGCAAGCAAGTTCAAACCCATGTGGTTCAGACCATTCATTGTGAAAGAGGTCTTGAAGAAGGGTGCTTACCGCCTGGTTGAATTTGAAGGAAATTCCTTGGCGAAGCCTAGAAATGGGCTCTAACTCAAGAATTATTACTCTTAGGTTGGTCACATGGGTGACTTCTTGTACATTTGTATAGTTCTTATATAGTTTTTTTTCTGTTTGTTTTATGGACATGTATTTATTTATGTCTTCTTTTTCACTATGGAAGATTTCATGTGAATTGAAGGTGTTCTTTGGGTTTGCGGACGGTGCTAGCCGACACACTCGGAGGCTTACTTCCATAGCTTGGGTTATTTTCACACCTGGAGGCCAGTTGTTATCTTTCAGAGGTATTTTTCTAGTTGATGCCACAAACAATGTCATCGAGTACAACGCAGTGATAGAGTTTCTTCATGATGCTTTGTCACATGGAATTTCTCACCTCCGGTTCTACTTAGATGCTTAGCTGGTTGTGTCCCAGTTAAATGGAGTTTACCGCATTTATGATCCTACTTTGCACCGACGTTTCCTTAGGGTACATCTCTTAGAATGTTACTTTGATTACATTATGTATATCCATGTTCCTAGGAGATTTAATCATATGACATATACTCTAGTTAATCAAGTATTAGATTGGCATGTTGCAAACACATAGAAAGAGAAGCACACACATACACATGTACATACATTTGTAAAAATTGTGCTCCGTAAGACAAATAAGATGTAAATATATATATATATATATATATATATATATATCAAAAGTGTCATGAGTACATAGGTGGGTGCGAACGCCTCAAAAATAAGGTTCAGTATACATCATTGGGCTTATTCCCTCAAAAAATGCATATACAATGGTGCCCTTAGCACATATAAAGTATAGCATATCTAAGCTCAGGGACTATTGGCCTTGCCATAATGAACGACAACGTTGGCTAAATGCTGAAAAAGATGGACCCACATCTGTGGCACCCCCACTACATGAGGTTGCATAGAAGGCAGGAGATCATCAATCTCGACCATGGGTACTGTACAAGTGAGCGCAGTGAGGTTGCACTCCACCCATCTCAAAACTCTCTCAGCCTCTCTGGCTGGAAGTCCCCCTATGATTGTTGGTCTACCGGATGCTACTAGTCCCACCTCTGGTCAAGGATGTTGTTGAGTCCTCGCGAAGTATGTCGGGCATACTGGTCCCACATATGTACATACTAGATACACGAAATCCAGTACTCTAATACACACATAAAAATGATATATATTAAAAACCAATTAAAAATTAAATAAATTTAAAAACATATTACCTATCTCTCCTCGCTCCTCTTCGAGAGGCATGGGCATGTACGGATCCCTGGAGAAGTTGATCCCGACGTAGGGGTAGGCCTCTATCACCGGAATATGTCATGCCCACCAGTCAAAAAATGTGTCATTGAAGGCCTCTATGGTCCTCCCTCCCCCCTATCATGGCAGCAATGTTGCCCATCTACACACCGCTCGGAAGGAGGCCACATGTCCCTGCATAGTCTCTCTAGAACTAAGGCTAGGTACTCTCTCAAAGAATAATGAGCATAGAATAGTTCCAAACCTGAAGTTTTTTTTTCTACCTTTCTGACACTATTTCAACTGTCTCTACATGCATGAGAGCATGGTCGTACTCCAGTCAAAGATTTGTGCCTCCTAACACTGAATAGAACAATGCATGTGTACCAGGGAAGCTTGGTGAAGGGTCATGGATCCAGTAATCCACCCAATCAATATCAAGATCACTCTCAGAGTCAGACTCATGATCTTGTGAATAGGTGCCTAAAAACCTACCTTCTCAGTGTCAGCCTCATAGTACATCTGAATGTAGTCCTCAATGTTAAAAGGCCCAGGGGGAAATGTCTGCAGGTTGACTGGTTCCCCTCTCCTCGAGAGGCCAGTCAGGAAATATATGTCTTCAGTCATTGGAGTCAACGACTATCTCTCTATCATAAATGCCTTTGCATATGGATGCCAGTAATCAACTAGGGAGTTCAGTAGCCTGGGTTGTGCCCTCACAAAAGGACACCGGAAGAACTTCCATAGCCTGCATTGTTTCAATGCAACAATGGAAACATGGTCGTCTTCGACCAGTATGTCAATTTCCTCATGTTCCCTCTCCCTCGAGTGGACATACATCCTATTCTATGGAAAATAAAAGGGAGATAGCTCTTGCCTTTTAATTTTTTTTCCAAGCTTTTGAGGGTGTATGCAGTCTGTTTTGGCCTCAACCACGTATATATGCGGGCAGAGTGTTTTCTGCCTAAGTACATACACGGGTTTTCCTTGGACAACCCACGTACACGCAGGGCCGCTCTTTTTAAGAGAGCGTGCCCCATCAAAAACAAAAAGAAATGCATAAAAGACTAATTGAAATGTAAGGGGGATGAATTTGTACTTACTTGGTCAAAGCAAAAGTTCGTTTCGTCCACTGAAACTCCCAAAATCAATTTCTTTAGAAAAGAGGTTTTTTCTCCTTTTGGTCAATTTTCAAAATGCAATGGTGAAAATGAGTTGTCAACTTCTATTTATAGAATGTTTTGGCCCCTTTTGGCACTTTTTTGACTTCCTTTGTTGTTTTTCCTGGCTTGGAAATCATTTGGTTCTGATTCCAAGTTTCTTATTGGATGTTATGGTACACTTTTTCTTTTGGTTTGGTAACCTTTTGGGGATGGGTCACTTTTGGTATCCTTTGGTAAAAGACGTTTTTTCCAACTTTTTGCATATAAGTTAGGATTTCACCTCCACTTTCTGCATCTCATTGTCTTTTTCGCTTTTCCATAGGATCGATCCCATCGAAGTGCGACACAGAATCTTCATTGCTTCTCTAGAGCTGTCATCATTAGGTGGTAGATCCTACCTTTACATGGATGCGCTAGGTAGATCCTTGTTGCATTTTGGTGTCCATGTTGTCAATAATTACTATAGGCTCGAGAGTCCTTGTTAGTCCTATCATGATTATGAGATTGAACCTCATTCGTCTGATGCACCATCATTCTTGGCCTCACCCTCGGGACTCCCAAATGAGCACACTTTGTTGTCTTTCAAGCTCACTTTAAAATCTGAGAGAAACATTTGACGAGACTATATTTATGCTTTTCGATCTTGTCTGGATTAATTGAGAAAATTAGCCCCATGGAGTCTTTTTTAATCCCTTTTCAGAGTCTCTAAACATGAAAATATTGTCAAGCGATCTTGTTTCCCTTCATGCTCGCCAAACTCAAATTTGAAGGCACGTCTGTCCGACGGTAGTTTAACCCTTTTTTGGTCCAGGAGGTCATTTTCACAAATAAAGGTATGCTCTAGGAACTTCGGTTCACTAGAAGAGTATTCTCAGGCATAAGTTTAACCCTTTTTCGGGCTCAAGGGACTAAATTTTTGAAAAAGGAACATTCTCCTTGGTTTTGGTTTATCACCTTTTTCGGGCCTTGGATATTATTTACGAAAAAGGAATTCCCATGGATTCCATAGTTAAGATATTTTTAGATTCCATAAAATTGAAAAGATTGTCGAGTGACCTTGTTCCTTCACACTCGTTAAATAGGTCCAGAAGAACATATACTGGCATGATTTTACCCCTTTTTCCAACCTATAGATTATAGTGAAAAAAGGTATGCCTCGGGAGATTCGTCTCTCTGGGAGAGTTCTCCTCGGTGACTTTTATACTTTTTCGGGCTAAGGAGAGTAAACTCAAAAAAAGGCTATGAGTCCATAGTTAATCTCTTTTTAGACTCCTTAAAATTGAAAAGATTGTCGAGTGATCTTGTCTTTGTCACACTCGTTAAAATGGTTTTTGAATAGACGTATTTTCAATGCAATTTTAACCCATTTTCGAGCTGACTAGACTATCTCCAAAAAAGGTACTCCATGGAGTCTTCCTTTACATTTTTTCAGACTCTCTAAATGTGAAAAAACTACCGAGCTTACCTTCTCTGGGCTCGTTAAAATTACATTCAAGGGGGTTTTCATTGTGTCTTGCTTAATCGCAATTGCATATCTGTGTCTTTGGCCTAATGTTGGCTCCATATTTCTCTCAAATGAACTTTTGAAGAATGCCTTATATGAAATCCTTGTAGCACTTTTCCTCTGCGACGTGACACCTTGGCCCATGGAGGAATTTTCACTAAATGTCCTTTTTCTACACATGTCTCCTTTCTCTAAGCATTAGATTGTTCCTTACACCTGGAACTAGTATGATTGCTTGTGACACTCATTCCTCCTTTGTAAAGTAGAATTCTTTTATTCTTTTTCAATCTCTTTAAACAATTGAAAAAGACAAAAAAATCAAATATCCCAAAAAGAGGGGATGTGAAATATGTATTCTTTTTTCGGCAGCACAAAGAGTTGCCCTTAGACAAAGCACATCCATCCTTTTGTTTGTCAAGCATTGGGATCTAGTGTGACCTTAGGAAGTTTTTCTCGCTACATAGAGTTGTGTTCTCCTCCATTTGGTTACTTTTCCAAACAAATGGAGAGTTTGTGTTTCCTCCTCATCGTGAACTTATGCCAATGTCATGTTTCCTGAGTCTGATTATCTTTCATTCTTTTATCCAAGGGCCATCCCGAGAGACTAGTCAAGTCCTGATTCAAAATTGATGAAGTTCTCTGCCTGATAATCGATATCCTCTTGTATTTTTCCGACGAGCCATCGAATACCTCAGGGTAGTGAGTTATGCACTCCCATTATACTCCTACCTAATTTTTGAATATCTTGAAGTTGTTGCTCAAGCTATGAAGACCTCATCTCCAGCCATCAGGCGTCACTAGCTTCTTGAAGATGGATACTATATTTGTATATCTTTGATTTTGAGATGTAGATCCACTGTGTATTTCTCGTGGCTACACATTATATAGTTATATGACATGTATATATAGTGTACTTGATTGGGAACCATGATTTATTTCATCTCGAGCATGGGTATGTCCACCTTAGAGAGACAATTGTTATTTTGCATATGGCACCTCCTGAAATCTAGTCCCGGGCTCACTCGATTTCGTACATTGGTGAAGATATTTTAATGTATTTTGGCCATAAATTTCTCTTATAAACTCACACATTAGGGGGAATCTGTTATAACCCTTAATTGCTCTACACATGCATACATGGTCTTGGCCCTCTTACTTGCATTTTTTTCCAAAGCACTGCTGAATAGCTCTTCTTAAAAAATCATTTTTTAGAAGATGTATGCTCCCTGCACCATTACTGCCCATGTACATATGCTTGATGCACCATTATAGCTCACATACATACACATGTTGCACCATTACAACCCGCGTATACTTGCAAAAGTTGCAAAAAATAAAAAATTGCAAGGAATTCATTGAAATTGATGGGCTATTGGTTGTCTCCCAACTAATCCACCTACTATAGCCCATCACCCAACCTAATAACCATAATTTTTTCATATAAAATGAGGTGTTGGGGTCTTATTTCATATCTAATCATAAGAACATTGAAACTCTGCCCAATTTCACTTGCCCTCCTTGCCCAAGATATTGTTTCCTTTTGTGAGAAATTGCCTCAGCATTCCCTCATTAGCCTGTTCTTCCTCCATTTAACCCATTCACTTCCCTAGAAGAGATCATAAGGTTGAAAGGAGAATTTCATATAAGGTGCACTTGGATCTTGGTGAAGAGGATCCCGAACCAGGTTCGTGGAATGATGGTCGACTTAGATTGTAAAGGTTAAATCTTTGTGTTATTAATAAAAGAATCACATTTTCCTGTCCCAGATGATGGTGTATTGAATACTTTTATTGATTTATGCTTGACATTCTAACATCTAACCCTAACTTATATATGGAATAACATGCTTTTAGTTCTATTTTTTTCAATCTTTGGATGCAGGTCAGCCCTGGGAGGAGGTGTGTAGTCAATGGAACTTCCAAGCGCAAGGAGGTCATCACCAGAAGTGGGATTAGAGGTGTAGTTACCGAATCTCCTTTTTATTTTCTTTATTTATATTAGTTTTGGTATGGTTTGGGTAGTATATAGAATTAATTGTATTTTAGACGGTTAATCGATCTGCCTACATTCTGAACCCTGGTGTAGTTAAAGGGGGGGTTTTCCCGCTATCAACAAGTACAGAAGAATCATCCTTCAGATCAGATTATCGGAAACAAAGATGCATGAGTTGATACTAGAAGAAGAATCTGTTCACCAGAAAAAATGCACCTAGCACTGTCATCTACAATTGAACCAAATAGTTTTGAAGAGGCCAGCAAGAATGAATTTTTGAATAAGGCCATGGATGAAGAATTGGATCAAATAGATAAGAATGCCACTTGGGAATTGGTTCCAAGACCAAAGAATAAGAATGTGATTGGCACAAAATGGGTATTCCTAAATAAATTGAATGAAGATGGACGGGTTACAAGGAACAAATCTAGATTGGTATGTAAAGTATACACACAGGTTTAAGGAATCGACTTTGAAGAGACATTTTCCCTAGTTGCCAGAATGGAAGCAATCCGATTACTTTTAGCTTATGCATGCTATAAGAATAGTAAAGTGTATCATATGGATGTGAAATCAACTTTTCTAAATGGGTAACTTGAAGAAGAAGTCTACATTGAACAACCAGAAGGATTTCAGTTTTCAAAGAACGCAGATTATGTGTGTAAATTGAATAAGGCCTTGTATGGTCTAAAACAGGATCCTAGAGCATGGTAATTTAGACTGGATAAATATCTACAGTAGGTAGGGTTCAGAAAAAGAAGTGCAGACAACAACCTCTACATCAAGGTAACTCAAGATAGTATTTTATTAATTGAAGTTTATGTTGATGATATTATTTTTGGAAGCAATGATGACAGTTTAAGCCAGAAATTTGCAAAGGATATGCAAAATGAATTTGAAATGTCATTACTTGGAGAACTATACTTCTTTCTGGGTCTTCAGATACGTCAAATAAATCAAGGAATTTTTATTTCTCAAACTAAGTATATCAAAGAAATGCTAAAGAGGTTCGGGATAGAAGATTGCAAACCAGTGACCACTCCTATGAAAACCGGTTGCAATTTGAGAAAAGATGATGATTCAAAGTCTACATACCAGAGGAAATACAGTTCAATGATTGAAAACTTACTATATGTGACAACAACCAGACCAGATGTAATGCAGGCAGTTGGACAGGTGGCACGATTTCAAGCAACACCAAAGGAATCACATGTCTTAGCAATGAAGAGGATTTTCATATATGTCAAAGGAGCATAAGAGTTTGGATTCTGGTATCCAAAAGGAAAGGATCTATCAATTATTTCCTACACAGATGCAGATTGGGAAGGTTGCATTGATGACTTATGAAGTACGAGTGGAGCAACATTCTACTTGGGTGAGTGTTTAGTATCATGGCCAAGAAAGAAACAATCATGAGTATCCTTATCTACAGCCGAAGCATAGTATATTGCAGCAACAACATGTTGTACACAAGTTATATGGATGAAACAAACGCTGACAAATATACAGGTTGAGTATGATGATCCCATTCCAATCTATTATGATAATACAAGCGCCATCAATATCTCAAAAAAACTCGGTGATGCATTCCAAGACAAGGACATTCCAATCAAGTATCACTTTTTACAGGAACAAGTTGCAGAGAAGAACATCAGAGTTGAATATGTGGGAACAAAAGAACAAGTGGCATACATATTTACAAAACCACTTCCACGGGAAGCCTTTGAGTATCTTCGCCAGAGAATCGAAGTAATTTCTACTCCAAAATGAATGCTTTTGAATGGTTATCTTATATGTCTTATATTTACATGGGGAAGCACCATAAAGAGGATATTTCATGTTGGGGGATCAATTTCAGGAAGAGCTCAGTTAAGGGGAGTATCCTCAAGGAAATTTCAGTTAAGGGGAGAAGCTCTGAATGGAAAGATACCTTTGCCATTGATGAAAAAGGGGGAGAGATTTATCAGATGCAAAGGTAATTTCTTGGAGAAAGAGAAAAGAGGTATGGTTCCAAGGGGAGCGATGGTCACAAGGGGAGCATAAGTGATATGACTTCAGTATTGCATCAGAGTGTTTCCATCAATGCCAAAGGGGGAGATTGTTTATTATTTGGGTTGGTTGTCATTGATGTCAACCCTTGAAGAAAGTTTGGTAGAGAATTATGGTAGCACAAAGGTTTGGGTAATAGACCCAAGTTTGTTTGATGTATAATGGTATTTGTTTTAATATATTTGAAGGTAATACTATTCTAGATGGATATTACATGTCATTCCATTTCTGGTGGTATGTGGAATGCCACACAACTCCTCACGTTTAGAGAATTATGGCCATGTGAAGTTGGAGAACCCTCATGAGTCATCTAGAAGCCCCAAAAGGTCAATGTAGTCAAAGTGGTTGCAAAGAAGAAATTATTTAAATAATAAAGTAAAGTGATGAGTGTACTATAAGCCAAAGTGGATACAAAATAAATTATTTAAATAATAAATTTAATGGAGAAATTACTAAGTGGACAAGTGGTTAGAAGTGGGTTAGCCCTAAAATAAGGAAAGTGGTTTAAGATATTTTAGAAGGTAAATAATAAAGTGAAGTGATGAGTGTACTATAATTCAAAGTGGATACAAAATAAATTATTTAAATAATAAATTTAATGGATAAATTACTAAGTGGACAAGTGGTTAGAAGTGGGTTAACCCTAAAATAAGGAAAGTGGGTTAAGATGGTTAAAAGGTAACCCCTTGAGGAACCTACATGAAAGTATAAATAAGAGGCAAGGCTCTCTCATTTTAAAAACACTTGAGCATATTGAATATCTACAAGTGACTGAGGTAACCAAAGGATATATAAGTTGAATTTCAGAGGGAAGGTGAAGTAAATAAGGACAAAATTCAAGGGAGGATAAATTCTTTTGATGATGCTTTCTAAGGTATGTTATTTACAAGTCATCTCACCATTTTCACAATAATATTTTTTCTAGAATGATTTAGACCATGAAATTGGGACGAAATTGAGGAAGCATATCCAAGTAGTTGTGATAAACATTTCATATTGTGGGTCATTGTATTGTTGGAGTTACACTCCGTGGAAAATAGGGTTTGTGGCTAGTCCTGAAACTAGTCTAAAATAGGTGTTTTGGGTAAAAACGTCATAACTTATTCATAACATATCCAAATTAAGTAATACCAAATGTATTGGTTATATTACAATCCTTAGTATGTTGTGTACCATTTTCATATATATACAACAAATATTCCATGCGGGGAATTCTCTACAAGTTCGATCTCTAGAATAAGCCAGAGTTCAACAAGGTATGTGATCATATACACTAGGTCTATTAAAGAGTTACAAATCAGATTTGGATGATGAAATTTATGAGGGATTTTGGTTGAGGTTGAGGTACAGGTTGGTGCATGGTTGATTCACTTGTTTATGGTAAAGGTTGATTACAGATTGAGGTACAGGTTGGTGCATGGTTGATGCACTTGTTTATGGTAGAGGATGATTACAGGTTGCTTGGTATAGGTTGGTGCATGGTTGATGTACTTTTTTATGGCACAGGTTGATTACAGGTTGATTAGTACAGGTTTACAGTAGTATATCTCACAGTGATAGTGTGATAGTGGTTCCATCATTCTATTTCTTTTTTAGGGCAATTGGATGGGGAAAGGACACATGGTTGTAGCCATCTTCCGGTTGTAGACGAAGAACATAGGGGGTTGGGGCCTCCTTCTGGTTGTATCCGGATAATTGGGGAGTTGTATATTCCTTCAGGTTTTAGCCTAAGAAACTAGGGAGTTGGAGCCTCCTTCTGGTTGTAGCCAAAGAATTGGGGAGTTGGAGCTCCCCTCAGGTTGTAGCCTGAGAAACTATCGGGTTGGAGCCTCCTTCCAATTGCAGCTAGAAAACAAGGGAAGTTGGTGCTTCCAATGAATTTAATTCTTAAATACATATAATAAAAAGCATTCCTTGTTTTTCTCTCGCTTTGGGTTTCCATGTAAAAACAGGTGTACTGTGTATGTGTATGATTGCTCATTTGTTCATTGTTTATTTACTCTGCAACTATTAGTTGATAATGCTACATTGATATAACACTTTCATTTTATGGTGAAAAATGATTAAATTTATCTATTACTGATTCACCCCCCCTCTCAGTAATCCAACATGTTACACACTCGTTTTCCAACTCCTTTTTCTTCCATGGGAATGGATTCTTTTTTGGTTCATCTTGCCTTGATGAAGGTGGTTTGAACTAAACTTGTGTTGTATTATTGATAAATACATCTATAACTTCATGCTTGCACATCTATTGAGCTACAATGGGGATCAAAATCCCTTGACCTTCATTTCCTAGCCCTTGGCCATCATATCTCATTTGCCTCATGAGCTTGAAACTAATGCCTCTAGTATGATTTTCAAAGTCACCAAAAATATCTTGAGGAAGAGTCTTTGAAGGTTACTTTACCATGTTTGATTTCATCATGGTGTTTTCTTCTATTGTGGAAACAAAAGGTGCTTGCCTCGTCTCTTCTATATATTCTTATAGCTTCATCAAGGTCTCTTCATACACTGCCAAATATCGGTATAGCTAAGTAGTCTCTATGGTGAACCTCTCCTCTTTCCAATTATCTAGTTGAGAAAATTTCTCCTCCAATTGCAAGAGCTACAATATTCTCCTATCTAATGTTTCCCTCATGGTGGTAAAGCAATCCTAGCATTTGGAAGTTCTTTTTCCATCTCATCCACTTACTATCTCCAATACCAACTTTCCTCTTGTGTTTTCCTATTGAAGTCTCTCAACTCTTATAGCTTCTCTCTCTTCAATATTTTCCCATGGTAGTTGCTTCAAGGTCTCCAAAGAACCTACTTTGATACCTTATGATCCATAAATGGTAGTCCTATTTCCTATCCATTTCTTCAACATGGATCTCTATGGAAATAAATGATGCTCTCCATTGCTAATAACTAATAGGAATAAACAATAATGGTTTTATTTCATATTTGGTTCACTACTTGGATTTTTTCTTCAATATAAATAAATATATTCAGTAGAGGCTCTTCAAATATGATCTCAATATACAATTGCTCTCTATGAATTTAATGGAAGATATGTGGTAACATTTTAGTTGTCATTCTAGTGATAAAATATTTGGATAATGGGTGAATACAACAATGTTTTAGTGTATGGTAATGAAACTAATTGAAATAATGTGTACTTTTAGAAACCCACCACAAAATAATAAACACCCACCAAGAAGCAATTGCAACATTGGCTATAGAATGTGGTTAAACAATGAACCAACATTACATTCAACCAATTCCATCCCTCAATAAATCATGTACACCAATGAATAGATCTAGGATTACAATATAACTATGTTATAGTTCTTGTGTTTTACATCAAATGCAAGAATACATTAAAAAAAACTACATCAAGTGTACAAATCCATTAATACCATGAGACAACATAGAATTGTTTCAGTTGAAATACAAATGGGAAAACTAGGTTCTAGGGGTTTTCATTAAGAGGAATTGATTAAAAAAAGGGTGAGCCATGGATAGAAAACCTTATGGATTGTTACTTACTAGAAAAAACAAATTTATAGGTGGATTGAAGTCAACAATAATATTTTCTCATGCATGGCTAGGGACAATGTCTCCCTTTTTCTATGATATTTGAGATGACTACCTCTTAGAGCTCTCCCCTCTAGAACTTCCCTTCTTCACTTCCTCTTGGTATTTTCTCTCTTCTCTTCCATAAAATGCCATTTTTATCCACAACCTTCATTTTTAATTTTCTACCTTGGAAGGCCAACTATCACAATGGTTCGCTTCAAATTCCAATTGAATTTTTGGACATTTCCTCAACTTTGCCAAGGAAACAATTAAACACTTATTACAAAGTTTACAAAGAGATTTTGATGAAAGAATAATTTAATAACGTGATGGTTGTTATCACTGAAATTTCGTCCGCACAGGGCGACAAGAAATCTGCATCGTCAGCACAGAAAAAGAGTCATTCATGGCACAAGGATTAATTCCACAGCACAGCAAAAGGGTCAAAACTATACAAAATGGCCAAAAAATTACAAGGCGCGTTGCACCCACTGGGCGCGCGCGCGCAACATCTTCGTACCTGGAGCGCATATGCGCGGCTGTGGGGTGAAAAACCCGCGCGCCTGCCAAACGGCGCATTTATGAAACTGGTCGGCCTCCCAACCACTAATGGATCGGCTCCCAAGTCGATTTGACAC
>ML796887.1:264155-358304 GCA_009831015.1 Picea engelmannii
TTGGCTATAAAAAGCCATGAATGACCACCATTTCTTCAAGGAATTCTTCATACTGTTATGCTGCTGAGATTGCTAGAGACTCCTTCTTTGGCAATACACATTGTAAGCTGCATTTCATAAGCTATTCACCCCTCACTTGAGTGGATAAGCTTGGAGTTCTTTCACCCACATTTCATCTTTTCTTTGTAAGGAGAGCAATCAGTTGAGGGCCTCAATAGCCTTCCATTGGAGAGGGAAAGGACCCAAGTCCTCTTTCTCCATTGTGTATCTTTGGATTTCATCAATCAGACCAGCTTATATATTGGTGATATTGGTCCATTTTCATTTGTTTTTATTTTTTTTGTTCCTATGCTCATAGTTTCATTTAGTTTTTGTTTAATTCTTGTTAATAGCTTTCTTGTTTTCTTTCTAACCTTTTACCATACAGCTGTCATGACTAGCAGAGCCCAACTAGGCATGTAAGCACTCACTTTTTGCTCATCAAGCGACGAAAAGAGTGCAAACAATGGTCTTATTAAATTCTTAACAAACAAAGTCCATGACTCAACACATATCCCAACACATCCCTAAATGTACTCAGTCGCAAATCGTATGACCTCAAGGAGATGAGGGGCATCCTTAATGAGCCACATATAGATTGTATGACCCACATACAACCTCCAAATCGCCCCCAATAACTGTGTACAACCTAGTTGATAGCACTAAAATATGTTGATCTAAACACAACTATCTTGGGGCTTCATTTAACTATCAACACATGGTTCTTTTTTAAACTTGCAAGACACAAATTCCATTTGCAAGGAATTGAGAATATATAGATTGACTAGTTTATCTTGAGTTAATATGAATGTCTATTAAAACCAAAACCTTTTAATTCAAAATCAAATAAAGGAACTACCTTTATTATTTGAGTTTGATTGTTGGCTTCCCTATTCATGGGTTTTTAAGGTTCCCAATAATGCTCTAGGAGTGAAACTTGAAATTATAATCATTTCATTCCAACTTCTCACTCTATCTTGCATAAACCAATATCAAACAAAGTACAGAAGGAAATTTGGTAGCTACCATTTAAAATTTTTACATACAAGAAATAAAATCTATAATTTAAAATAAAACAAAGTATATATACATGGAGAACATAGTACATAATTAAATAACTAAAGTAGAAATTTGACTATGCAAAACAAAAACAAAGTTCCTCTTTGAAGTGGACCCTCCTTCAACTAGGTACATTAGAAACACAATTGCTACAACACTACAAATTATTCACAAGTTTGAATTGAGACTAGAAGAACATATTTATATTGAAAAACTCCCAAATTTGGTCACATAATGTTTACAACAGTACTCACACTTCAAAACATAGGTTATACCTCTATTTTATGGTTAACTAATATCATAATGCAAGTGGGTTTTTTTATAGATGCAAATGAGAATCAAAACCAACAGTTTGCATTTACAATTACCCTCAAGCTAAGGACGCATAACCATTGTCCTTAGACACTAAAAATGCATTTCTAAACAATATGTATAGTCTAAATAATAAAACGATGCCAACAACCTACTAATTTCAAGGGAGAAATTCATGGGCAACCATTAGTGAGCTTGAATTGTATTCTATATTCCCTCTTCTCCCTTGTCTAGCTATGCCATGCTGAAGTTGACTTTATTTATTTAAATCTAGTTTCCATTAAGCCCTGAAAAACCCTCTTCCAATGCTTAATTCTAAAAACAAAACTTGTAATATATTTGAATATTTCTTTGAGACTCATGGTTAGCACCCTTTATCTTTATCAAATCAAAAACTCATAAATTTGTTCTAATTTTATTATATAAAAAAGAAAAATATATGAAGCTTAATCCATATTACCTTTGTATGCTATATGGACAGGATGGGTAAGAAATGGCATGTATAAGGATTAATTTAGGCTTTTAGAGGCTCAAAACATTATAAAAATGAAGTAGAAAATGTATCAATTCCTGGTCCTAACATTCCCCCCTTCCTAGTTCTTTACATGGCCTCATGCAACCTCATGCTCATCCTCAAGAACCCTAAGGTGCATTGTTTTCCAATTGTAGGCTGGATTCCCAAAATCTATCCTAGGATAGAAACCCAAGTTTTTTTCATCCTGCCTCAAAAGAGTTGTCTCCTCCATGTTCTTCCATTGAAATATGGCCCTATATTGTTGAGTTGGATACCATATTAATGGGAACTTAATTATAAGTCACATATTAATAATTGGTTCCCAAGATTATTCATGGAATTAATGTACAGAGAAACTCTAGACAAAGCAAGCTTAAAATGTGGATAACTAGTAGGGATTATATTCCTTAAAGGATTTGGAAGTGTGTTCCAGATGTCATGAGAAGCCAACAAGGCTTGCAACGAATGACCTTGTGCCACTTCTTGGTGATTGGTGATGGCCTATTGTCTATGCACTCTAAATATTTCAGAGTTCACTGGATCTTGAAGTAAGTCCTTATAATCCTCAATAATTACACCAGGTATGGGGTATTCTGCCCTTACTATTAAACTTGAATTAAATTCTACACGAGTATAAGAGTCATGTGCAACCCTCCATTGTACCAAACCATAAATGAAAGAATTAAAATCCCTAAGTTGGACATCCCCCACAAAAGGGTTTGGATTCCAATGGGTATGGTATGGTATCACAAAATTAAACAAGTGTAATTCACAAAGCAAGTTTTTGTCATGATCTTCCACCTAGAGAAAGGTTGTTATAAAATCTTTGGGAGTTACAATCTTATGAATTCTTCCATTTGCTAACTGTTTAATCCTAAATTGTGTCCATCTATCACGTAGGTAGATAAGATGGATTTGAGAAGAAGCTCTATAGAGTAGTCCCTCTAGTCCTAGAGAACAAGCATCTTGAAGCTTATTTTCTATCTCTTGTTGTTTATTCTTGTACATACCAATCTTTATTTTCCATCTATTCTCTTGAGTGAGATAGACGCCAAACCACTTCTATTTGAGTTTGTTAATAACTTGCTTATGAATTTCTCTACCAATGACACCTAGATCAAATAACTCATCATGATTTCTCCATCCAGTTATAAGCTTGAGTTGGAGAAATGCATAGGTGTTTGTCAATATATCATTCAAAATGGTGTTTATGAATTTTTCGACATTTTCCATGTCGTCCTCATCAACCTTTTTAAATGGTCTTTCATCAATTTCAATGACATGTAATATAGTTTCCATTATATCGTCTCTTTGATTTTTTAACTTCTATACTGATTCAGGTGGATATCGGTGGCTACCCACCTATTCCAACTGGCTCAAAACAGTCTTCTGGCAATTTACTATTTTTAATAGTTTTTCGGTTCCTAAACTTCTAGGGCCATTTTGAGGTCCTAAATGAAGTTTTTTTGGGATGTATCACCTTGATAATAGCCATTGCCTCTGATTCAGCCCCAAAAATGAATCTCCTTGACGATACCTTTCCAACGAGCTATCCTTCGCCCCAAAAGGAGATCGTATGCCAAAGTTACGCCTCTAGGAAGTTGTTACACCAAACTACCCAAAACAAGGTCCACAAAACGGTTGGATTTTCATCTTTCAAGGTTAGGGTTTTGAATTTTATTTATGTTAAAAATGAATTTAGATCCTCATTAATTATCTTCTTGCAAATTTGAGTAGCCATCACATCCCTTCTCAGAGATAAGTTGCCACCATTCCATCGAGTCTTTCACTCGGTATTTCTATAGTTTTGTACATTTCGCTCATTAATATAAATTGTGTATTACTGTATCTTTGTGTTTATGGTTGCGTATTTGATATATATTTATTTTATATTATTGGATACCTAAGATATCTCTTTACATTTCTTTATTATATCTCCTCCCTCATTTTTTGCTGAAAATAATACAGATCAGTGGTATCAGAGATGACTGCTCTTGATCATTTTTTTCAGTGCATGTCCCTGACAAGGTCTGAGTATAGCAAGTTGGGTCTCGAGATTGTCTCTCTTGAGTAAAATCGCTCTCGCATGCCCAAGAAACCCTCCATTCCAGAAGAAAATAAAAATGACAAAGAATATGATTCTATTAATCTGTTTCTTGAGAAAGATCTCACATGACAGAGGGGTGAAATGATGGAGAATGTTCCCCACATCGTTCAACGCCCGTCGATAATAACTAACATGTCTTCATCAAGAAACCACTTTGGAGGTGCCTCACCTTTCAAGATACAATTTAATTTTTATATTCTCGTATTTGAAGGAAAGATAGATGCAAATGCCCTAGAAAAATGGTTAAATATGCTAGAATGTTATTGCTCTGTTCATAATTTCTCCGACAAGGAAAAGAATATCTTCGCACTTCTTAAGGTTCTCCCCCATGTCAAAAATTGGTGGGAAAATTACTGGGAGAAAATTTCCACATAGGAGTCTGGACTATATGGGGCTGATCCCACTTGGGATTTTTTGTGGATACAATCAAGGAACGATATTACCTTGTTGGCAACTACGATGACTAGTACATGAGATGGACCAAACTGCATTAAGAGAGGGGCCAAAAAGTGTTAGATTTCACCAATAACTTCCATACCTTTCACACCAAGATAGGTATCAAAGACTCTGAGCAATATTTAGTTCTGAAATATCGTTGGGATCTACATAGATACATCTAAATTGAAATGGATTTTCTGGACATCTCATCATTGGGTGTTTCTTATTGGTATGCTATTAAAATCGAGCAGAAATTTAAGCACCAAAAAAAGTGGGAGTTTGGGTCTACAAATCCACAACAACCAAATAATGGTAAAGATGACCCTCCCATCAAGCCTTCATAAAACTAGTCCAAGCCACAGGAAAATAAGGGTAACAAAAAGATGAAGAAGGACACTCGAAAATGGTGTGATTTCTACAAAAGCACATGGAACAACATCGATGAATGTCACTCAAACAATCATTGGTTTTCAAGATCAAAGACAAGGATCAAAACCCTGATTTGAAATATGATTCAGAAAATACTGGTAGAATAGAGATCATTGACGTAGACCCCACTACTATTGTTGCGACCACAACAATTCAACCAGAAGAACTAGTAGATCCTGAAGAGGGGGAGCGCATTTTTCATTAACAGATTTGGGTGAAGGGGACCCCACATCATTTTATTATTGATAGTGGAAGCCAAAAGAACCTCATCTATGCAGATGTCATCAAATAGTTGGGATTGTCGACAACACCACACCCGTATCCATACAACATTGGGTGGCTTCACTAGGGATGAGACCTCCGTGTCAGCCAACAATGTCAATTGTTATATGACATCCAACCCTTCAAGAATGAGGTATTATGTGATATTGTCCCACTGGATGTATGTGATGTTCTGTTGGGTCAACCATATATGTGAAAGTGCCATGCTATTATGAGTCTTGACCCCGTAGTGTCATTGTTAATCTGGGGGGTTATCTCTAAATGATACCAAAAGTAGTTCCAAATACTCTCCCACCTAAACATTGCCGCAAGGTATTATATCATACTAAAAAATTCAGCTTCTTCACAGTCTGTTCAAAACCTAAACAGAAGAACACCACTACAGCCTCAGTCCAAACACCTTGTGTCAAAAAGAAGTAGGTCGACAAGATTGAAGAAAGGTGTAAGGATTCCTTCTAAACAAAATCATCTCATGTAGCTAGACTGGTTAAAAAGGTCCAATCCTTCCATCCACAGTTTCATGATAGCCTTCAATAAGCTAAGAAACACAACTTCTCTAGGAAGGAAAGCAGCCCATCAAGATGTAGATTCAACAAACACTTTTCCCTCTCCCCCGAGTACTCAAAGCAATGGAGAACATTTATTCCTAAGGAGAGAGGATTTATATAGGTGGATGTTGGTGTCCAACCACCTATTCCAATTGGCTCAAAACAGTCTTTTGGAAATTTACTATTTTTACCAGTTTTTCGGTTCTAAATTTTTGGGGCCATTTTGAGGGCCTAAATGAAGTTTTTTTTTGGATTGATCACCTCAATGATAGCGAAAGGCTTTGATTGATCCCCAAAAATGAATATCCTAGATGATACCTTTCCAACGAGATATTTTTCTCCCAAAACAAAGATCGTATGACAAAGTTACGCCCCCAGGAAGTTGATACACCAAACTACCCAAAACGGGGTCCACAAAACTGTTGGATTTTCATCTTTCAGGGTTAGGGTTTTGGATTTTCTTTATGTTAAAAATTAATTTAGAGCCTCATTATAATAATCCTCTTATGAATGTGAGTATCCATCACATATCTTCTAAGAGATAAGTTGTCACCATTCCAACGATTCTTTCACTCTGTATTTCTACAGTTTTGTACATTTTGCTTAGTAATAGATTTTGTGTATTACTTTATCTCTGTGTTTATGGTTGAATATATCATATATATTTTTGTTATATTATTGGATATATGAGATATCTCTATACATTTCTTTATTATATATCTTCCCTCATTTCATGCTGAAAATAATCTAGATCAGTGGTATCAGAGCAGGCTGCTCCTGAACGTTTTTTTCAGTGCATGTCACTGACGAGGTATGAGTATAGAAAGTTGGGTCTTGAGATTGTCTCTCTTGAGGAAAATTGCTCTCGCATGCCCAAGAAACCCTACATGGCAGAAGAAAATAAAAAAAACATAGTAGACGATTTTATTAATCTGTTTCTTGAGAAAGCTCTCACGTAATAGAGGGAAGAAATGATTGAGAAATTTTCCTACATTCTTCAACGCCTACCGATAACAATTGACACGTCTTCATCCAGCGACCACTTTGGAGGCACCTCGCCTTTCAAGGTACAATTTAATTTTGATGTTCCTGTATTTGAAGGACAGATAGATGCGGATGCCCTAGAAAAATGGTTAAATTTCCTAGAAGGTTATTTCTCTGTTCATAATTTCTCTGAGAGGGAAAAGATTAGCTTCGTACTCCTTAAGGCTCTCCCCCATGTCAAACATAGGTGGGAAATGTATTGGGAGAAAATTTCCATAGATTAATATGGAATATATGGGGTTGCTTCCACTTGAGAGTTTTTTGTGGATGTGGTTTGTTGGTCCTAAAGTCTACACCTGACTACTAAAGGGCAAAGCTATGCCACCTCAAGTTCTGGGATGATTATTCTTTTGATAATTTTGTTTTTTGGGTCAATTAGATGGTTTTTTTTACCAAGAAAGGAGCATGGTTGAGTTGGAAAAATGATATGGATGAGGGTCCTCCTTGGATGGTGGTACACTAATGACAGACAAGTGAAATAATAAAAGACAAAGGGAAACAACAAATTACTCAATGAATAATCTACTGCAAGAAGTTTAATACTTCAAATATCATTTCAAGACATTCAACATGTATAAAAAATGCAATTGCTCCCACAGGTTGCAATAAAAACAAATATTCACCAAGCATTAGCTATTTTCACAGGTTGCATATCAATAAAGACAAGTTATACAATAGCTAAAGGAAATGAAATGTACTTTGCACAAATCAAAACTGCATTCAAGATAAGATAAAAACACATGAATATTTGAACAAAACATTGTCACCAAGAGTATATTCACCAGGTAGAGAGATTTAATCCGTGCATAGAACAGGTCCAACCAGTCTGATGTATTGTTATCCTTTCCCAAAAATCAAACCCCCCAAAACATACAGAAACTGCATATTTATCAGAGTTGCAGAGGCTCTTGTCCATCTGGGACTGAGACTTAATTCTACATTAACAATTGTAGAACAACTAATTAACTTGACTAAAACACTTTTGGAGTACAAAAATGTATACTTCACACTTGACTTAATAAAAAATAGTGGTTCTTATCACACATAGAAGACCACTTATTATGCTTTAAACTAAACAAAGTCTTGAATTGAATAATTGAAAACTGACACTAGCGATGAAACTGGACTGATGTGAGTGATGAAATGAACTGAGACTGTGGAAGAAACTAATATGAAGTGACATATTTGAGTTCTACATTGATCATGGCGTGCACGAGCATTGTTGGGGGCCACTGGAGACAACTAGATGTGTAGCGTGAAAATCTCCCAGAGTGACATGGTGACCTAACGTCATATATGCACGTGATTGCAGAAGTTGTCAAGGGTGGTTTGGGTCCACACTGCTCCAACCCCCATAATCCCCCACAATATACCATTTACCTCTCTAACAATACCATGGTTTTGATTATAGGACTGCTCAAGGATGTTAACGTTCAGGCATTTTCCATCCTCGCAATAAAGTGTGGTCGTCAATCTTGTCACAATCTGTGATTTGGGTGACCCTGCTACTTTAGAGCCCCTGCTAAAGTTCTATCTATTTTCCATATTAGAACTCCCTATCTGATTTAGTGATGGCATCAATTTAGATTCAAATTTTGTATAACTCTAGGAGTAGTACGAGACCGGTTGATGTGGAAGGCTCTCGGGACTTCGGGCTTTGGGAATTTACAAATGTTGTTATTGGAAATATCCCGAAGTAGTACGAGCTCGGTTGATGTGGAAGGATATCGAGACTTCAGGACTTCAGGCTTTGGGAGATATTCCTTTCTTACCTACTGCAAAGATCAACCATCCTTGTTGATTTGATATCAATGGTCCATAATTAATTCGAGAGTTCGGGCTTCGGGCCTTTTCAATCCATAGTTCTAACAATCCTCTAGAGTGTCATATCTCTGAAGTGAGAGATCTGCCTCCATGTTTCCTCTTATTTTGGATGGTCGAGATTCACTTCAGGAGTTCAGGCTTCAAAAGTTTTCTTCTGCTTGCTCGCACAATCCTCCGAAGTGTCATATTTCCAAAGTGTTATATCTGCCCCCACGTGTCCTCTTGTTTTGGACGACCGAGATTCACTTCGAGAGTTCGCGCTTTGAGAGTTTTCTTTTTCTTGCTCACACAATCCTTTGAAGTGTTGTATCTCCTAAGTGATATATCCACCTCCACATTTCCTCTTGTTTTGGATGGCCAAGATTCACTTTGGGAGTTCAGGCTTCGAGAATTTTCAATGCATATTTCTTACAATCCTCCAGAGTGTCGTATCTCCAAAGTGAGAGATCTGCCTCCACGTGTCCTCTTCTTGAAGATAAATGATCCTAAGTGATTGCGGCCTCACAACTTGCACAAACTTTGATTTCCTTCCCTATCCCCGCAATACCTCCCCACCGTCGATCTCTCTCCAATGAGATTTGACGGTCGTGACTTAATCTTTGCTTGATCCGATGACTGAAAATTGAACCCATTTGTTTGCTTGTATTTCAATCCCGAAATGGACTTCTCTGAATGATGCACTTTTTCTCATGGCTTCTTACTGTGCATACAAAGGAATTAGTGGACCTCGATGTCTCTTGTGCACAAGAAAGGCTTGGTGGGCTTGTTGCATGTTCAATTAGTGGAAAACATGATGACAAGTATTTCAAACTCAAACCAGACATGCAATTGTCTTTCAAGGAAAATATAAATAATTCGATGTGAAGAATAAGTCAAACAATCCAATAAGGGAAACCAGGTCATTTAACATATGGGAAACTGACTTTATCAACCAGAAGAGGAAAAATTTGACGAAGGTATATGGAAATGAGAGAGGAGGGGTAAGGATGCATACCTAGGTTACAACACGGTTAAGGAACAATATTACCCTGTTGGAAACTATGACGACCAGTACATGAGATGGACCACACTACGTCAAGAGAGGGGACAAGCAATGACGTAGTTCACCAATACCTTCCAAACCTTGTGCACCAAGCTAGGTATAAAAGACTTCAAGTGACATTTGGTTCTGAAATACCGTGGGGCTCTACACAGATACATCCAAAATGAAATGGATTTTCTGGACATCTCATCACTGGGTGTTGCTTATCAATATGTTGCTAAAATCGAGAAAATATTAAAATAAGCGGGGTTTTTTTTCTACAAATCCGAAACAACCAAAGAATGGTAAATAAGGCCCTCACAACCATCCTTCAGAAAAATATTCCAAGCCATAGGAAAAGAAGGGTAATGGAAATACAAAGAAGGACACTAGAAAATGGTGCAATTTCCACAAAATCCCCTAGCACAAAAATGATTAATGTCTCTCAAAAAAATCATTGGTTGTTGAAATCAAATATGAGTCGAACCCTAATTTGGAATATGATTCAGAAAATACTGGTATAAAATAGATCATCGACGCATACCCCACTGCTATTGTCGTGACCGCAACAATTCAACTAGAAGAACATGTAGATCCTGAAGAGGGGGAGAGCCTTTTTCATTCACAGATGTGGGTTAAAGGGACCCCGCTGCATTTTATTGTTGATAGTGGAAGACATAAGAACCTCATCTCAAAATAGGTCGTCAAATAGTTGATATTGTCGACAACACCACACCCGTATCCATACAACATTGGGTGGCTTCACAAGGGACGAGACCTCCACATCATCCAATAGTGTCAATTTTCATATGACATCCATCCCTTCAAGGATGAGTTATTATGTGATGTTTCCCCACTGGATGTATGTGATGTTCTGTTGGGCCAACAATATATGTGGAAGTGTCATGCTATTTATGAGTCTCGACCCCATAGTTTCATTGCTACTTTTGGGGGTCATATCTACAGGATACCATAGGTAGTTACAACTACTGTCCCACCTAAACAATGTCACAAGGTAGTATCTCATACTGCAAAATATAGCTTCTTCACAGTCTCTTCAAAAGTTGAACAAAAGAACACCACTGTAGCCTCAGTCCAAGCACCTTTTGTCCGACAGAAGCCGGTCGATAAGATTGAATCAAAGAACAAGGATTCCTTCTACACAAATTCACCTCATGTAGATAGAATAGTTAAAAATTTCCAACCCTTCCATCCACAGGTTCATGAAAGCCTTCAATAAGCTAAGCAGTTCAACTTCTCCAACAACAGAAGTAGCTCATCAAGATGTAGATTCAACAAACATTTTTTCGTCTCCTTGGGAAATAAATGCAATGGATACAATTGCTTCCTAATGACGGGGGATTGATCCAAGTGGATAGTGGTGGCCACCCACCTATTCCAACTGGCTCAAAACAGTCTTCTGGCATTTTACTATTTTTAGCAGTTTTTCGGTTCCTAAACTTCCAGGGCCATTTTGAGGGCCTAAATGAAGTTTTTTCGGGATCGAGCACTTCACCAACGGATAAAGCATTTGATTGATACCCTAAAATGAATCTCCTCGACAATACATTTCCAACGTGCTATCATGCGCCCCAAACGAAGACCATATTCCAAAGTTACGACCCTGGGAAGTTGATACACCAAACTACCCAAAACGGGGTCCAAAAAACTATTGGCTTTTCATGTTTCGGAGTTAGGGTTTTGTATTTTCTTTATGTTAAAAATGAATTTAGATCCTCATTGTAATCATCTTCTTGTGAATATGATTATTCATCACATCTCTTCTCAGAGATAAGCTGCCACCATTCCATCGAGTCTTTCACTCTGTATTTCTATAGTTTTGTACATTTTGTTCATTAATAGATTTTGTGTATTACTGTATCTATGTATTTATGGTTGCATATATGATATATATTTTTGTTATATTATTGGATATATGAGATATCTCTGTACATTTCTTTATTATATCTCCGCCCTCATTTCATGTCGAAAATAATCCAGATCAGTGGTATCAGAGCAGGTTGCTCTTGATTATTTTTTCAGTGCATGTCCCCGACGAGGTCTAAGTATATAAAGTTGGGTATTGAGATTGTCTCTCTTGAAGAAAACCACTCTCACACTCCCAATAAACCCTCCATGGTGGAATAAAATAAAAATGACAGAGCATACGACTCTATTAATGTATTGCTTGAGCAAGCTCTCACATGAGAGAGGGACGAAATGATGGAGAATTTATCCAATATCCTTCAACGCCTGCCAATAAAAACTAGTGCGTCTTCATCAAGAGGCCACTTTGTAGGAACCTCTCCTTTCAAGGTACAAGTTAATTTTTATATTCCTATATTTGAAGGACAAATAGATACATGTGCCCTAGAAAAATGGTTAAATCTGCTAGAAGGTTATTTCTTTGTTCATAATTTCTCCGACAAGGAAAATATCACCTTCACACTCCTTAAGGCTCTTTCCCATGTCAAACATTGGTGAGAAACTTACTGGGAGAAAAGTTCCACATAGGATTTTGAAATATATGGGGTCGATCCCACTTGGCATTTTTTTGTGGATACAGTCAAGGAACAATATTACCATGTTGGAAACTACGATGACCAGTACATGAGATGGACCACTCTACATCAAGAAAGGGGCCAAGAAGTTTTTGAGTTCACCAATACCTTCCAGACCTTGCACACCAAGCTAGGTATCAAAGAATTAGAGCGACATTTGGTTTTGAAATACCATAGGGCTCTACACAGATACATCCAAACTAAAATGGATTTTCTGGACATCTCATCACTGGGTGCTTCTTATCGATATGTTGTTAAACTCGAGAAAAAATTTAAGAACTAAAACAAGTGGGAGTTTGGGTCTGAAAATCTGCTACAAACAAAGAATGGTAAAGACGACCCTCACAAATAGCCTTCATAAAACCAGTCTAAGCCACAGGAAAAGAAGGGTAATGAAAATATGAAGAAGCACACTGGAAAATGGTACGATTTCCACAAAATCCCTTGGGAAAACACTGATTAATGTTGGTCAAAACATTCATTGGTGGTCGAAATCAAATACAAGGATCCTAACCTTGATTTGGAATATGATTCAAAAAATAATGGTAGAAGACATATCATCAACGGAGACACCATTGCTACTGTTGCGACCAGAACAATTCAACCAGAAGAACCATCAGATCCTAAAGAGGGGGAATGCCATTTTAATTCACATATGTGGGTTAAGGGGACCCCGCTACATTTTATTGTTGATAGCAGAATCTAGAAGAACCTCATATCAACATAGATCGTCAAATATTTGGGATTGTCAAAAACACCACACCCACAACCATACAACATCGGGTGGATTTTTAAGGGACAAGATCTCAATGTTAGAAAATAGTGTCGATTGTCATATGACATCCATCCCTTCAAGGATGAGGTATTATGTGATGTTTCTCCACTTGATGTATGTGATGTTCTATTGGGCTAGCCATATATGTGGAAGCGCCATGCTATTTATGAGTCTCGACCTCGTAGTGTCATTGTTACTCTGGGGGGTCATCTCTACAGGATAATATAAGTATTTCCAACTACTTCCCCACCTAAACAGTGCTGCAAGGTAGTATCTCATAATTCAAAATTAAGCTTCTTCACAGTATGTTCAAAAGTTGAACAAAATAACATCACTGTAGTCTCAATCCAAGCACCTTTTTTCCACCAGAAGCAGGTCAATAAGAATGAAGAAAAGTGAAAGGACTCCTTCTGCACACAATCACCTCATGTATCCAGACTAGTTAAAAAGGTCCAACCCTTCCATCCATAGGTCTGTGACAGCCTTCAAAAAGATAAGAAACACAACTTCTCTAACAAGGTAAGCAACTCATCAAGATGCAGATTCAACAAAAAAATTTCCCTCTCCCCCTAGCACTCAATGCAATGGAAATCATTTATTGCTAAGGAGGGAGGATTGATCCAGGTGGATATTGGTGGCCACCCACCTATTCCAATTGGCTCAAAACAGTCTTCTACGAATTTACTATTTTTAGCAGTTTTTCGGTTCCTAAACTTCCGAGGCCATTTTAAGGGATTAAATGATTTTTTTCAAGATAGATCACCTCAATGAGGGAAAAAGGCTCTGATTGAGCCCCCAAAATGAATCTCCTCTATGATACCTTTCCAACAAGCTATTTTTCTCCCAAAACAGAGATTGTATGTCAAAGTTACACCCCCGAGAAGTTGATACACCAAACTACCCAAAACGGGGTCCACAAAACTGTTGGCTTTTCATCTTCAGGGGTTAGGGTTTTGGATATTATTTATGTTAAACATTCCTTTAGAGCCTCATTCTAATCATAGTCTTGTGAATGTGAGTATCTGTCACATCTCTTCTCAGAGATAAGTTGTCACCATTCTAGTGAGTCTTTCACTCTGTATTTCTACAGTTTTGTACATTTTGCTCATTAATAGAAATTGTGTATTACTTTATCTCTGTGATTATGGTTGCATCACTGATATATATTTATGTTATATTATTGGATATCTGAGATATATCTATACATTTCTTTATTATATCTCCTCCCTCATTTCATGCCGAAAATAATCTGGATCAGTGGTATCAAAGCAAGTTGCTCCTAATTATTTTTTTCAGTGCATGTCCCTGACGAGGTCTGAGTATATAAATTTGGGTCTCAAGCTTGTATATATTGAGTAAAATCACTCTCACATGCCCAAGAAACCCTCCATGGCAGAAGAAAAGAAAAACAATAGAGTAGACGATTTTATTAATCTGTTGCTTGAGCAAGCTCACACGCGACAGAGGGACGAAATGATGGAGAAATTTTCCCACATCCTTCAACACCTGCCAATAAAAAATGACACGTATTCATCAAGCAACCAATTTGGAGGCACATCACCTTTAAAGGTACAAGCTAATTTTGATATTCTCGTATTTTAAGGAAAGATAGATGCAAATTCCCTAGAAAAATGGTTAAATGTGCTAGAAGGTTATTTCTTTGTTCACAATTTTTCCAATAGGGAAAATATAACCTTCGCACTCCTTAAGGATATCCCCCATGTCAAACATTGGTGGAAAACTTACTGGGAGAAAAGTTCCACATAGGAGTCTAGAATATATGGGGCCAAGCCCACTTGGGATTTTTTTTTGGATGCGGTCTAGGAATAATATTACCGTGTTGGAAACTACGACGACTAGTACATGAGATGGACCACACTGCATCAACAGAGGGGCCAAGAAGTTTCTGAGTTCTCCAATACCTTCCATACATTGCACACCAAGATGGGTATCAAAGACTCCAAGTGACATTTCATTCTGAAATATTGTGGGGCTCTACACATATACATTCAAACTGAAATGAATTTTCTTGACATCTCATCATCGGGTGTTGCTTATTGACATGTTGTTAAAATCGAGTAGATATTTAAGCACCAGAACAAGCCAGATTTTAGGTATGAAAATCCGCAACAAACAAAGAATGGTAAAGACAACCCTCACAACTAGCCTTCAAAAAACCATTCCAATCCACATGAAAAGAAGGGTAAACAAAAGATGAAGAAGGACACTGGAAAACAATATGATTTCCACAAAATCCCCTGTTACAATACTGATGAATGTCGCTCAAAAATGTCATTGGTGTCCAAGATCAAAGACAAGGAGCCGAACCCTGATTTGGAATCTGATTAAGAAAATAAAGGTAGAAGACAGATCATCGACGCAGACCCCATTGCTAGTGTCACGACCACAACAATTCAACCAGAAGAACCAATAGATCATGAAGAGGGGTAGCACTGTTTTCATTCACAGATGTGGGTAAAGGGGACCCCGCTTCATTTTATTGTTGATAGAGTGAGCCAGAAGAACCTCATCTCAGTAGAGGTCATCAAATAGTTGGGATTGTCGAAAACACCACACCCATAGCCATACAACATTGGGTGGCTTCTCCAAGGACGAGACCTCCGTGTCAACCAACAGTGTCGATTGTCATATGGCATCCATCCCTTCAAGGATGAGGTATTATTTGATGTTTCCCCACTGGATGTATGTGATGTTCTATTGGGCCAGCCATATATGTGGAAGTGTCATGCTACTTATTAGTCTCGACCCCGTAGATTCATTATTACTATGGGGGGTCCTATCTATAGGATAATAGAAGTAGTTCCAACTATTTTCCCACCTAAGAAACTCTGTAAGGTAGTATCTCATACTAAAAATTTAGCTTCTTCACAGTCTGTTCAAAATATGAACAAAAGAACACCACTGCAGCCTCAGTCCAAGAACCTTATGTCCAACAGAAGTAGGTCGCCAAGGTTGAAGAAAAGAACAAGGATTCCTTATGCACACAATCATCTCATGTATATATACTAGTTAAAAAGGTCCAACCCTTCCATCCATAGGTTCGTGATAGCCTTAAACAAGCTAATCAGCGCAACTTTTTTAGCAAGGAAAGCAGCTCATCATGATGCAGATTCAACAAATTATTTCACCTCTCTGTCAGGAAATCAACGCAATGGAGACTATTTCTTCCTAAGGAGGGAGGATTGACTCCAGGTGGATATTAGTGGCCACTCACCTATTCCAATTGATTGAAAATATTCTTCTGGCAATTTTCTATTTTTAGCAGTTTTTCAATTTGTAAACTTTCGTGGCTATTTTGAGGGCCCAAATGAAGTTTTTTCACGATAGAGCACCTCAATGATGGCCAAAGTCTCTTATTGAGCAGAAAAAATGAAACTCCTCGATGTTACCTTTCCAACGAGCTATCATGTGCCCCAACAAAGATTGTATGCCAAAGCTATGCCTCTGGGAATTTGATACACCAAACTACCCAAAACGAGGTCCACAAAACTGTTGGCTTTTCATCTACCGGGGTTAGGGTTTTGGATTTTATTTATGTTAAAAATTCCCTTAGAGTGTCATTGTTATCATATTCTTGCGAATGTGAGTATCCATCACATCTCTTCTTAGAGATAAGCTGCCACCATTCTAGTGAGTCTTTCACTCTGTATTTCTACAGTTTTGTACATTTCGCTCATTAATAGAAATTGTGTATTACTGTATCTATGTGTTTATGGTTGCATCTCTTATATATATTTATGTTATATTATTGGATATCAGAGATATCTCTGTACATTTCTTTATTATATCTCCACCCTCATTTCATGCCAAAAATAATCCGGATCAGTTGTATCAAAGCAGGTTTCTCTTGATCATTTTTTCAGTGCATGTCCTCGATGAGGTCTGAGTATCACAAGTTGGGTATCAAGCTTGTATCTCTTGAGGACAATCATTCTCGCACAACCAATAAACCCTTGATGATGGAAGCAAATAAAAACGACAGAGAAGACTATTCTATTAATTTTTTGCTTGAGCAAGCTCTCACGCGACATAGGGACAAAATGATGGAGAATTTTTCCCACATAGTTCAACACCTACTGATAAAAACCAACATGTCTTCATCAAGCGACCACTTTGGAGGAACCTCTCCTTTCAAAGTACAAGTTAATTTTGATATTCCTGTATTTGAAGGAGAGATAGATGCAGATGCTGTAGAAAAATGGTTGAAACTGCTAGAATGTTATTTCTTTGTTCATAATTTCTCCGATAGGGAAAAGATCACCTTCACACTCATGAAGTCTCTCCCCCATGTCAAACATTGGTGGAAACTTACCGGGATAAAATCTCCAAAGAGGAGTCTTGAAAATATGGGGTCGAGCCCACTTGGGATTTTTTGTGTGGATATGGTCAAGGTGAAATATTACCCGGTTGGAAACTAGGACAACCAGTACATGAGATGGACCACACTACATCAAGAGAGGGGCCAAGCAGTTCCAAGGTTCACCAATACCTTCCAGACCTTGCACACCAAGATGGGTATCAAATACTTCCAACGACATTTAGTTCTAAAATAACATGGGGATCTACACAGATACATCCAAACTGTAATGGATTTTTTGGACATCTCATCACTCGGTGCTGCTTATCAATATGTTAAAATCGAGCAGAAATTTAAGCACCAAAACAAGTGGGAGTTCAGGTCTACAAATCTGCAAAAACCAAAGAATGGTAAAGACGACTCTCACAACTAGCCTTCACAAAATTAGTCCAAGCCACAAGAAAAGAAGGGTAACATAAAGATGAAGAAGGACACTGGAAAATGGTGTGATTTCCACAAACTCCCCTGGGACAACACCGATTAATGTCGCTCAAAATAGTCATCGGTGGCGAAAATCAAAGACAAGGAGATGAACCCTTATTTGGAATATGATTCAGAAAATAATGGTAGAATACAGATCATTGACGCAAACACCATTGTTATTGTCATGACTGCAACAATTCAACTAGAAGAACCAATAGATCCTAAAATGGGGGAGTTCCTTTTTCATTCATAGATGTGGGTGAAGGGGACCCACTGCATTTTATTTTTGATAGAAGAATCCAGAAGAACCTCATATCAACAGAGGTCGTCAAATAGTTTGGATTGTCAACAACACCACATCTGCAGCCATACAACATCGGGTGGTTTCACCAGGGATGAGACCTCCATGTAACCCAACAGTGTCGATTGTCATACAACATCCAACCCTTCAAGGATGAGGTATTATGTGATGTTTCCCCACTGGATGTATGTGATGTTCTGTTGATCCATCCATATATGTGGAAGTGCCATGTTATTTATGAGTCTCGACCCCATAATATCATTGTTAATATATGGGGTCATCTCTATAGGATACTAGAGGTAGTTCCAACTACTGTCCCACCTAAATAGTTTTGGAAGGTAGTATATCATACTGCAACATTAAGTTTCTTCATAGTCTGTTCAAAAGTTGAACAAAAGAACACCATTGTAGCCTCAATCGAAGAACCTTTTGTCCACCATAAGTAGGTCGATAAGATTGAAGAAAAGATAAAGGATTCCTTCTGCACATAGTCACCTCATGTATCCATACTATTTAAAATGGTCCAACCCTTCCATCCACAGGTTCGTAATAGCCTTCAACAAGCTAAGCAACACAACTTCTCTAGCAAGGCAAGCAGCTCATCAAGATGCAGTTTCAACAAATGTTTTTCCCTCTCCCCCTAGCACTCAATGCAATGGATATCATTTATTCCTAAGGAGGGAGGATTGATCCAGGTGGATATTGGTGGCCACACACCTATTCCAACTGGTTCAAAACAATCTTCTGGCAATTTACTATTTTTAGCAGTTTTTTGGTTCCTAAATTTCTGGGGCCATTTTGAGGGACTAAATGATTTTTTTTCGAGATCGAGTACCTATAATATGGCCAAAGGCTCTTAATGATTGTAAGGTAGATAGAGAGGTAGTGGGGTGGGGGGGGGGGCAGAGGGCTCATAGTGATAATAATGGAGGTCATTCAATGTAAGGTGGACTAGGTCCACTATATTATTAAATAAGGTCCACTATGGTAGTTAGATATAATAAATGTAAGAGGACTTCTTAGAAGGTTCTACTTCTGGAAGATTCCTCCTCTAGAATGTTCTTAGGTGATGGTAGCGCTATATAAAGGGGTTCAAGCAATGTAATAAAACATGAAGAGAAGTATTGTATTTGGAGCTGAAGCTCATTAGGAGGATGCCCCCTCGAAGAGGCAAGTGAACATGAGAGGATCCCTTCCATAATATGATCCATTGTATGGTGTTGCCCTACCTCAAGGGTTTGATAATAATAGAATGTGGTTTCTTCTATCTTGCTTGTGGATCTATTGTGTATTCAGTATTTGAGGTGATTATATTTGCATATCTATCTTCGTTCTTAACAATGATCCCCCAAAATGAATCTACTCGATGATACCTTTCTAAAGAGATATCATGTGCCCAAAACGAAGATCGTATTCCAAAGTTACGCCCCCTGGAAATTGATACATGAAACTACCCAAAACGGGGTCCACAAAACTGATGGCTTTTCATCTTCCAGGGTTAGGGTTTTGGATTTTCTTTATGTTAAAAAGGAATTTAGAGCCTCATTGTAATCATCTTCTTTCTAATTTTAGTATCCATCACATCTCTTCTTAGAGATCAGCTGACACCATTCCAATGAGTCTTTCACTCTGTATTTCTACTGTTTTGTACATTTCGCTCATTAATAGAAATTGTGTATTATTGTATCTCTGTGTTTATGGTTGCATCATTGATATATATTTCTGTTATATTATTGAATATCTAAGATATCTCTGTATATTTATTTATTATATCTCTTCCCTCATTTTGTGCCAAAAATAATCTGGATCAGTGGTATCATAACAGGCTTCTCTTGATCGTTTTTTTCAGTGCATGTCCCCGGCGAGGTCTGAGTATAACAGGTTCGGTCTCGAGCTTGTCTCTCTTCAAAATAATCGCTCTTTCATTCCCAAGAAACCATCTATGGTAGAATAAAATAAAAATGACAGTGCAGATGATTCTATTAATCTGTTGCTTGAGCAATCTCTTTGGCGACAGAGGGACGAAATCATGGATAATTTTTCCCATGTGCTTCAACGTCTTTCGTTAAAAACCAATGCATCTTCATCAAGTGGAAACTTTGGAGGCACCTCAACTTTCAAGGTACAAGTTAATTCTTATATTATCGTATTTGAAGGGAATATAGAGGTAGATTCCCTAGAAAAATGGTTAAATCTGCCAGAAGTTTATTTCTTGTTCATAATTTCTCAGACAGAGAAAAGATAACCTTCACACTCTCCTTAAGGATCTCCCCCATGTTAAACATTGGTGGAAAACTTACTATGAGAAAAGTTCCACATAGGAGTCTAGAATATATTGGGCTAAGCCCACTTGGTATTTTTTTGTGGATGTGGTCTAGGAATAATATTACCCTTTTGGAAACTACGACGACCAGTATGTGAGATGGACCACACTGCATCAATAGAGGAGCCAAGCAATGCCCGATTTCACCAATACCTTCCATACCTTGCACACCAAGATGGGTATCAAAGACTTCTAGCAACATTTCGTTCTAAAATATCGTGGGGCTCTACACATATACATTCAAACTGAAATGGATTTTTTGGACATCTCATCACTGGGTGTTGCTTATCGATATGATGTTAAAATCAAGTAGAAATTTAAGCACTAGAACAAGAGGGAGTTCAGGTATGAAAATCCAAAACAACCAAATAATGGTAAATATGGCCCTCACAACTAGCCTTAAAAAAACCAGTCCAAGCCATAGGAAAAGAAGGGTAACAAAAATATGAAGAAGGAAACTAGAAAATGGTGTGATTTCCACAAAATCCCCTGTTACAACACCGATGAATGTCACTCAAAAAATTCATTGGTGGTCGAGATCAAAATCAAGGAGACGAACCCTAATTTGGAATCTAATTAAGAAAATACTGGTAGAATACAGATCATCGACATAGACCCCACTGCTACTGTCATGAACGCAACAATTCAACTAGAAGAACTAGCAGATCCTGAAGAGGGGCAGCTCCTTTTTCATTCATAGATGTGGGTGAAGGGGACCCCACTACATTTTATTGTTGATAACAAAAGCTAGAATAAACTCATATTAGTAGTGGTTTTCAAACAATTGGGATTTTTGACAACACCACACCCACAGCCATACAACATCGGGTGGATTTGCTAGGGATGAGACCTTTGTGTCAGCCAACAGTGTTGATTGTCATACAACATCAATCCATTCAAGGATTAGGTATTATGTGATGTTTCCCCACTAGATGTATGTGATTTTCCATTGGGCCAGCCATATATGTGGAAGCGTCATGATATTTATGATTCTCGACCATTTAGTGTTATTATTACTCTAGGGGGTCATCTATAAAAGATACCATAGGTAGTTCCAACTACTATCCCACCTAAACAATGCCGCAATTTAGTATCTCACACTACAAAATTCAGCTTCTTGACAGTTTGTTCAAAATCTAAACAAAAGAACACCACTTCAGCCCCATTCCAAGCTCCTTCTATCCAGCAGAAGCAGTTTGACAAGATTGAAGCAAAGTGCAAGGATTCCTTCTGCACACAGTCATCTCCTGTAGTCATATTGGTTAAAAATGTCCAACCCTTCAATCCATGGGTTCATGAAATCCTTCAACAATCTAATCAGTGCAGCTTCTCCAGCAAGGAAAGCAACTCATCAAGATGCAGATTCAACAAACGCTTTTCCCTCTCCCCTGGGAACTCAATGAAATAGAGACCATTGCTTCCTAAGGATGGAATAATGATCCAAGTGGATATCGGCGGCCAACCACCTATTCCAACTGGCTCAAAACAGTCTTCTGGCAATGTACCATTTTTAGCAGCTTTTTGGCTCCTAAACTTCCAGGGCCATTTTGAGGTCCTAAATAAATTGTTTTTGGGATAGAGCACCTCAATGATGTCCCACATCTCTAATTGAATCCCCAAAATGAATCTCCTTGACTATACCTTTCCAATGCGCTATCATTCACCCCAAACAGAGATTGCATGCCAATGTTATGCCCCAAGAAGTTGATACACCAAACTACCCAAAATGGGGTCCACAAAACTGTTGGATTTTCATCTTTTAGGGTTAGGGTTTTGGATTTTATTTATGTTAAAAATGTCTTTAGAGTATTATTTTAATTATCTTCTTGTGAATGTGAGTAGTTGTCACATCTCTTCTCAGAGATAAGTTTCCACCATTCCATCGAGTCTTTCACTCTGTATTTCTACAGTTTTGTACATTTCGCTCATTAATAGAAATTGCGTATCACTGTATCTCTGTGTTTATGGTTGATTATATAATATATATTTATGTTATATGATTGAATATATAAGATATATATGTACAATTCTTTATTATATCTCCACCCTCATTTTGTGCCGAAAATAATCCGGATCAGTGGTATCAAAGTAGGATGCTCTTGATCATTTTCTTAAGTGCATGTCCCTGAAAAGGTCTGAGTATATAAAATTGGGTATTGAGCTTGTCTCTCTTGAGGAAAATATCTCACACACACCCAAGAAACCCTCCATGGAGGAAGAAAAGAAAAACAACATAACAAATGATTCTATTAATCTATTGCTTGAGCAAGCTCTCACATGACAGAGGGACAAAATGATGGAGATTTTTTCCCACATCCTTCGACATCTACTGATAAAAACCAACGTGTCTTCATCAAGCGGCCACTTTGGAGGCACCTCTCCTTTCAAAGTACAAGTTAATTTTGATATTCTCATATTTGAGGTACAGATAGATGCAGATGCCCTAGAAAAATGGTTAAATATGTTAGAAGGTTATTTCTGTGTTCATAATTTATTCGATAGGGAAAATGTCACCTTCACACTCATTAAAGCTCTCCTACATGTGAAAAATTGGTGGGAAAATTATTGGGAGCAAAGATCCATAGAGTAGTCTAGAATATATGGGGTTGAGCCAACTTGGGATTTTTTTATGGATGCGGTCAAGGAACAATATTACTATGTTGGCAACTACGACGACCAGTACATGAGATGTACCACATTGCGTCAGGAGATGGGCCAAGTAGTGTCGGGGTTCACCAATACCTTCCATACCTTGCACATCAAGCTAGGTATCAAATACTCCGAGCGACATTTGGTTCTAAAATAACGTGGGGCTCTACACAAATACATCCAAACTAAAATGGATTTTCTGGATATCTCATCATTGGGTGCTACTTATCAATATGTTGTTAAAATCGAGCATAAATTTAATCACTAGAACAAGTGGGAGCTCAGGTCTACAAATCTGCAACAACCAAAGAATGGTAAATACGACACTCACAACCAGCCTTCAGAAAACCAGTCCAAGCCACGGGAAAATAACAGTAACAAAAAGATGAAGAAGGACACTAGAAAATGGTGCGATTTCCACAAAATCCCCTAGCACAACACCGATGAATGTCTGTCAAAATAGTCATTGGTGGCCGAAATCGAAGACAAGGAGCCACATCATGATTTGGAATCTGATTTAGAAAATACTGGTAGAAGACAGATCATCAACAAAAACCCCATTGCTATTGTTGTGACCACAACAATTCAACCAGAAAAACCAGAAGATCCTGAAGCGGGGGAGCTCCTTTTTCATTCATAGATGTGGGTGAAGGGGACCTCGCTGCATTTTATTGTTGATAGCGGAAGCCAGAAGAACCTTATCTTAGCAGAGGTCATCAAACAGTTTGGATTGTCGACAAAAACACATATGGAGCCATACAACATCAGGTGGCTTCACCAGGGATGAGACCTTTGTGTCAGCCAACAATGTCGATTGTCATATGGCATCCAATGCTTCAAGGATTAGGTATTATGTGATGTTTCCCCACTGGATGTATGTGATGTTCTGTTGGACCAACCATATATGTGGAAGCACCATGTTGTTTATGAGTCTCGACCCCGTAGTGTAATTTTTACTCTGGGGGGTCATATCTATAGTATACTAGAGGTATTGAATACTATTTTCCCACCTAAATAGTGCTTCAAGGTACTATCTCATCCCACAAAATTCATATTATTCATAGTCTGTTCAAAAGATGAACAAAAGAACACCACTGTAGCCTCAATCCAAGCACCTTATGTCCAGCAGAAGCAGGTCGAAAAGATTGAAGAAAAGTACAAGGATTCCTTATCTACATAATAATCTCATTTAGAGATACTGGTTAAAATTTTCCAGCCCTTCCATCCACAAGTTCATGAAAACCTTCAACAAGCTAAGCAACGCAACTTCTCTAGCAAGGAAAGCATCTCATCAAGATGCAGATTCAACAAACGATTTTCCCTCTCCCTCGGGCACTCAAGGAAATGGAGACCATTTCTTCCTAATGAGGGAGGATTGATCCTAGTGGATATCAATGGCCACCCACCTATTCCAACTAGCTCAAAACAGTCTTCTGGAAATTTACTATTTTTAGCAGTTTTTCGGTTCTTAAACTTCCAAGGCCATTTTGAGGGCCTAAATGACATTTTTCAAAATTGAGAAACAAAATAATTAGAAAATTTTTGGATTAAACCTTCAAAATGAATCTCCTCCATTATACCTTTCCAACGAGCTATCATGCACCCCAAACGGAGATCGTATGCCAAAGTTATGCCCCCAGGAAGTTGATACACCAAACTACCCAAAACAAGGTCCACAAAATTGTTGGCTTTTCATCTTCCGGGATTAGTGTTTTGGATTTTCTTTTTAAAAAGGAATTTATATCATCATTGTAATCATCTTATTTTGAATGTGAGTAGCTGTCACATCTCTTCTCAAAGATAAATTGTCACCATTCCAGTGAGTCTTTCACTCTGTATTTCTATAGTTTTGTACATTTCGCTAATGAATAGAAATTATGTATTACTGTATCTTTGTGTTTATGGTTGCATCTCTGGTATATATTTATATTATATTTTTGGATATCTAAAATATCTCTATACATTTCTTTATTATATCTCCGCTCTCATTTTGTGCCGAAAATAATCGGAATCAGTGGTATCAAAGAACACTGCTCTTGATCATTTTTTCAGTGCATGTCCCCGACGAGGTCTGAGTATAGAAAGTTGGGTCTCGAGTTTGTCTCTCTTGAGGAAAAACATTCTCACATGCCCAAGAAACCCTCCATGGCATAAGTAAATAATAACAACGGAGCAAACGATTCTATTAAGTTGTTTCTTAAGCAAGCTCTCACGTGCCAGAGGGACGAAATGATGGAGAATTTTCTCACATCCTTTAATTCCCGTTGATAACAACCAACACGTCTTCATCAAGTGGCCACTTTGGGGGCACCTCACCTTTCAAGGTAGAAGTTAATTTTGATATTATGGTATTTGAAGTACATATAGATGCAGATGCCATAGAAAAATGGTTAAATCTGCTAGAAGGTTATTTCTTTGTTCATAATTTCTCCGACAGGGAAAAGATCACCTTATTGGCTACCCACAACAACCCCCTTATTTTTCTTTAATCAAAATCTAGGGTCCCTCTAAATTTTACTTGGATTCTTCGTTTGTTTCCCTTTGACTTGATTGGATTGGTATTGGTTTGCTTTGTTTCGAGGTTGGTTTGAGTTTATATTATTTTCTTTTGTTTGGTTTGAATTTCATGAAATTCAAATGCCATTTCATTTTGTTTTCTACAGAGTTTTGATGTTGATGGACGAGCTTCATAATTTGGGAGTTTGTTATTACCTCTTCCTTATTGAATTTATCTACTATGAGAATGGATTGGTTGAAGACATTGATTAATAACAATGATTTTACAGGAAGAAAGTTTATTGTGACACATCTTTTCTATGACATTTGTTCACATTTGATCAAATTTGAATGAATGAGAGACGAGCATAGAAATCTTAATTTAAATGAAAACATTAATTTTTATCAACTGTTTAATTTCATTTAAATTACGATTATGTTTTCGTCTTTTGTTTGACTATTTAGAATAATGGGTTCAATAAGTCCTCAAATAATATCTTGGTTGGTTTCTCATTTTCACAAAATCATTTAGTGGGTTTAATTAATTAAATTCTTTTGTCATTTTTCTTCTGATTTCAAAAAAAAAAAAAAAAAGAATTATCTATCATTTGTTTGATTTTGTGGAAACCCAAAATTAATATTTTTCTCCTCTCCATCAACTTGAAGCTTCTAGAATTTTAAGATAATATTCGAAAGGAAAATATAAACAATATTTGTTTACAACCTATAGTTAGCTTTTAGTTTAAATTCATTTTAATTTTATTGTTCTAGATTTTGTTTTATTCACAATTTTTATATTTAGGTTATTAAATTGGTTTATTTTTGTTTCACGGGTTTCTATTATCAGATATTTGGTACGGATCTGATCATGTCTTGATTTTCTTATCTAAATACGTTCAATATAATTGATCCAAAAACAATGTTGGATTGTTGCAAATAATGTATGAGAAACAACAGATAAGATTTGGAAATGCGTTCAAGAACAAATAGGCAATGTTGTGGGACTGATTGCAGCCAAACTGTGAGGAATCTGAAGAAACGGTTAAAAACCCATCTGTAGAAAGGACCCATTTAGCTTAATCTATAGAATTTTCCCAAAAAAATGCACGATTTGAGAGATATTTTTGTTTCTTTACAAGGAAAATTTCAGGTGGCGGAAATTATTAATGATGCCCAGACTTTTCATTCATTGCATAAATATATGAGAAATTTCAGAGCCAAAGGAGATCCAAGAAATTCAGAGGAGGATTTTTATCCTTTCTTTTTTGTATATTATTTATTTTGTAAACTTTTTCTTTTCAAAAGGAGTAACAGATTGTTGAAATTTTAGGGGAGAAGCGACCAGTATTTTCGAAGAAGAATATCAAATTCCAGATTGCTTAATGGCTTTTGTCCTGTGAGTAAAAGGGTTTTGTTTTCATTATAATATCTTCATATTCTTTGAGTAATTGATTATGCATTCATTTAAATTATCTTTAGTCCATTTTATCAATACATGATTAATTGCTATCATTTATGTATTAATTTTGTCAATCTTTAAGAGTCTATTATCCCAATTATCTTGATCTTGGTGATTGTATTATTTTGATACAAATCTTGTATTATATTGAGTTTATTCATGTAATTCAGATTTGTAAAGATATAATCGTTCAATTGAGGTTTTTCTTATTGTCGATTAGTCTATTATATATTCACTAAGGATCATGATTTGAAAGTTCTTCTTTCTGCATTTTAAATAAGATTTAAATTGTCAATCAAAGTGATTTTCATCCTGACGTTGTCACAATCTTAGAATTACGCAACCTTCTAATATAGATTTCTCTTAATAGACAGGTTGTTGGAGCGACGTTATACAGGAAGGCACAACCAAAAGTTCTCTTTAAATACTGCCCAGTTATAGGTTAATGATTTTCTTTTTGTTTTGATTTATATTTTGTGAATGTAAATTAACATTTAATATTAAATACTTTGTTCATTTAAGTTAAAACATTATTATTTACATTCATTTATTTTCCTTTTTTTAGTTTCAAGATTAAAATTAGATTAATAGTATGTTCTAGATCTATTTAATTTTGCATGAGATTTGGTTCTCTTGTACAGCCTTAGTTTACAAAGTTTCTAGTAAAACTTGTACCCATGTAAAACTTGTAAATTTTGTGAATTTATGTAATTAAGTGTAAGTTTATATAATCTAATAGATCATTGTAAATACTCGAAATCTAACAATTAGTAGTTAGGATCTTAAACAAATTTTCATTTATTTATTTTGATCCTTTCATCGGCTAACAAAGTCGTTAAACTCGTCAGGGGTAGTTATTCCAAACGGATTGGGTTATTTAGACAACCTTGGACTAGACTATTCCCTTCCAATTGATGGTGTGTCACATATGATCATCAACACACCTTCGTAATCCTTAAGGCTCTCCCCCATGTCAAAAATTGGTGGGAAACTTACTGGGAGCAAAGTTCCACAAAGGAGTGTGAAATATATGAGGTCGAGCCCACTTGGGATTTTTTTGTGGATGCAGTCAAGGAACAATATTACCATGTTGGCAACTACGATGACCAGTACATGAGATGGACCACACTCCTACAAGAGACAGACCAAACAGTGTTGTAGTTCACCAATACCTTCCATACCTTGCGCACCAAGTTGGGTATAAAATACTCCGAGTGAAATTTGGTTCTGAAATACCATGGGGCTCTACACAGATACATCCAAACTGAAATGGATTTCCTAGACATCTCATCACTAGGTGTTGCTGATCGATATGATTTTAAAATTGAGAAAAAATTTAAGCACCAGAGAAAGTGAGAGTTAGAGTCTGCAAATCCGCAACAACAAAAGAATGGTAAAGAAAACCCTCAATACCAACCTTCAAAAAACCAATCCAAACCACAGAAAAATAAGGGTAACAAAAGATGAATAAGGACACTGGAAAATGGTGCGATTTCCACAAAATTCCATAGCAAAACATCGATGAATGTCACTCAAAAAAGTCATTGGTGGTCGAGATCAAAGACAAGGAGTCGAACCTTGATTTAGAATCTAATTCAGAAAATACTAGTAGAAGACACATCATCAATGCAGACCCCATTGCTACTGTCGCGACCACAATAATTCAACCAGAAGAACCAACAGATATTGAAGAGGTTAAGTGCCTTTTTCATTCACATATGTGGGTGAAGGGGATCCCACTGCATTTTATTGTTAATAGAGGAAGCCAAAAGAACCTCATCTTAGCAGAGGTCTTCAAATAGTTTAGATTATCGACAACAACACACCCACATCCATACCACTTTAGGTGGATTCACTAGGGATGAGACCTATATGTCAACCAACAATGTCGATTTTCATACGTCATCAAGCCCTTCAAGGATGAGGTATCATGTAATGTTTCCCCACTGTATGTATGTGATGTTATGTTGGGTCAACCATATATGTGGAAGCGTCATGTTATTTATGATTATCGACCCTGAAGTGTCATTGTTACTCTGGGGGGTCATATCTACAGGATACCAGAGGTATTTCCAACTATTGTCGCTCCTAAATAGTGCCGCGAGGTAGTATATCATACTACAAAATTATGCTTCTTCATAGTATGTTCAAAAGTTGAACAAAAGAACACCACTGCAACCTCAATCCAATATCCTTCTTTCCAGCAGAAGCAGGTCGACAAGATTGAAGCAAATCACAAGGATTCCTTCTGCACACAATCATCTCATGTAGCTAGACTGGTTAAAAAGGTCCAACCCTTCCATCCAGAGGTTCATGAAATCCTTCAACAATCTAAGTAGTGCAACTTCTCCAGCAAGGAAAGCAGCTCATCAAGATGCAGATTCAATAAATGTTTTTCCCTCTCCCCCGGTAACTCAATGCAATGGATACCATTGCTTCCTAAGAAGGGAGGATTGATCTAGGTGTATATCATTGGCCAACCACCTATTCCAACTGGCTCAAAATAGTCTTATGGAAATTTACTATTTTTATCCATTTTTTGGTTCCTAAACTTCCGGGTCCATTTTGAGGGCCTAAATAAAGTTTGTTTTTATCGAGCACCTAAATGATGGACAAAGGATCTGATTGAGCCCCCAAAATGAATATCCTTGATGATACCTTTCAAACGAGCTATTGTGCACCCCAAACATAGATCGTATGCCAAAGTTACGCCCCCAGGAAGTTGATACACCAAACGACCCAAAACGGGGTCCACAAAACTGTTGTCTTTTCATCTTTCGGTGTTAGGGTTTTAGATTTTTTTTTATACAGGAGGAATTGGAAACTCCTGTTTCTCGTACTCATGTGACATGGGGTCGATACCCATACGCTACCATTATAACCTCCAGGTGAGCCACACAGCCTGCAAGCATGGAGCACAAGTAAATCAGGGTGAGAATCAAACTTGAGACCTCTTTTACATATTTCCTTCCATTTACATGACACTTTCCAATCATTCTAAACCCCTGAGAGCTAAAATTTGAAGGACATGGGGGTGGGATTTGATCCACTTATTTGTGCATGGGTCAGGATACCATTTAATATAGTATCTCTAGGGTGAAACCACATGTTCGACCACTACCTCAAGGTTCCCCAATGGCTCTAGGTAAAGCCCTCACAGGAATTGAACCTTGCCCAACACTTAAAAACTCCTCGCTTTCCACTATTGGATCCAACCCCTTTGGACTGGATTTTATTTATCTTAAAAAGGCCTTTAGAGTCTTATTTTAATCGTCTTCTTGTGAATGTGAGTCGATGTTACATCTCTTCTAAGAGATAAGTTGTGACCATTCGACCAAGTCTTTCACTCTATATTTCTATAGTTTTTTACATTTCGCTCATTAATAGAAATTGTGTATTACTGTATCTCTCTGTTTATGGTTTCATATCTAATATATATTTATGTTATATTATTGGATATCTGAGATATCTCTGCACATTTATTTATTATATCTCTGCCCTCATTTCATGCCGAAAATAATCCAGATCAGTGGTATCAAAGCAGGTTTCTCTTGATTGTTTTTTCAATGCATTTCCTTGATGAGGTCTGAGTATAAAAAGTTGGGTATCAAGCTTGTATCTCTTGAGGAAAATATCTCTCGTATGCCCAAGACACCCTCCATAGTGGAAGAAAATAAAAACAACAGAGTAGATGATTCTATTAATCTATTGCTTGAGCAAGATCTCATGCGACAGAGGGACAAAATGATTGATAATTTTTCCCACATCCTTCAACGTCTACCGATAAAAACTAGCATGTATTCATCAACCGACCACTTTGGAGGCACCTCTCCTTTCAAGGTACAATTTAATTTTGATATTCCTGTATTTGAAGGACAAATAGATGCATATGACTGAGAAAAATTGTTAAATCTGCTAGAAGGTTATTTCTCTATTCATAATTTCTCCAACAGGGAAAAGATCACCTTCACACTTCTTAGGGCTCCCCCCATGTCAAACATTGGTGGGAAACTTATTGGCAGAAAATTTCCATAGAGTATTCTGAAATATATGGGGCTGAGTCCACTTGAGATGTTTTTTTGGATGCGTTCAAGGTACAATATTACTCTGTTGGAAACTACGACAACCAGTACATGAGATGAACCACATTGCGTCAAGAGAGGGGCCAAGCAATGCCAGAGTTCAAAAATACCTTCCATACCTTGGGCACCAAGCTGGGTATCAAATAATCTGAGCGACATTTGTTTCTGAAATACCATGGGGCTGTACCTAGATACATCCAAACTGAAATGGATTTTTTGGACATCTCATCATTAGGTGCTGCTTATCAATATGATGTTAAAATATAGCATAAATTTAAGCACCATAACAAGCGACAGTTCCGGCTACTAATACACAACAACCAAATAATGTTAAAGACAACCCTCACAACCAACCTTCAGAACACCAGTCCAAGCCACAGGAAAATAAGGGTAACAGAAAAATGAAAAAGAACACTGGAAAATGGTGCGATTTCCACAAAATACCCTAGCACAAAACTGATGAATGTCTCTCAAAATAGTCATTGGTGGCCGAGATCAAAGATAAGGAGTTGAACCCTGATTTGGAATATGATTCAGAAAATATTGGTAGAAGACAGATCATCGACGTAGACCTCACTGCTACGGTCGCGACCGCAATAATTCAACCAAAAGAACCAACAGATATTGAAGAGGGGGAGCGCATTTTTCATTCACAGATGTGGGTGAAGGGGACCATGTTGCATTTTATTGTTGATAGCATAAGCCATAAGAACCTCATCTCAATAGAGGTCATCAAAAAATTGGGATTGTCGACAACACCACACTCGCAGCCATACAACATAGGCTGGCTTCGCCAGGGATGAGACCTCTGTGTCATCCAACAATGTCGATTGTCATATGGAATCCAACCCTTCAAGGATGAGGTATTATGTGATGTTTCCCCACTGGATGTATGTGATGTTCAGTTGGGCCAGCCATATATGTGGAAGTGTCATGTTATTTGTGAGTCTCGACCACGTAGTGTCATTGTTACTCTTGGGGATCATCTCTATAGGATACCAGAGGTATATCCAACTATTGTCCCACCTAAACAATGCAACAAGGTAGTATCTCATACTATAAAATTCATCTTCTTTACAGTCTCTTCAAAAGTTGAACATAAGAACACCACTATAGCCTCAGTCCAAGCACCTTTTGTCTAGCATAAGTAGGTTGAAAATATTGAAGAAAGAGGAAGGATTCCTTCTGCACACAGTCATCTCATGTATCCAGACTGGTTAAAAAGTACCAACCCTTCCATACATAGGTTGTTGACATCCTTTAACAAGCTATGATGCACAACTTCTCTAGCAAGGAAAGCATCTCAACAAGATGCAGATTCAACAAACATGTTTCTCTCTCCCTCGGGCACTCAAAAAAATAGAGAAAATATATTCCTAATGAGGGAGGACCAATCCAAGTGGATATTGGTGGCCACCCACCTATTCCAACTAGCTCAAAACAGTCTTCTGGCAATTTACTATTTCTAGCAGTTTTTCGGTCCCTAACTTTTCGAGGCCATTTTGAGGGAATAAATGAATTTTTTTTTCGGGATTGATCACCTCAATGATATTAGAAGTATTTTATTTATCCCCCAGAATTAATCTCCTTGAAAATACCTTTCTGAAGAGCTATTGTGCACCCCAATCAGAGATAGTATGGAAAATTTACACCCATGTGAAGTTGATACATCAAACTACCAAAAACGGGGTCCACAAAATTGTTGGCTTTTCATCTTCTGGGGTTAGGGTTTTTTATTTTATTTATGTTAAAAATTCCTTTAGAGCCTCATTGTAATCATCTTCTTTTGAATGTGAGTATCTGTCACTTCTCTTCTCATAGATAATTTTCCACCATTCCAATGAGTCTTTCTCTCTGTATTTCAACAATTTTGTACATTTCGCTCATTAATAGAAATTGTGTATTATTGTATCTATATGTTTATGGTTGCATATCTAATATATATTTTTGTTATATTATTGTATATCTTAGATATCTCTGTACATTTATTTACTATATCCCTTCCCTCATTTCGTGCTGGAAATAATCCGGATGAGTGGTATCAGAGCAGGCTACTCTTCATCATTTTTTCAGTGCATGTCCCCGACAAGGTCTTAATATAGAAATTTGGGTCTCGAGATTGCATCTCTTGAGGATAATATCTATTTCATTCCCAATAAACCCTCCATTCAGGAAGAAAAGAAGAACAACATAGCAGATGATTCTATTAATTTGTTGCTTGAGCAAGCTCTCACGCAAAAGAGGGACGAAATGATGCATAATTTTTCCCACATCCTTCAACGCCTACCGATAATAACTGATGTGTCTTCATCAAGTGACCACTTTGGAGGTACCTCACGTTTCAAGCTACAATTTAATTTTGATATTCTCATATTTGAAGGACAGATATATGCAGATGCCCTAGAAAAATGGTTAAATATGATAGAAGATTATTTCTCTATTCATAATTTCTCCGACAGGGAAAATATCACCTTCACACTTCTTAAGGATCTCCCCCATGTCAAACATTGGTGGGAAACTCACTGGGAGAAAAGTTCCACAGAGGAGTCTAGACTATATGGGGCCAAGCCCACTTGGGATTGTTTGTGGATGCAGTCAAGGAACAATATTACCTTGTTGGAAACTACGACGACCGATACATGAGATGGACCACACTGCATCAAGCGAGGGGCCAAGTAGTGTCAGAGTTCACCAATACCTTCCATACCTTGTGTTGGGCTCTAAATATGTCCTAAAAACAACCTTATTCTGACATTAATTTATCAACCGAGGATTTGTCTTTTCTTTCAAGAATATCATCAAAGTCTATGCAGATAGTTGTAAAGGTTTAAATCATGTAGATACTTCAGTTAAATCAAATCTGAGTCTATCTAAATTACTGCAATAATCAAGTTCTTCACATATTCATTAAAAACTCTGAAACTAATAACTCACTTAACAAAATTGTAATCTGAACAATAACACACCATGAATCAAAACATCAATCAATTTGTTGAATTCATTTATCTAAGAAACAGTAATTTAATCTACACAACTACTTAATGAATCGATCTCTTAATGATTAATTAATCTACTGGAAAAGAACAACGATATATTGCATATTTAAGAAGGAACAACAAATGCGAATTAAACGAAAGGAACAAAAAATGTGAATTTGATAAAAGGAACAACATATGTGAAAAGAATAGTAAACGTGAATTTAATTGAAAAGAGTTCACATGGGATAAATCTACAGCAATTGGAACTGGAACAACAATCGACAATCTTCAAATGAAACATTTATTTTCTGCGAATGAACATAACTAATTCATAAAAGAATCAACACACTCATGAATTTATCTTAACTGTTGCAAGGAAATTCAAATCACAGAACTAAAAAAGAATTGATACGATTATAGATGAGACAATAACTCCTTTCGATTGGGCCCACGGTCTTCAGAAGGTACTGCTACTAAAAACTCAGTACACAAAGATGATAAAAATGCTCAAGGCTTTCATTAATTCCATAACTGAGAACTCATTTACAATGGATTGATGTATAGAATGTCAACAATTAAGAGATCCAAATGCTTGGTTAAATTTCTTGGGTATCTCTCTATTGTTCATCATCCTCTATATATTACAATGAAATAAGTAAATTAAGCTATCCTGAGGACCAAGATTTCCTCAGGATTGATTTTACTATTTATGAAGATTGCAAAATAAAAGTCAATTTTCCTTTAAACCGCTTTATGCCTGATTCCTTCGATCTTTAATGGCCTATGCATATTCATGATCTTCTCAATCATATTTATATAGCAACAATTGTCCATTTATGCATAAAATCACAACAATTCAAACCAAAGTTCAGAAAATATCTAATATCACCCAATATTATTTCCTAAAATATTTTTAACCATTTTCTTTCCTAATTACTTCAAATTAATAGAAAATTCAATCAAGAATATATGACAAATCAAAGTAATAAGGAGAATATTTATACCTTGTTCTCAACTCAACAAACCCCACAGCTTACCTTTTTGCATGTCCTCATGCAATAAGAGAGTTTACATGTAAATCAGTGATACTGAAGGGAGGAGAGGTCTTTTCTCCAGGTCTCCTGAACCCCTTCTTACAAATTTCATAATTACTTGGATAACCCTCTGGAGGATACCAAATAATGGGAGGACTGTACTTGCATCCAATCCAGTCAAGCCCTTCATCCAAGATCATTCTGGCATACCTCTCTAAACTAAAGGTGGCTGCCTGAAATTTTATGAAACCAAATGGTTCCCTATTCTTGACTTGATTTGAGGAGACATTCCATCTTAATTTGGCAGTAGAAATGGATTCTTCTTTAGGCTCTCTAAAATACTGTAGACTTGAATGTACAACATGTCTATGGATGGAAGATAAAGATTCTACAACCTTTTCCCTCTTCATGAATGTTTTGTGTTACATAATGGTATCAAGGGATTTAGGAGGTTCCCCTCTAATCCATAGGTCTAGTCCAGTCTCCCTTTTGATGAAAACCTTGTGTGTTTTAGCCCACCTAGTTTGTTTTTTGGGAAAAGACAAGAATTCCTAAAAATGTATGTCCCCAGTGAAAGGATTAGGGTCCTCTTTTCTTTTTTCTCCTAGGATGAAGTTGTGAAGGTATAGTTCGCACATAAAGTATTTTACTCCATACTCTTGTTCTCTAAAACATGAAACAAAATTAGAAACAGTGGTAAACTCAAAAGTTTGCCTACTCTAATATCTTTCACTCTTAGCAACATATAATATTCTAATATAAATAAGGTGTAATTAGTAGCAGGGGCCCTGCAAGATACTATATCATAATAAACAGAGAAAAATTGTTTGATCTTCTCCAAGGCTTCATCTAGTTGGCCCTGTACCTTTTTCAACTTTTCTTTAGCTCTGCTTAGCTCAAAAAAGGTCTCATTCTCTGTTGTTGACATGGCTTGAAGTTGTCTAACAACTTTCTGATGTTGTAAAATTGTTACCATTTCACTTATGCATTGAGTTAGGGTTTGTTGGGATTGCACCAGTTATGCTTCCAACCTTCTAATAATGGAATCTTGTTCAGGGGAATGAAATGATTCCTCAGTCTGAACAACCGTCTATATTGTTGCTGGAGCATTTGTCTGGGTTTCTATGTCAATTGTTTCCAAAGGAGCAGGCAATTTTGTTTGTGTTCCAACAGAATTGGTGTGAACATTTCTTCTAGGAAGTGGATTTCTCCCCTGTACTCTATCCCTCTTAGATTTCTTCTTCTTATGGGATTTGTCAGCCTGTTCCAATTGCTCCCTAAGTTTTCTAATTGTTTCTTTCAATCTTCCAACTTTTTATTTTAATACTTTTATATTCTTAACCCTCTTCCTCAATGTCTTGTTTTCATGTTTTAATTTTCTGATTCTATTGTTGCCTTTTCCTATTGTTTCTTCCTATCTATGGGGACTTTCAAGGTATTCCCCACCTTGATCAACTGGTAATTGCTTCCCTGTGTCTTCTGGGTGCTCCTCTTGTTCTAAAGGACTGTTTACCTCAATGTGAGGTTCTGGCTGTTCTGTTCCTTCAGGAGATGGCATCTCCATATCAGGAAGATCCAAGACAGGGTTTGGATGAGAAGAAGTTGATTCTTGCAGTTCTCCAGACCTGTCTATATCTTCAGTAAGTGATATCCCTAAATTTCCCAATACTTGAGCCATCTCTACTTCATAACTTCTGAAGAAGTCATCCTGTTGTTCTGTAGGGATTTCATGTGATGCATATTCTGTCTGTACAATTTCCTAAGTTCTTTCATGTGATGGTTGTTCTGTTTGCATGGTTTCCTGAGTGCTTTCAGGTTGTACTGTATTTTTACCCCTTCGTCTTTTTATAGAGGCTGTAAGAATAAGAATTGTTCTCTATCTCTTTCTCTTTGATGTTTCTACTTTCATGCTTTGAGTTTCTGCCAACTGAGTATTGTTTGTTTCTATTTGGGTTTGGGGTACTGGAATTTCAATTTGGGAATTATATCCTTCTATCTGGGCTGCCTCAATTCCCTGTGGGGGAATTTCATGGTGGAATTTAGGTTGCTCAATTTCTAGGGGCCTATCGAGCTCAATTAAGTCTCCCCAAGTTATTTGTGTGTCATTTAATTCCCTGTTTACTATCAATTTTAATAACCTGTGGTGACTAATTACATTGGCAGGGTCTTTGGCCTTCTGGGTTCTTGCAGCGACTTCATGTAGCATGGTATTAAAAAAGAATGGTAGATTTATCACTGACCTTTGTTTTAATGTTGCCAATAACTTAAGGTGGCAAGGTCTCACCACATCATATCTCCTATTGCATGTGATATATCTTTGTATCATTCCAGATATATCTCTCCATGGTTCGCTGAGAGCAGAGGGGTTGATGCCTTTCCCCTTTTTTCAAATTCTTCTCCTGGTTCTATGAAGGACTCCATAGCCTCCTTGAGTGTTGTATATTTCCTGGTCCACTGTGTTCCTTCATTTGGGAGGCATGTTACCTCAGCTATAATGGCATCTATAACCATTATTTGTATACCTAGAATTACTGAGAATCCTCCTTGTAAGTTTTGGAAAATTTCTAGTGCGACATTTACATCAAACCCTATAGTCCGTTAAAGTATTGCATCCATCCTAGACGGTGTAAAATTTCCCTTGCTTGGTCGATTACTTGCATCAATGTGGGCTCGCAGCATATTCTTCGACCTCCCATGTTTTTTTTAAACAAGTTAGAACAACTATTGTTCCAAACTGTAAACTTAGTTAGACCAGCCTGTGAGAAAATATTACTAAAAATGGTAAAAATTACAAAACAACAATGGTATATTGAAATATAATTTTTTCCATTAATTGTAATCATTATGGTCTATCGATAATCGTGCAGAGTATCCGCCCCCTGATAAATGAAAAGGTCAACCTTGATCATCGATATGTGTGAACGTAATGATGGTGGTTAATTAAGTGAGGGATAATTATTACGCCTCTGTCGCCGGGAGAATGACCATTAATAGCTTTCAAAGAAAATTAATGTTTAATCATGAACGATCATCACACCTTTTGTGGGAAGTACAAGTTCAAATACCCATGTTCAAATATGTTTAAGGAAGAATATTTCGAGTAGTCTAAATTTGTTCAGTTTTATAAATATTCCACATGTTATAACTTTTTTACTTTCCCTTGTGTTGAATATTAACCGGAATGATAGCCTCTTTTTTAAGAAAGGAAGGAACACAAAAAAAACTTAGCGTATTTAAGATAAACTTCTATATCACAGGCAGAGCCACTACTGCCAACAGGCATCCATAGCCTCAACAAGGTTACCTTTTAACCCATAGATGAGCCCGTATCCTCAATAAATAGTTTGAATCATCTTTTCCCAAAAAGGCCACTATCCTAGTTTGGTAGCCAGATAATGACAATGCCACTCACTAGATCGTAACCTAAGTGAACAAGCCGGCTCGTGATGAGACCTCTTTTCCTTTGACGCTAAATGCTAAAGGGAATTTCCCTAGTTTGGTAGCCATAGTGGGAATGTCACTTATGTTAATCTCTTATGATCGTGGTAGGTTGGATCATGATGAGACCCCATATCCTTTTTGGGATAAGATTATTTTCTTTATTTAGATTTAATTATTATTTCCTTTTTTATTTTTATTTTTTTAGGCTTTATTAAGGGAGGCTCATCTACTCTTTAAGAGTGTGGGATGGCGTAAGAAGTGTAATAATTCCAAGTAAAAATGTTCTTTAGACTCATTATTATGATGTGAAGGAAAATTATCGTTCAAGTATATGTATATATATAGGGGAAAGAAATGAATTATGGTGGTTAAGGATTATGAACAATATTAAGATAATTCAGAAAAATCAATCCAAAAACAATTTGATAAGGTATTCTAGATAGTCCACAAAAAATAAAATGATAGATCGTTACCATGATGATTAGAAGTAATGTTGTTGAAAATTAGTTAGTGAAGTTCGTACCCAAATGAGTGGCTAAACGTATCAGAAGGACATGTTGTTGGTGAAAAATCATTACTTTCAAAGGAAAGGAACAACAAAAGGAACCACTGCAAAAAGGAAAAACAATTGTTTCTTTCGAATGAACAACGCTACCAGAAAAAGGAACGAAAATCGCGACAAAGGGAATGAAAGTTGTTACATTTGAATGAACGATATGACTCACAAAAGGGAACGACAATCGAAAAAAAGGGAACAATAGTTGTTACGTTCAAATGAACGACACTACCCACAAAGGGAACAACAATCGCAACAAAGGGAATGAAAGTTGTTACGTTCGAATGAGCGACAAGGATGATGTTCAAATTTTAAACCATCTAATTAAGTAATTGGATACTTTCCGCAGACATTTTTCTTTTAGCGAACTAGGATTGATTAGTCATAAACTAAATTCATTCAATTTTTATGGGTAGGTTTATTCAATGATCGAAGTATTGGATGGTTTGTAGTGTCATGCATTCATTTTCTATTTACTACAGTTGTGCATTATTTTAGTGTAGTCGCCCGACTTTTTGCTGCGAAACATGACATATTCATTTCCTGTGTAAAACAAGGTTTATATTCGATGGATTTTTCAAAGTGAGACAGGAGCAATTTGAAGTTTGAATAAGGAACAGAGAAGAGTGCTAATTATATTTCATTACAGTCATCTTTTCTGGTTTTTATTCTCCAAATCTCTCTATAATGACTTTCCTAGAAAGTAAAAAAACTAAAAACTCAATCAAATCTTTAAAGAAAACTACATACAATATGTACAGTGCTGGAAAGACAACAATTTCATGGAACTAAAGCTACTGGGTTACTTTCCTAGCCATCTAAAATCTGAACAGTAGGATCACTACTTACTTCTTGGCAAAAAGATTCTTTTGAAAGTGGTTGATGGTAGAGTCGTAGCCGATGTCCATTTACCAGAAAAGGAGAACCAGACCCGTCGATGGTAACTAAAGTGAAAATGCCATTATCATGAACTTCATTGATTTCATATGGTCCCAGCCACCTTGTCTGCAATTTCCCAGGAAAATATTGAAATCTGGAATCATAGAGAAGCACCCAATCACCTTTCTGGAAGGATTTTTTCTTGATATGCTTATCATTCCATCTAGCTCTCAGCTACTAAATAAAAACTGTGTGCTGAAGGGTGAACATGCATGCTTCATCTAACTCATTGAGTTGTTGTAAGCACTGTGTGTGTGCTTCAGTAAGATCCAATCCAATTTCCTGGGCCATTCTTAGAGTCTTGATCTCAAATTCAATTGGAAATATAGGTTCTTTTCCAAAGACTAGGTGATAAGGAGAGTATCCAGTAGTGTTACACCATGTTGTGTGATAGGCCCATAAGGAATTTGGAAGCTTGACTGCCCAATTTTGATGGTTTGTTGAAACTATTTTTGTCAAGATTGCCTCCAAGACTTTATTGGTACTTTCCACTTGTCTGTTTTCCTGTGGGTGGTATGGGGAGGTAACTATGTGTTTAATGTGATAATTGCGCAGAGTGGCCGAAATTTTATGTGTTGTAAATTGTGACCCTCCATCAGTGATTAATTCCCTGGGTAATCCATAGTGTACAAATAATTCAAAGATAAACTTAATGACTGCTTCCTCAGTTGCATTTGGCAAGGCTACGGCTTCTACCCACTTGGTCATATAGTCTATTGCAACTAGCATATAAGATTTCTGGTTTGATTTTGGGTTGAAGGGGCCAAAAAAATCCAGTGCCCATCTCTCGAAAGGTTCTGCCACTACTTGTTCTTGTAGGGGAATTTCCTTAGCTTGGCCTAGTCGGCCCATCGTTTGACAACTGTCACAGGCCTGGACATGCTTCTATGCATCTTTGAATATTGAGGGCCAATAATAGCCCATCTGTAAAACCTTATGCCCATTTTTGTGGTCTACAAAATGTCCACCACAGGGCTCATCGTGACCCGCCTTCAATACATTGTAAATTTCATCATCTCTGATACATCTTCGGATCTGAAGATCAGACCCTGTGTGGAAACGATACCCACCAATTCAGGTAAACCATGCACTGCGCTGAACGATTAATTTCCTTTCTCTTGATGACAGGTGGGCTGGAAATTTCCTAGCTTGACGCAACCCGCCCCTCAGCAGACGGTCGCTCCACCAGGACCTTCTTCTCTTCACAGGCCCGAAGAGTCAAAGCTCTTCCAACTCCCTCGGGAGTTCTTAGCCCACAAGACACTTCTTAGCGATCTTCTATTCGCTTATCAGGCTATCGAGTCTCGCGATATCGCGAGGTTTGCAACACTGTCCTCATGCAATCAAGCACCGAAACCCCGATCCCCGATGGTCAACGGTCAATACTTCGGGATATCGCCACTCGCGATGTCGAGCCCTTGGGTTTCGGAACCCCGAGTACCGAGATGCCGATGCCACGTGTTATACTCCACACGGTCTCCGTGGGACCCGTCGCAACCTGGGACTTCACTGTCTCTCTGTGTTGCTTTCGACTTCGCAACCGCCGAAGTGTCGAGTCCCGAAAACTCAGGATCTCGTGCCACCTGTCCTTCTAGTGATCGACGATTCCGCTTAAATCGGGGAATCGCGGCTTGCAATTTCGACGTGCATGTAGCTCTTGCACTCGCCAACCCTGATCTGCCGAAATACATTAGCAGTCTTGTTCCGCCTGCGCTTGGAGGTAAATTCTTTTCCAAGGCTTCAAGTTGTTGATTCTCTTCCTCTGAAGAGAATCCCACGGTACCAACTTTCCCTTGGTTCAAAGCTCTCTCAGACCTGTTCCTGTAGAATAAACATGGAACTATCTCTCCTGAGCTGAATCTTCTTCAACTCCTTCAGAGGCTTCGAGCACGATTCCCGCGCGCTCCCTTCGACAACATTCAAAGTGTTGAAGTCTCCCAGATTCTACGCTTCCACAGTCACGCCAAACCCTGGCCTTTCTTTCCTCAGACTTGCTACTGAGACTCCAGTTCGACCTGCACTCGCCTGCACGGTTCAAACAACCCAACTCACTCTGGGCGACACGAGAACAAAGGTTCAACTGCTTAACCTCCTCAACACACTCTATGCGGAGGAATTCTACTGCACTCTATGCAGGAATCTCTTGGCTTAAGCAGAGAAACAATTGAACCTCATTCACTCATTCTCTCAGGTTTCGAACCTGATACGCAATCACATACGCAGCATATAAAAGATAAGCATAAAAGGAAGAAAGCATGCAAAAGCATAATAGAAACAACACACAGAGATCAAACACATCCATGGAATTGAATCAAAGCTTTTCCTATTAATTCAATAGCTGTACATGGAGTTTCTTCACAAGATCTTTGCTCTTCTCTTCTTCTCTCTATGCCAATGCTGAATAATAAAAAAATGAATCCTACAATGATACAAAGGAGGGTGCCTATATTCCATTTTCCCTCTCGAGAGCCAAAACTGTCTAATCTACAGCTAACCCTATCTACCAGCATTAAAACAATTTAATGTCCTCTTATCTACATTACAATACAAGTGCGCTCGGCTTTGAATGCCTTCCTTCAAATGACGGCGCAACAAATCCACAAAGCGATTCAAAAAGGTATATGCTGGAACTGTCCACGCTGGCTCGCGTCATGATGTTGTAGATGCTCCTGCATCATACTCCTCGGCTCGAAATATTTCATGGGCTCCTGTCCATGAGCTCCTGTACACTATGCCCATGCTTCTGGATAACGGTCTCTGTCTCCCAGTTGGCGTCCTCCACTGGGTGGTTCTTCCATTTGACCAGGTATTCAAAATATTGCTTCCTCCTGGTCTTTCTTCCAACTCTCTTGTCCAGTATGCACTCCATCTCAGGCTTCTGTGCAACTGGAAATTGCTTCTGCCACTGTATGACTGGTTCCTCATCATTTCCAGCTCCTGCATCTTCGACCTTATATGGGTATAAATCCGAAACGTTGAAAATCGGAGATATCCTGATGCCCTCTGGCAACTCAAGCTCATATGCATTCTCCCCAAATTTCTTCAGGACTTTACACGACCCAATTTTCTTCATCTTGAGCTTGTTATATGTTCCCCTCGGGAACCTTTCTTTTCTCAAGTGTGCCAGAACCATGTCCCCAACTTCAAACTGAAATTGTCTTTTCCTCTGATCGGCCCTGCGCTTATATTCTTGGTTCGTCTTCTGCAATCGCTGCTTCACCTCTGCGTGAAGTTCCTGCATTGCCTCTGCAAATTCCTCAGCTCTCGCGCTGCTAGTTTTAGCCTGTTCTGACTCCCTGAGCTCAGAAACTCCTCTTGGCTATGTCCCATACAAAATCTGGAATGGACTCTTACCTGTACTCTGATTCACCGAATCGTTGTACGCGAATTCTGCCTATGGTAGGATCTGATCCCAACTGCTATGGTGCTCCACCACTAGGCTTCTCAACAGATCCCCCAAGCTTCTGTTGACTACTTCCGTCTGCCCATCTGTCTGCGGATGGTAAGCAGAACTGAATGCCAAGTCCGTTCCTAACTTCTTCCATAGCGTCCTCCAGAAGTGACCTATGAATTTTGTGTCCCGATCCGAGACTATACTTCTCGGCAATCCATGCAACCACACAATCTCTTTGAAAAACAAATTTGCGATGTGGGTTGCATCGCTGGTCTTGTGACACGGGATAAAATATGCCATCTTCGAAAACCTATCCACCACCACAAAGATGGAATCGACTCCTCGCTGAGTTCTCGGCAATCCCAGAACAAAATCCATACTAATGGCTTCCCATGGCCTCTCGGGTATGGGCAATGGCTGATAGAACCCTGTGTTCTGCTTTCGGCCTTTCGCGTGCTGACATATCCGGCACCTGTCAACAAACCGTTTAACATCTGCATGCATGCCAGGACAAAAATAGGATTCGCTCAGCTTGGCGAATGTTTTGTCATGCCCGAAATGACCTGCTAAGCCTCCGTTGTGTTTTTCCTTCACCAAATTCTCTCTCATAGAGCAATCTGGAATGCACAATTGATTGCCCCGAAATAGCAATCCATCCTAGATCAGGTATTCAATCCACGGACTCCTATCCCTGAGAACTGGGTTCTCGGCTACCTCGTATGCCTCGCCAAAATCTGCGTCACCTGCATACATGTCCTTTAAATTTTCAAAACCCAAGGTTTTGACTCTGAACTCCTGTAGCAACAAGCACTTTCTGCTTAAGGCATCAGCTACCTTGTTCGTAGTCCCCGAAATGTGCTTTATCACAAACGTGAAATTCTGCATGTACTCTACCCACTTCACATGTTTCTGATTCAGCTTCTCCTGCTGACTTACAAACTGCAATGCGTGATTATCGTTGTACAAAATGAATTCTTTGGGTATCAAGTAATGCCTCCACTTTTTCAATGCCTGTATGATGGCATAGAACTCCTTATCGTACGTGGAGTACTTCAATTTTGCATCATCCATCTTCTCGCTGTAATATGCCACAGGTCTGTCATCCTGACTTAACACCCCTCCAACAGCATACCCACTGGCATCACACTTCACCTGGAAGGTTTTCTGGAAATCCGGCAGCACAAGAATTGGCTGCTCAGTAATCTTCCGCTTTAACAGATTGAAGCTCTTCTCCGCCTCGGCTGTCCAATGGAAAACCTTATGCCACTTTTTCACAGTGTCCATCATCCCTGCGCTAATCCCGCTGAAATTTCTAATGAATTTCCTATAGAAGCTTGCCAAACCATGGAAGCTCCTCACCTCAAAAACATTTCTCGGCGATGGCCAATTCCTGATTACATTCACCTTCTCAGGATCCATCTTCAATTCATTTGTCGAAATTACAAAACCCAAATAAATGAGTTCTGTCTGCATGAAGGAACACTTCTTCAAATTGATCAGCAGTTTCTCCTGCTACAGTCTTTTCATCACAATGGCCAAATGCCTCAAGTGTTCAGCCCTGGTTTTACTGAAAATTAGTATATCATCGAGGTACACCACCACAAACTTGCCAATGAATTCCCGCAGGACTTCATTCATCAGCCTCATAAAAGTGCTTGGCGCGTTGGTTAAACCAAATGGCATGACCAACCATTCGTACAAACCCTCGTTTGTTTTGAATGTTGTTTTCCACTCATCTCCCTCTCTCATCTAGATCTGATGATATCCGCTCTTGAGATCTATCTTTGAAAATTAGTTTTCCCCACTCAGGCAATCCATCAAGTCATCCATTCTCGGCAATGGGAACCTGTACCTGATGGTGATCTTGTTTATGGCCCTGGAGTCTGTACACATCCTCCAGCCTCCATCCTTCTTTGGGCTCAGTACCGTTGGAACGGCACATGGACTAAGAATTTCTCTCACTAGTCCCTTATCCTGCAGATCCTGTACCTGCCTTTTGACTTCCTCGTTCTCTTGAGGTGTCAACCTGTACGCTGCCTTATTTGGAAAACTTGCTCCGGGTATGAGGTCAATGTGGTGACTCACACTCCTCATCGGTGGCAACGAACGAGGTAGTTCATCCACGATGATGTCAGCGAACTCTCCGAGCAGTTCCTGAATCTCCTCTGGCAAGTCGTCCACTCTTGTGCTTGTCAGGACAATTCTCGGCTTCCTGACAACAAATAATTGTGGGTCTTCATCCTTCTCCAGTTCTGTGAGAAGCTCTTTCCCACTCATGAGAAGTATCGTGCTGCTAACTTCTGGTTTCACCTCCTTGTCTTTTACCGGCAGCAGTTTATGAATTCCCATCCTTCTCCAAGGTGTATGTGTTCATCCTCCCGTCATGGACAACATTTCTGTCAAACTGCCATGGTCTTCCCAATAATACATGACAAACATCCATGGGAATGACATCACACAGAATTTCATCCCTATATTCACCCATTTTAAAATTTACCAAGCATTGCTTTGTAACACATACCTGGTGTCCTTTTTGCAGCCATGTCACTTTATATGGACTCGGGTGTTTGTGCGTTTTCAGCTCCAGCTTCTCCACCATCTCGGTCGAAACGAGATTGTCGGTGCTCCCACTGTCCACTATGACCTTGCATTTCCAGCCCTTGGTCTTGCAAGTTGTCCTGAACAGTCTGCACCTCTGAGCTGTGTCCACCTCTTTTTCGGTTTTCAAAAGGACCTTATGCACTATCAGTGACTTCCCACTTCCGGTGTCTTCATCCTCCACATCACGCCTCTGCGCCTCAGCGACGTGAGATTTTCCTCTGTCCACCTTTCTCTCTAGACAGTCCACGGATTTATGATCGTCTTTACCACATGTAAAACATGTGATAATTCCTCCTCTACCTCTTCCTCTACCTCGGGTACGAGGAAATGTATTTGCATCAGCGTAGCCTCCTTGTTGATCATCTTGCTGTCTCCTCGGCTCAGCAACTTGCTGCCTCTGCTGTGAGGTTCTACCTCTTTCAACTTTTCCCTGCGGTCTCTTCCAATCCTCCTTGGGCTTCTGGAATTCTTTCTGGGAAACCACCTTGCCTCTAGGCTGGCTCCTGCCTCGCCCTCGCTGTCCCTGTTTGCGGCTCATCTTTTCCTCGGCTTTGAGAGCCATCCGGTACGCATCCTCAACTGTCCGGATGGTCAACATGCTCAGCTCGTCCTGAATTTCATACCTAAGATCATTCAGATATCTCGCCACCTTTTCGTCATCACTCTCCCGATGACCAGCTCGAATGTTGAGCCTGTAGAATTCTTCGGTGTACTCCTTCATCGTCATCAGCTTCTGCCTCAGGTTCTGCATGCGCCTGAACAGAGTGGTCTAGTAGTCTCTCGGAATGAACTTCGCCTTCATCTTGGCGATCATCCGATCCCAGCTTTTGATCTTCTGTTTGCCTTTGGAACGCCTGTCCGCCTGCATCTCATCCCACCATAAGGCTGCATGTCCCTTCAACTTCGTGACGGCATGCCTTACTTTCTTATCCTCTTCAATGTCTTCGTAATCGAAGTAGGTATCGAGTGCTCGGATCCAATCCAACAACTCCTCTGCGTTTAGACTTCCCTCATAGACGGGAATGTCCATCTTTGTCTTCGAGCTCATCCTCGAAATAGCTCTGATTAACCTCTTTGTCGAGGCATCTTCTGCTGAGACCTCTTCTTGGTCATGTCCAGCTTCCTCTTCAATCTCAGGATCGCTGAACTCCCCTGCGTCGGCTCCACGCCTCTGGGTGGTCTACATATCTTCGAGTCTCACCCTGAGATCTCGTATTTGATGCTCCATCTCTGGATTACCTGCTGGCCTACCCCTTCTTCGGGCATCCCTGTCCTCACGATCAGGTGATTGCCTTTCTCTCCTGGGCGACATTGTATCTCTTCTGTCTCTGCTTCAAGAAACAAATACACTCTGGCTCTGATACCACTCTGACACAAGTCATGAGTATCAGAGTACTTTCCTTTCTCCTTCTCTTCTCTCGCCTGAGATATACAGACAAGATTCCAAGAGCTCTGATACCACTCTGACGCAACCCGCCCCTCAGCAGACGGTCGCTCCACCAGGACCTTCTTCTCTTCACAGGCCCGAAGAGTCAAAGCTCTTCCAACTCCCTCGGGAGTTCTTATCCCACAGGACACTTCTTAGTGATCTTCTATTCGCTTATCGGGCTATCAGGTCTCGCGATATCATGAGGTTTGCAACACTGTCCTCGTGCAATCAAGCACCGAAACCCCGATCCCCGATGGTCAACGGTCAATACTTCGGGATATCGCCACTCGCGATGCCGAGCCCTTGGGTTTCGGAACCCCGAGTACCGAGATGCCGATGCCACGTGTTATACTCCACACGGTCTCCGTGGGACCCGTCGCAACCCGGGACTTCGCTGTCTCTCTGTGTTGCTTTCGACTTTGCAACCGCCGAAGTGCCGAGTCCCGAAAACTCGGGATCTCGTGCCACCTATCCTTCTAGTGATCGATGATTCCGCTTAAATCGGGGAATCGCGGCTTGCGATTTCGAAATGCATGTAACTCTTGCACTCGCCAACCCTGATCTGCCGAAATACAATAGCAGTCTTGTTCCGCCTGCGCTTGGAGGTAAATTCTTTTCCAAGGCTTCAAGTCGTCGATTCTCTTCCTCTGAAGAGAATCCCGCGGTACCAACTTTCCCTTGGTTCAAAGCTCTCTCAAACCTGTTCCTGTAGAATAAACACGGAACTATCTCTCCTGAGCTAAATCTTCTTCAACTCCTTCAGAGGCTTCGAGCACGATTCCCACGCGCTCCCTTCGACAACTTTCAAAGTGTTGAAGTCTCCCAGATTCTACGCTTCCACAGTCACGCCAAACCCTAGCCTTTCTTTCCTCAGACTTGCTACTGAGACTCCAGTTCGACCTGCACTCGCCTGCACGGTTCAAACAACCCAACTCACTCTGGGTTACACGAGAACAAAGGTTCAACTGCTTAACCTCCTCAACGCACTCTATGCTGAGGAATTCTACTGCACTCTATGCAGGAATCTCTTGGCTTAAGCAGAGAAACAATTGAACCTCATTCACTCATTCTCTCAGGTTTCGAACCTGATACACAATCACATACGCAGCATATAAAAGATAAGCATAAAAGAAAGAAAGCATGCAAAAGCATAATAGCAACAACACACAGAGATCAAACACATCCATGGAATTGAATCAAAGATTTTCCTATTAATTCAATAGCTGTACATGGAGTTTCTTCACAAGCTCTCTGCTCTGCTCTTCTTCTCTCTATGCCAATGCTGAATAATAAAAAAATGAATCCTACAATGATACAAAGGAGGGTGCCTATATTCTGTTTTCCCTCTCGAGAGCCAAAACTGTCTAATCTACAGCTAACCCTATCTACTAGCATTAAAACAATTTAATGTCCTCTTATCTACATTACAATACAAGTGCGCTCGGCTTTGAATGCCTTCCTTCAAATGACGGCGCAACAAATCCCCAAAGCGATTCAAAAAGGTATATGTTGGCACTGTCCACGCTGGCTCGCGTCATGATGTTGTAGATGCTCCTGCATCATAGCTGTCAGATAATTTGCCACATCAACGTACCAAGGCGTCTTAATAGTGACAACAAACAAGTGTTCATCTGGAAATTGGTCTTCAACTGTCAAAGAGTTATCTGTTTTGGGTACACGAGACAAGAAATCTCTAACAAGTTTCTCTCTTCCCGACCGATCCTTAATGATGATGTTGAATTCCTGCAATAGCAACAACCATTGAGTAACCCGTCTATTAGTAATTGGTTTGTTGGCTAACTATTTGATAGCAGAATGATCAATATACAAAATAAATGGATAGCCTATTATATAGTGGAGAAATTTATTAATAGCATGTATAACGTCTAAAAATTCTTTTTTTGTTACTGCGTAATTTAATTCGGCAAGAGTGAGATTTTTGCTAATAAAATAAATAGCATAAGGTTTCTTGTCTTCTTCCTGTCAAAGGACAACGCCTATGGCGATATCTAATGCATTTGAAGAGATGTGAAATGGTAATTTCCAGTTTGGTCCTCTTAGCATAGGTGTTTTTGAAACCAAACTTTTGAGCTCTGCAAATGCAACATCACACTTATCAGACCACTGAAATTCCACATTACCAGTTAAAGCATGTAAAGGTGCAACTATTCTTGAAAATTTTTCTATGAATCTGCGATAATATCCTACATATCCAAGGAAATTGCGTACCTCAATTTGTGTACGAGGTGTAGGCAGATTAAGGATTACCTCTATTTTTGTTGGATCTACCTTGATTTCATCTGCAGAAAAATAGTGTCCTAGTACCACACCTTCAACCATCATCATATGACATTTCTCATGACTCAAACATAGCCCGGTAGCAATGCATTGTTCTAGTACCTTCTCCAGATTGCTTAAATCTTGATCAAAGTCAGTGCCATAAGGGGTAAAATCATCCATGTAAACTTCAAGTCCTTTGTTAATCAAATCATAAACTATGCTTAAAATAAATATTTGGAATGTAGATGGAGCATTACATAATCCAAAGGGAAATACTCAATATGCAAAGCTACCCCAGGGAAATGTAAAAGTAGTTTTATTCTGGTCTTCTGGAGCAATCTGAATCTGATTATTACCGTTGAAGCCATCTAGGAAGGAGAAAAATTGCTTCCCTGCTAAAGTATCAAGGACATGATCAATAAAAGGTAAGGGAAAGTGGTCCTTCTGGGTAGCTTTATTGAGTTCTTTGTAGTCTACACAGATTCACCACTTCCCATTATTCTTAGGGATGATTACTAGTGGAGAGACCCACCGAATGTCTGAAATAGGATATATAAAATCTACATCCAACAGTTTCTGTAATTCTTCTTTAACAACATCCCTGAGACGAGGATTCAATCTTCGTTGGGACTGTCGGATGGGTCAGACATCTTTTTCAATATAGATATGATGTGTACAGAGTTGGGTATCAATTCCCTTCATGTCGAGATACTCCCAAGCAAAATCCTACTGATATTAAGAAAGGATCTTAATCAATTTTTGTTGTTCTTTCTCATTCAAATTGGCATTAATATTCAGAAATCTTCCTGGTGCGATTTCAACTAAAATGTTGTTATGGAAAACAGTAGTGGGAATATTTTGCTCCATCAAATCTTCCAAAGGATCTCCCTGTGCTTCATTATCTAAAGCAAATTTTATCATTTGACAAGTTGGGTTTCCTATAATGGTTGGGTTGTTAATGAAGCTATTGATCACATCATCTTCCAGTTGACTTTTGATCCCAAGAGATTCTTCCAATGTGAGAGGAGATCATAGGTTTTCTTCTGGATATCTAGGTGGTTGCAACTGCTGATGTATGATAGGCAGACTCGGTTTAGCTAGAGGATACATGATAAGGTTCTTTGTAGCACTTCCTCTAGCAATTGTCATGTTTCCTGTGCGACATCCTATGTATGCATCTGTTGTTGCTAGCCATGGTCATCCCAATATCAATGGGTGTCCATCAAGTCTACTTCTTGGGTTGATATCTAGGAAATCAATTGGGTATTCCCAAGAGTCGACCGAGATTGCTATGTATTGTAATGTGCCCACTGGCTTAACCACCGATCTATCAACCAATTCTAGCATAATTGAAGTAGGTTCGAAGGAGTTGATACCCATGAAATTACAGGTCTCGATGGTCAGAATATTGATGGATGCCCCCAAATCTACCAGTGCATTTGGAAAACAACAACCCTGTATCTAAATTGTTACCACGAGATTCCTTGGGTCTGTGTATTTGACTGGCTCCTGCTTTCCTAGAATAAGATCAGACAAAGTTCCTACCACATGAACAGTTGATGGATTCTTAGTTTTCATTATGGGCTTCTTCCCACATAACTATTTAATTGTTTTTGCATAAATAGGAATATCTTGCAAATCCTGTAGGAGTGGAATTTTAACACATAGATTCTTTTGTTCCCCGACAATATCAAAGTTAGGATATACATCTGGTTTTTCTATCATTAGCCTCTTGGGAAATGGGGGAGGACAAATTACATCTTCATCAGGATTTTGTTGCTTGACTGTGTTTTCCCCTGTTCCATTTCTTCTGTTATGACCACAGTCGATGGTTTTATTGTTGGTTTTCTATCATTCTCATTCTCCTGTTCTTGATGAATTTAATTTTCCTCAGGAGAAATTACATGCCCTGATCTCAAACAAAGTTCGTTTCACCCTACAAAATTTGTTTCACCCTCCAAATTCTCGACAATTTGCACGAGATGGGTTGGTCTATTATTAATATTTAGGTTGGGTTGAGATGGTAATTGAGGGCGCATTTGAGGTTGAGTATTCTAGGGTAATTGAAGTGGAGCTTGTAAAGTGGGTTGAGCTTGAGGAGCCATTCCATGGGTTGATTGGTCAGTTCCATGGAGCACTGCCAGTTTTGATTCCAATTGGGGGCTTGGGCAGTTGTGTTAGTCCACTGTGAAGGATAGGGGTTGTTATTTGAATTCTTCCAAAATGGGGTAGGGTATTTCAAGTTAGTCAAAGTAGGATTAGCAACTAGTTGATTTGGCCAAGGTGTAGTAGGATATTGTTGGGACTGCCAGGCGGGGTTAGAAAATGGTTGACCCTGCCATGCATTTCCAGAATTATGTTATTTATTATACTGTCCAGAAAATAAAGAAGAGGGATCTTGTAGCGTACCTGGGGGACAAGCCTTCCATTGGCGATGCCAAGCCATCAGTTATACTGGTTTTGTTTCCTCTTTTGCTTCTTTAAAGACAACTTTTAGTCCTAGGAGTGATGGACATTGCTTTGTCGCATGGTATTTTGCACAGATGGTGCAAATCCGACCCACATCCAACAGACACTCCCTTGAACCTTGTTTCCTTCTACATCGTGGAAAAAATATGGCCAACGACTATTCTGCTTCTGCTTGTTTTTATTTAACCTGCAGAACATCCAATTGTGTAGTCAAAGTACCCAAAATGTCTGTTTTAAAATTTTCTAAAAGATTGCCAATTTCTTCTCGAGTGACACTCCCGCTAGTAATATTACTAATTCTGGTGATGGGAGTCTGTATTCCTGATCTGGTTCATGTACTCCCTCGTGAACACCTGATGCACAATTGGACAATGTTATCATATGTTTCTTCATAAATATCACCTTTTCCCATTGAATTCAATCTTTCTACCCATTCATCCTTCATACCTTTTATTAGAGTGGCTTTAAGTACCTCACCTAGTAGTGTACTATAAGGTGATCTCTGCAAGTTATATTGAAACCTTTCAACATATTCTTCTAGTGTTTTGTTTTCTTTTGCAGACATTTTAAAGATTTCATCCTTTAAATCCCTGGTTCTACAGTAGTCTTGATATTTTGTAATGAAGGCTTGTTTCATTTCATCCCATGAATTTATAGTTCCTCCCCCTAGTCCCATAAACCATCGTAAAGTTGCTCCTTTCAAAGTGAAAGGAAATATCTTTAGTTTTTGGGGTTCAAAGGTATAATCATAGCCTCTACACGGGACATCAAAGTCGAATAAGAACGCGTCAAGGTCCTCTGAGATCAATCCATTGAAGGTTGGAAGATTTTGTAGTAGAATGGATTTCATTGGGGAATTAGAAACCGGATCAACTATAGGATATTCCAAAGTGGAAGTCTAGGGTCGTAGTTGATTTTGTTGTGCCAATAACCTTCAGGGATTTCTTGGTCTGGGTGTTCTATTCGGGTTGGTTGATTACTTGGTCTTTTAGGAGATTTAATCGCGCTACCTATGTCTGGGATTCCAGGTATTCCTTATCCTATCAGGATCAAAAGAGATCCAGGTTTAGGTGGTGGTGGGTTTTCCTCAGCAATTCCACTGGTCTCCCCTTCTCCTTCTTTCAAATTACAAGAATTTCCCTCGTCTAAAGGACTGGAAAGTGGAGTATGTGTATTTTGGAAACTTTGTTCAGTCCCTTCAGTTCCTCTATGAACCTCAGCATGAGCTACAGTTGGTGAATTTGTTGCTTGAGGGATTCGGGTAGAACCTTTTCGAGGTCCAATCGAGGCTTGAGATTCAACTTTTCGGATAATTTCATCTATGAAATTGCTCCTTCTAGGGGACACCCGACCCTATGATTTTGTAGTTTTTGGTAGGGATTTTTTTTTTTTTTTCAGGTTCTTTCTTCTTAGTCATACACACTGACACAAATTATATGCACTTATATAACCTCTATGCATCAGCTGAAAGTAGGTGTTGGAACAATCATTTTACTTTTTTCCTACATAGGTTCTTACCTTCCGTTTTCAATACCTCATCCTCCAAATATGAAACCTATGCTATATTTGACATTCTCCTCGGCAACGAAGCCAAAATGTTGGGCTCTAAATATTTCCTAAAAACAACCTTAGTCTGACATTAATTTATCAACCAAGGATTTGTCTTTTCTTTCAAGAATATCAACAAATTCTATGCAGATAGTTGTAGAGGTTTAAATCATGTAGATACTTTTGTTAAAGCAAATTTGAGTCTATCTAAATTACTGCAATAATCAAGTTCTTCACATATTCATTAAAAACTCTAAAACTAATAACTCACTTAACATAATTGTAATCTGAACAATAACACACCATGAATCAAAACATCAATCAATTTGTTGAACTCATTTATCTAAGAAACAGTAATTTAATCTGCACAACTACTTAATGAATCGATCTCTCAATGATTAATTAATCTACTGGAAAAGAACAACAATATACTGCATATTTAAGAAGGAACAACAAATGTGAATTTGATAAAAGGAACAACGTATGCGAAAAGAACAGTAAACGCAAATTTAATTAAAAGAGTTCACACGGGATAAATCTACAGCAATTGGAAATGGAACAATAATCGAAAATCTTCAAATGAAACATCTATTTTCTACAAATGAACAACATAACTAATTCATAAAAGAATCAACACACTCACGAATTTATCTTAACTGCTGCAAGGAAATTCAAATCACAGAACTAAAACAGAATTGATATGATTACAGATGAGACAGTAACTCCTTTTGACTGGGCCCACAGTCTTCAGAAGGTACTACTACTAAAAACTCAGTACACAAAGATGATCAAAACGCTCAAGGATTTCATTAATTCCATAACTGAGAACTCATTTACAATGGATTGTTGTACAGAATGTCAACAATTAAGAGATCTGAATGCTTGGTTCAATTTCTTGGGTATCTTTTTACTGTCCATCATCCTTTATATATTACAATGAAATAAGTAAATTAATTTATCCTGAGGATCGAGATATCCTCGGGATTGCTTTTAATATTTATGAAGATTGCAAAATAAAATTCAATCTTCCTTTAAACGGATTTATGCATGATTCCTTCGATCTTTAATGGCCTATGCATATTCATGATCTTCTCAATCATCTTTAGATAACAACAATTGTCCATTTCTGCATAAAATGACAACAATTCAAACCAAAGTTCAGAAAATATCTAATATCACTCAATATTATTTCTTAAAAGATTTTTAACCATTTTCTTTCCTAATTACTTCAAATTAATAGAAAAGTCAATCAAGAATATATCACAAATCAAAGTAATAAGGATAATATTTATACCTTTTTCTCAAATCAACACCTTGTGAACCAAGCTAGGTTTTAAAGAATCCAAGCGACATTTGGTTCTGAAATATTGTGGGGCTCTACACAGATACATACAAACTGAAATGGATTTTTTGGACATCTCATCCATGGGTGCTACTTATCGATATGCTATTAAAATTGAGAATAAATTTAAGCACTAGAACAAGTGGAAGTTTGGGTCTGCAAATCCGCAAAAAACAAAGAATGGTAAAGACGACCCTCACAACCAGCCTTAAGAAAACTAGTCCAATCCACAGGAAAATAAGGGTAACAGAAATATGAAGGACATTGGAAAATGGTGATATTTCTACAAAATCCCCTAGCACAACACCGATGAATGTCGCTCAAAACATTCATTGGTGACTGAGATCAAAGACAAGGAGTCGAACCCTGATTTGGAATCTGATTCATAAAATATTGGTAGAATAAAGATCATCGACGCAGACCCCCTGTTATTGTAACGACTGCAACAATTCAAATAGAAGAACCAACAGATGTTGAAGAGGGGGGGCACCTTTTTCATTCAAAAATGTGGGTGAAGGGGACCCTGTTGCAATTTATAGTTGATAATGGAAGCCAGAAGAACCTAATCTTAGCAGAGGTCATCAAACAATTGGTATTGTCGACAACACCACACCCACAACCATACAACATCAGGTGGATTCTCTAGGGAAGATAAATATGTGTCAGCGAACAGTTTTAATTGTCATAAAACATGCATCCCTTCAAGGATGAGGTTTTGCGTGATGTTTCCCCACTGGATGTATGTGATGTTCTATTGGGCCAACCATATATGTAGAAGCGCCATGATATTTATGAGTCTCGACCCCGTAGTGTCATTGTTACTCTAGGGGGTCATCTCTAAAGGATACTAGAGGTAGTTCCAACTATTGTCCCACCTAAACAGTGTTGCAAGGTAGTATCTCATACTACAAAATTCATATTATTCAAAGTTTGTTCAAAAGATGAACATAAGAACACCACTACAGTCTCAGTCCAAGCACCTTCTGTCCAGTAGAAGCAGGTCGACAATATTGAATAAAAACGCAAGGATTCCTTCTGCACACATTCATCTCATGTAGCTAGACTGGCTAAAAATTTTCGAGCCTTCCATCTGTTAGCGCCAATTCTTGCAAGGGGGGTGTTTCTCTCCAATTTTAGGCCCTTGGTGTAAAATGTGTAGAAATGGGGTTTAAAAAACCCATCAAATTTGTTTTATTCAAAGGCTGCAGTCATGAGCGTCAAGTGCAGCACACTGAAGAAGTCCATTTTGGGCTTAAAATCAAGTGAGCAGTATTTTTTGTTTTTAGCAGTGAGGATCCATCGATGGAGCAGATCAACAGTCATCAGGTAAGCCAGAGCCACGAAGTTCCATGAGGTTTAGCACATGGGCTCATCCCTTAGGGCCAAAGTCACAAAATGATCATGGTCGTCTGATCCAGTCGGGAAACATGGCGCCTGATTAAGTCTTGTCGCCATCTCGGCTATCGCGACTTTGAAATACAAGGGTCGACTCCCTCCCATCCACGATACGTGAGATGTGAAGGTACCTTTGGGTGTGGGTCCACGGTCATAGCACAAGGTCGTATGGAAAGGTGGTTGGAGGAAGAGGAGTGAGAACTCCTGGTAGGAGAATCCCTAAAAGGATCGGGACCGTTAGTCTTGAAGGACACCTGGCGTCTGATTAAGTCTGGTCGTCATCTCAGCTATTGCAAATTTGAAATACAAGGGTCGAATCCCTTCCATCCACGATACGTGAGATGCGAAGGTGCCTTTGGGTGCGGGCCCATGGTCATAGCGCCAGGGTTATATGGAGTATCGCCAAAGAAAGTGAGCATGTAGGGCCAGGGTTGTTTAATGGAAAAATGATCGTGGCCATTATTTTTTAAAGCCAATCAAACCGTTGATCCTAGAGGGCCATTTCACGATTTTGGGCACCAGGAAATTTGAAGGCATGGGAAGCAGAAATCCCCGAAAGAAGAAATGTTGAAATGCCCTTGGAGAGAGGTGCCAGGTCATGGCCCTAGGTTACATTGAAGGAAGTGCCAGAAGAAAGGGAGGCTAGCCTCCAAGCCTTAGACAGAAGGCACATGGTATTCTCCTAAGCATATCGTCTTGGCCACTCCCTAGGTAAGCAGTTAATGAAAATTGAGTAGGTAGATGAAACCTCAACTCGAGTCATAAATAGAAGGTATGGGAGGCCTGGAGCAATCAGCCCATGGTACCCTTGTGTGCAGGTCCCCCCTGCAAGATCCATGTTGAGTTAAGGTGGCATCTGATGAAGGAGTTTCATCCAAGTTTGACTGAAGAGACGCCATGCCTTGGAGGTTCGAACACGCCTCTATTGGGTGAATTTTTCTGAGTATATATACTTAGTTTTTCTATTTTTGGAAGGTTCGATGGTAGAGAAAAGCTCCCAATTGTAAAACTTTAATAAAGCCTCTGTTCTCGGGTTATAGACTAACATTTTGAGACTTCCTGTTTAATGACATCCAACCTCCTCCTTTCCTTTTTTCTCTGAATCTTAAAGCCCGGGCACGGATGATCCAGTCGGGTGTTGTAATAACTATATGATGCATGTTTGATTATATTAGTTCTGCAACATTTTAAGTTTACTTTGAAGTTTCTCGGGTCTGAGAGGATCTCATATCTAAGACTTTTCCCCCTTTAAGGCCTACTGGAAGACTGGATGTCCAGAGCAGACTCTATTTCCCTTTTCTTTCCCTCCACTTACTCACCACTATGCAAAAATTATTGGCTTAAGTTAGATCAGGACCTCGCATGTCTTTGTTGTTCCTAACCAGTTTTCTAAGTTAAATGATATTGTTCTGAGTTTACCTCCATTCAATCTCCCTTTATAAACAAATAGTGACATAAATTTATGGGAATCAGGCTTACTCCTACTGCAATCTAGGAGTGACTTCTAACGCCAACATTTCTGGCACCGTTGTCGGGGACGAAGTTGAATATTTTCCCCGGGATTGAACGACATTGAGTCTCTAATTCTGAAGGTGTATTAGGCATCAGAGCCCTTGAAGATTGCTACTGTGCACCTGGAAACTCCACTATGGCGACTCCACTATTTCTACTTCACTGTTTTAGTTGTGGCTACTTTTAGCACACTTGAAAGCTGACCCAGAGGAGATTTTTCGAGAAGGTTTTAGCAGCTGCTTTCTCAGCTTGAGAACTTTCTTGGCAGGACACAACATTAGGATCTGGCCATTGATGGTGAACAATGTTGGGTATGTGTTATATTATTTGCACGAGTAGTAGTGTCTCAGCGCCTGCACCGGGTGCGCAAGGGGGTTAGAGGGGGGGGTGTAGGGGGGCGGAGCCCCCTGCGCGGGGGTTCAGGGGCAGCGCCCCTGAATTTTTTTTTTGGGCCGACATATTTCCGGGACCACGTGATATTAGGTGGTTTTTTGGCACATGGTTTTTTGCCGATGGTTTTCTATTTTCGGTTAAGGAATTAGGGTTTTGGACTAATCCAGGTCATTGGGTTAGGGTTTTGGATGTTGTTGGCTCCTATATGTATATTGTATTGTAAACAGTGTAAAATATGTATCAATATAATATATGTTGTTTTTCCCAGTTTGGGTTTCCAGGTGAAAAATCTTTGTGTAATGTTTGTATTTGCCATTGTATCTTTTATGTTCTTTTCTGAATATCAGTTTTCTTTAGATATTGTACAAGGTTAGGATTTACAAACAAGGACCAGGCGCATTCAAGGCTGCGCATATTTCACCTGGCAACTCCATGATTCGAGGATCGGTCGACGACTCCACTGATTCAATATGGAAAATATCTTAGCTCAAAGGTTAGCTTTCTGTGACTTTTCCCAAATAGTTGGTTTTCCTAATCCACTGCCTGATAGAGATGAATGGGAAGATATCCTCCCTGAATTTCAAGCAAAAATTTCGGAGGTACCAGCTGAGCATTTACTGGAATTTCATGAGGTTATTCATTGACTTAATATCATGCATGAAGATGTCCAGATTAAGATTTTTAGGTATTCATTAAATGGAGCTTCTCTTGATTGTTGTCGGTCTCTTCCCACTGCAAGCATCCATTCTTTGACATATTTTCATACAGCTTTCAATTCATTTTGTAAAGATTACTTCCCAGTTGAGTGTTTATATGAAAACTGTTGTGATGAGTTTTCTTTGCTTCATGAAGCCTCTGCTGGCCCTTAAGACCATGTTTGTGATGAAGCTTTTACTATGGAGGAAAGCATTTGCTACGAAAATCTAGAGGCATTGGATGATATTAATTATGTTAGCCCTAGCACGGAAGCATCTGACATCATTTCAGATACATCTGTTCTTTTATATGTTCATAAAGATCAACATGCCTCTTGTGAAAATTCTGAGTTTATAGAGCAGATGTTGTCTATAGTAGATGGCTCTCCTGGATATAGGGTTGAATCAGATGTTCCTAGAAGCCCTGCTTATGATGACAAAGACCTTCTAGTTTTTAAAGAAGAGATGGTTGTGGAAGAGGATTCTTCTCTTTTCCTTCAAAAGGTTTCCCATGATATATTTTTACCTAGGATTAAAGAGAAAAATATTATGTATGAACAGCCAGAAGCAGCAGTTACTGTTGTCCCTGAAATGGATATTTTTGACAGTTATATTCTCGATGGGATCACTATTCTGGAGGTTGATCATAGAAATGAAGGGAAACCCTTTTTTGATGAATATTCTAGTGATGATGAGCAGCAATATTATCCTACATTTGATCACTATGAAGACACTGACCGACATGACAACAAGCAGAGATTTCCCATGGTCCCTATTTATGATGATTATGAATATGATCCTTGGGAGAGCCATGGAGAAGAGGAGGAGGAGTCGAAGATGCAGTTTACAGAATGCGTAGATCCAGTCAGCAAGTAGCCACCGCCTGAGATCAGTCAGCCTATGTCAGTTTTCCACCCACCTATGCTTACCAGAGATATTCAGCCACACGTGAACAACTTTGTAGCAAAGGAGGCTGCCTGTCACCCATTTTCTAGAGTTTTCCACTGGTCCTATGAGCCTGTGAAGGAATACATAGAGTTGTATTTCCTTCACAATTTGGAGCCACCCTATTTCATCTCAACTTCAGCCTATAAGGAGGAGTTGAAGAGTGTAACTATTCTGTTGTCATGGTTACACCATCTATTTTTGATCATCGACAGAAGGAAGGAACTTCTATTCAGGAAGTTTCTTGATTGTCTATGGTGGAAGTTTTCTTTCACCTATCCCCATGTAAAGGAATTTATTAGTTTAGGACCATACATAAATAAGCTCCTTGGAGCATGTGTGTTTATCTTTTATTTTCACTTATCGGCATGTATTTTTTAGCAGGGTGTTTTGAGCTCGACTCCATAGCCCAACAGAAGGCAACTGGAACTGCAGAAGGAGTTCTTAGAGCATCGCAGGGACGACTCTATCCCCCATGGAGCCTAATGTTAGCACCAATTCTTGCAAGGGGAGTGTTTCTCTCTGATTTCAGGCCCTTGGTGTAAAATGCGTATAAATGGGGTTTAAAAAACCGATCAAATTCATTTTATTCAAAGGCCGCAGTCATGAGCGTCAAGCGCAGCACACAGAAGAAGTCCATTTCGAGGTTAAAATCAAGTGAGCAGGATTTTTTGTTTTCAACGGTGAGGATCCATCGATGGAGCAGATCAATGGTCATCGAGTAAGCCAGAGCCATGGAGTTGCTTGAGTTTTAGCGCATGGGCTCATCCCTTAGGGCCAAAGTCACGAAATGATCATGGTCGTCCGATCCAGTTGGGACACGTGGCACCTGATTAAGTCTGGTTGCCATCTCGGCTATCACGACTTTGAAATACAAGGGTCGACTCCCTCCCATACACGATACGTGAGATGCGAAGGCGCCTTTGGGTGCGGTCCCACGATCATAGCACAGGGTCGTATGGAAAGGCGGTTGGAGGAAGAGGAGCGAGAACTCCCGATAGGAGAATCCCTGAAAGGATCAGGACCATTAGTCTTGAAGGACACCTGGCACCTGATTAATTCCAGTCACCATCTTGGCTATCGCGACTTTGAAATACAAGGGTCAAATCCCTTCCATCCATGATACGTGAGATGCGAAAGCACCTTTGGGTGCAGGCCCACGGTCATAGCGCCAGGGTTATATGGAGTATCACCAAATAAAGTGAGCACGTAGGGCCAGGGTTGTTTAATGGAAAAAATGATCGTGGTCGTCAGTTTTTAAATCTGATCCAACTATTGATCCTGGAGGGTCATTTCACGAGTTTGGGCATCAGGAAATTTGAATGCAAGGGAAGTATAAATCCACGAAAGAATAAATACCGAAATGCCCTTGGAGAGAGGCGCCAGGTCATGGCCCTGGGTTACATTGAAGGCAGTTCCAGAAGAAAGGGAGCCTAGCCTCTGAGCCTTAGAGAGCAGGCACATGGTCTTCTCCTGAGCATATCGTCTCAGCCATTCCCTGGGGAAGAAGTTAATGAAAATCAAGCAGGTAGATGAAACCTCAACTCGAGTCATAAATAGAAGGTATGGGAGTCCTGGAGCAATCAACCCGTGGTACCCTTGTGTGCAGGTCCCCCCTGCAAGAGCCATGTTGAGTTAAGGTGGCGTCCGATGAAGGAGTTTTGTCCAGGTTTGACTGAAGAGATGCCATGCCTTGGAGGTTCGAACATGCCTCTGTTGGGTGAATTTTTCTGAGTATATATACTCAGTTTTTCTATTTTTGGAAGGATCGATGGTAGATAAAATCTCCCAGTTGTAAAACTTTAACAAAGCCTCTGGTTCTCTGGTTATAGACTGACATTTTGAGACTTCATGTTTAATGACAGCCAGCCTCCTCCTTTCCTTTTTCCTATGAATCTTAAATCCCAGGCGCGGATGATCCAGTCGGGTGTTGTAATAACTATATGATGCATGTTTGATTATATTAGTTCTGCAATGTTTTAAGTTTACTTTGAAGTTTCTCAAGTCTGAGAGGATCTCATATCTGAGACTTTTCCCCCTTTAAGGCCTGCTGGAAGACCGAATGTCTAGAGAAGACTCTATTTCCCTTTTATTTCCCACCACTTACTCACCACTATGCAAAAATTATTGTCTTAAGTTAGATCAAGACCTCGCATGTCTTTGTTGTTCCCAACTAGTTTTCTGAGTTAAACGATATTGTTCTGAGTTTTCCTCCATTCGATCACCCTTTATAAAAAAATAGTGACATAAACTTATGGGCATCAGGCTTACTCCTATTTCAATCCAGGAGTGACTTCTGACACCAGCACCATCCAAAGGTTCATGACAGCCTTCAACAAGCTAAGCAGCGCAACTTCTCCAGCAAGGGAAGCAGCTCATCAAGATGCACATTCAACAAACGCTTTTCCCTCTCCCCTAGGAAATCAACGCAATGCATACCATTTCTTCCTAAAGAGGGAGTATTGATCTGGGTGGGTATTGTTTTCCCACCCACCTATTCCAACTGGCTCAAAATAGTCTTCTAGAAATTTACTATGTTTAGCAGTTTTTCGGTTCCTAAACTTTTGGGGCCATTTTGAGGGCCTAAATGAATTTTTTTCAGGATTGAGCACCTCAATCATGTACAAAGTCTCTATTCGAGCCCAAAAAATGAATCTCCTCAATGATACCTTTCCAACGATCTTTCTTGTTCCCGAAACAGAGATTGTATTCCAAAGTTATTCCCTCGGGAAATTGATACACCATACTACCCAAAATGGGGTCCACAAAACTGTTGGATTTTCATCTTTCGGGGTTAGGGTTTTGGATTTTCTTTATGTTAAAAAGGAATTGAGAGCCTCATTTTAATCATATTCTTATGAATTTGAGTAGACATCACATCTATTCTAAGAGATAAGTTGTCACCATTGCAACGAGTCTTTCACTCTGTATTTCTACAATTTTGTACATTTCGTGAGTTTATGGTTGCATATCTGATATATATTTTTGTTATATTATTGGATATATGAGATATCTCTTTACATTTATTTATCATATCTTCACCTTCATTTCGTGCCGATAATAATCCGGATCACTAATATAAGCCAAAATTCAACAAGGTATGGCATTTTTGCTATAACCCTTTTTTTGGGGATGTTCCAAGTAGTGAAACTTGGAGAAATTGTAGAGAAGATATTGAATAATATTGGGTACAAGGTTTATAACTTTATTCATTACAGGTATGAAATTATGCTTGTTGAAAGTTAGATTTTGTGACTAATCCAAAAACTAGTCTCGTGAGACTAAGGTAAAGTTTGATGAAGATGTTATTCTTTTGTTGTTGAAGTTGAGGAAGGTCTATAGTTCTGTGATCACACACAAAAGGTATATTACAGAGTAAAATGTGTTTTTATATGCATCTTTTGAGGTTTACATGTTGATGATGTTATGGTGCATGCTTGAGGGTCTTTGGTATATTGTTGAGGCATTAGCTCATGCTTGAGGCATATATTAGGTGCATGGTTGAGGCATATACTTGGTATATGATCTTGGTTGTTTGGTACTTTTTTTAGGTACATTATTGATGGTACTTTCTTGATATATCGTATGGTACATGGTGTATGGAATGATTGAGTGATATGGTATAGGGTTGATGTAAATTGTTGATGTACACAGTTGATACATGGTATGGTACATGAATAATACTTGGTATGGTGTTGATGAATAATGCCTCCTTCTAGTTGGTGCTAGAGAACATAGGGAGTTGGATCTTCCTTTAGGTTGGAGCCTGAGAATCAAGGGGTTTTAGCCTCCTTCTGGTTTGAGCGAAAGAATTCAGGGAGTTGTAGCTTCCTTTAGGTTTGTTGGGCATGTGTTATATTCTTTTCATGGGTGTGTGTGTGGGCGTGTCAGATATGACAATTGTGTTTGACGATCCCTAGTCTTCAATCATGGAACAAATAATCTTCAATCATGATGAAGGGATTGACAGAAGAGAAGATCATGATCAACCAAGACAAGGATTCATAAGGACTACACAACAAACAAGATCATTCACTCCCATGTATGTAAATTTATTTTATCGTCATTGTTTTAAATGTACTGACTTTGGGCTTAAAGTTGTGAATTACAGAATGTATGAAAGAAAGGTTCAAGCAAGAGATGCTTATGTGGCCCCATACAATATAGAATGTTACAAATTCCACAACTATGGACACATAGCTTGAAATTGTTGAAGCATGATAGAGCCCTTCATGAAGGAAGACATTGATGTCAGATACATAAAGGTCTGGAAATGAAAGTAGGAACTAGAATAACTCATGAATGAAGAGAATATGAATGAAGCACTTCCAAAGATTTTACTTACAAGACTTACAGTAACACAAGATCATGATGAATTTATAGGCCAAGAGGAAGATGTTAAAAACTAGGAAGATGATGAAAAGGAAGATGTCAGAATTCAGAGAGAAGATAAAAATAATGTTATAATTGAATAAAATGATGAATCCATAGACGAAGAGGAAGATTACACTGCATTAGAGAAGGTATTATTATGAGCTATTTGTCTTGGAGACTCCCAGTAAATATGAATATTGAATAGGGGAATTCATTGCAGTAGATACTACATATTAGAGAACCATCCTTCAAGCAATTTGATGTATGTGCAGAGACATATTCAGATCATTCATATAACATAAGTACAAAGAGACACATTGATCAGTTGAGAAGTAGTGTTCCCACGCATATATCAGTTGGTAGTTACATAGGAAAAAGGTTATGATTGTATTCCACATATGTATTCAGGGAGGGATATATTTAGTACAGGTTCTTCCAGACATGCATAGTGTGAATTGAAGATAGAGAAGGCCAGTGGAAGCATTTTACTCAGTTTGAAGAAATAGCAATATGTGATGATCAGTTGCATTCATGAAGCCTTCATGATAGTACAATGATAGATGGGTTAGCATTGTGTAAAATTGAGTACGAAAGGTATGGAAAGTTTGTGACATATGGACAAATATGGATACTTAGTAGGTACAGAAAACATGGGTTAGAGAAGATGCACAACAATGTATTTACAATTGGAATCAGTGGAATCAGTTGGTCACAGAAAGGCACTATAGAGCAGGGGAAAAGAGACCTTCATCATAAGTTATATCATCAGAGGGACATTGTTGAACAATATGGTCACGGATGTCTAAAAAGTGAACATAGCAGGCCATGAAGATGTGAAGTCAAGAAATATAGAATGATTTATATATATATGTCATAGAATTACAATAGGAAGCAACAATGGAAAAGAAGCACCAGAAGAGACTAAGGGAAACATAAACAGGAATCCCTACATTGATCAACACAACATCTTGCAGAGAATTAAAGTGAAGAGAGACCATCAGATAAAGATATCATGAAAGAAATATTAGCAGGATACAGACAAAGGGAGACATATTGACAGGGGGAATTATACTAACAAGGGGAGTTCTCCTTTTTCCATTGATGTGAAAGGGAGAGAAAGAGAAAGATCAGAAGAGTAAAAGTCGATTGCATGAAGTCAGAGAAGGACTTTTTAGTGAAGGTCTACCTTCAGGGGAAGTCACAAGAGAAGAGGAACATGCATAGACAAACATGTGAAGAGAAAGAACAAAGGAATGGAAACTGAGAGAAAGAATATATGCATGAAGATAGGGGGAGCATCCCCAAGGAGAGACGCCCTTTTCCATTGAAGACAAAGGGGGTGAGTGAGAAACATTGATGAGGAGAAATGGTCACAGGGGGAGCATCAATGTTGGAGTTTCCATCATTGTTTCCATCAATGCAAAAGGGAGAGATTGTTCGACAATTGGTATGGACAGTTGGTTTTCATTAATGTCAACCCTTGGAGAAGTTCGGACTCCCTAGAGATATGGTTGATATTGATGGTGAGTTAGTTGTCATTGATGGAGTGGTTGATATCAAAAAATGTGGTGGGTGCATTTGATAAAGTCTACATGAAGCCCTGGAGGTGTGGTTATGGTACGCCATAGAGCTGTGTTTACATTACACTAAGTTGGTTGAGGAATATGGACATGAAGGACACTGTAAATGCAGGTAAGACACTCATAGATGGATAGTCCTTATCCTGTCATTTCTAGTGATAAGTGGTATGCCATGTGGTTTCTCACAGTTGAGGAGTTATGAGGTAATGAAGTTGGAAGACCCTAATTGGTTACAATATGGGTTAATAAGCCCCTAATTGGATGAAAGTAATTAATAAAAGGGTAAAGTGGTTGTAACAAGAAATTTCAAGAAACCCTAAAGTTAATGAATGAGGTTACTTAGAAAAAGTATATATACACCTCAAGAAGTCAGTCATAAGTACATTCACACACACAATCTATTGACTAACTTCTATGTGAGTAAGTGATTCTTATATGAAGTAACCAAGTATATATAAGGTGAATTTCAGAGGGAAGAGGAAGTAGAGAAGGGATAAATTCCAATGGAGGATGAAGTCTTGTGATGATGTGTTCTAAGGTATGTTATTTAAATGTCATCTTACCATATTTGATATAAAAAAAATTATAAAATGATTCAGATAGTGAAAATTATAGTATTTTGAGAAGACATGTCTAGGTACATGTGGTAAACCTTTCCTCTTCTGGGTCATTTTAGTTTTTGAGATACACTCTGTGAAAAATAAGGTTTTTGGCTGGTCCTGAAACTAGTCTCAAACAGGTGTTCCAGGTAAAACAGTCATAATGTCTTCATAGAGGATCAAAATTAAGTGATACCAAATAAATTGGATAGAGTAAAGTACTTAGTATGTTTTGTATGATTTTCAAATCTAGATATCAAATATTCGGCACGTGGAATGCTCTACAAGTTCTCTCTCTAGAATAAGCCAAAATTCAGCAAGGTCTGCCATTTTTGCTATAACCCCTTTTCTAGGATGTTCCAATTAGTGAAACTTGGAGGAATTGTAGACAAGATATTGAATAATATTGGGTACTAGTTCTAGAACTTTATTCATTACAAGTATGCAATTATGCTTGTTGACAGTTATATTTTGTGACTAATCCAAAAACTAGTCCTGTGAGACCAAGGTAAAGTTTGATGAAGATGTTATTCTCTTGTTGTTGAAGTTGAGGAAGGTCTGTAGGTCTGTTATGACATAAAATAGGTCTATTACATATTTACAGGTATGTTTATATGCATGTTTTGAGGGTTACATGTTGATAATGTTATGGTGCATGCTTGAGGCAATTCTTTGGTATATTGTTAAGGCATTGGCACATGCTTGAGGCACATATTAGGTGCATGGTTGAGGCATATACTTGGTATATGATCTTGGTTGTTTGGTACTTTTTTGAGGTACACCATTGATGGTACTTTCTTGATATATCCTATGGTACATGGTATATCACATGATTCAGTGATATGGTATAAGGTTGATGTGTATTGTTGATGTACATGGTTGATACATGGTATGGTACATGATTAATACTTGGTATGGTGTTGATGTACATGCTTGATGGTTGAGGGATATGGTACAGGTTATGGTGCATGGTTGATGCATGTTTTGGTATAGGTTTTGGTACGCAATTGATGCTTGGTATGGTACATGTTGATGGTTTGGTACATGCTTGATAGAGGAATGTGTTGGTGATGTTGGAAATCTAGTTGAGACATGTCCTTTGTATATGATCCATGTGAGAGGATTTGGTTGAGTATTGATTATAGTGACAAGTTGGACAGGTTGATCAGTGATAGGTTGATAGTGACATTTTGGATACAGTGACATGTTGGATACAGTGACATGTTGGATACAGTGACAGGTTGACAGGTGATAGGTTGATATGACAATGGCAGTGACAGTGATGGTGGTAGTGATAGTGGCAGTGGCAGTGGTATTGAAACCGGTAGTTATTGTGGTAGTGATATTTGGTCTACACATATATTTCATGGAAACATAATGGGGCAAGTAAATGGATTTTTAGCCTCCTTCTGGTTCATTTCGGAGAACACAAGTAGTTGGAGCTTCCTTCACATTGGAGCCTCAGAATTAAGGGGTTGTAGCCTCCTTCTGGTTGCAGTCAAAGAATTTAGGGATTTGTATATTCCTTTAGGTTGGTACCTATAAATCATGGGGTTGGTGCCTCCTTCCAGTTGGTGTTGGAGAATTTAGAAGTTGGTGTTTCCTATGAATGTATTATTGATATATATAAGAAATTATTCAGTGGTTTTATCCTGTTTGGGTTTCCACATAAATTCTGGTGTATTGTGTACTTCATGTAATGTTGTTGATGTGATGTTGCTTATGTTTATATGCTCATAATATACTAATGATATATGGATGATATACTACTAATAAAGTTGATATATTAACCACAATATATATATATATATATATATATATATATATATAGATAGATAGATAGATAGATAGATAGATAGATAGATAGATAGATAGATAGATAGATATAGATATAGATATATATATGATGGTTAAAAGTGGTATAAGTGCTCATACTGATTCACCTCCCCCCCTCTCAGTATTCCAACAAGAACATCATGAGAAGTTTCGTCCACTTCCCTTTGACATAAGAAAAAAACAATAAAAAGAATTGTGTAATCTAAAATCCATTAGACATTTTTATTTCATAGAAAACCAACATTAGATAGGTTTAGGGCCTTGGAATAGGATTGGAGAGTAAAGTCTCCAAGGCCACAAAATAAAGCCTAGATTCATCAAAGAGTGAAATTTCATTCTTGCAACTAGTGTTTCGGGAAGCTCCTCTAACACAAGAGTTAAGTATGAGGTCTCACCGAGGCAAGTAGGGAGATTACCCCTCTCTGCTTGTTTTGGTTTTTGTGGTATAGCATCAATTGCTAAATATACATGGATTTTGTTGGTTCCATGCCTCTGTGTGAGGTAATGACTTTGAGGCTTCATGATTAGTTACCCTACCATTACGTGTGCTTAAAACTATGATTGTTCACCTGGTCATTAATTGTGAGGTGGTATCCTTAGTGACCATTCCTAGGTAGTTACAAAAGTGAATGTAGGTGGGATGTACCTGTAGTACCTAGGGAAGACATTCATTCATGGTCTCAGTTCCCCTGGAGAGTTCCCTCCTTAATAAATGGTGCTTGGACCGGTCATGGATGTTTTACACCTTTCATCGTAACTAATATTCATACCTTCACTAGCCAATCATGTGTGGAATTCATTTCCCCTAGAGGGTTGGTTTTTGGAAGGCCCCTGAGCCATTGGTTTTCTTGTTGTTTTCCTATATTTTATAGGGGTGTGATCTTTGATCCCAAGTCTAGATTGGCCATAGGTTGAATTGTGTTTGATTTGCACACATTATTTCCACTATGGTTGAATTACCCTGTTAGTCCCATTGACTACAAGGACTAGCACCAATTATGGAGGAACAACCACCTCTTAAGCAATGTGATATAGGTGACCAAAATTTTGAATGGTTTTATCTTTAGTTTGACGAGACTGGTTTGGTTGAAGTAGAAGTGGTAGATGAACATCCTATGCCAAATTTTAATCCTCCTTTGACTAATATAGAAGCACCCCTACTTGTTCAAGTAAGGGAGATATTTAGAGAACCTTTCTCTTTGTTTGGTAATCCGCCCACCATGTCAGGACCAATTGTTTTGTGAAGTGTAGTTGAGCCATCAAGCCCATCCTCAAGTGGGATTGGGGGCATCCCTGTGATGTCCACATTACCTTCTCTTAGCACCATTGTACCTACACCATCTATGCCTTTTTCTACAGGTCCCTTCATTTGGGGGACACCGTTTGTGTCTTCTTTTCCATCCATTAGTATACCTAGTGTTCCTATGCCCATCCTGTCCATCCTGATGCCTACTTTTAGATCCTCTTCTAGTCAGGGGTTGAGCCTTTGTTTTAGCATGGGGGGTGTAATTCCTTCCACCTTCACCATTCCTATGAGTGGCCCCACATCGTCAGGTTCATGTGTACCTTTTGAATGGAATATTCCTATTTTTTTGGGGGTTGTCCCTAGTCAAGATCGAGGAAGCAATGTATCCAAAGGTTTTAACTTCCTGTTGTCGCAAGAGTTGACTCTAGGCTATAAAAGAGCCAAGCCTTAGCACATTTTTAAAATAAATAAATCTTGTTGATTGGTCAGTCATAGGAGGCTTCTAGAACTAGGTCTAAAATAGTCATTCCACTCATTTATAGATAAGAAACAAAAGGCATGACCTCTTTTGTCTAATTAATTTTAAAATCATGAGGATGGATAGAAGATAGGGGATGAACAAAACTGAAAGAAAAATCCAAGCATCTGGTCTTCCTTTCAATACAAGAAATTACAACAAACTTCAAATATATGAACATAGGTCTTGTCTCACTCATAGAAAGACAGAGGAAAGGGTGTGAACAAATAAGACTTGTAAATGAGGCAAAACAATTAGGATGCAAGTCTTGTTCTACTCACAGCAAAACAGAGGAAAAACTACACCTTAAGGAATGCTTCAAATTAGCTATAGCAGAGGTAGTACTGAATTGTAACCATTACAAACTGAAATAATGAATGTAAGGAAGAAAGAGCAGTGATGAAAACTTCAGAAACAATAATACAGGAAGAAAACGAAATTAGACAGTGACAAAGTATAGAATCTCTTGACACTCTGTTCTATATTTGATAAAAAAAAATGCATTACAAACCCAGCCTCCAAAAGGCTTCCAGGCTGTTTCCTCTTGGTGTTACAAACATCATGTCTTTTAAAGAAAAAATAAATAAAAATAAAAAACTTTTTGTGTTCTAGGAATCTGAACCGGTTCACCTTCTCTGGAATTCTGCGGCTACCAGATGCTCTGCCAACACTTTTGAACCGTTACTAAGTGGGGTGCTTCATTTTCCTCTGCTTCGTTTGCTCGATTCACCTGCGCGTCTGCCAACACTCTCCATGACCGTATGATGGGTAAACATTGCACTGTTCTGGCCCCTCACAGCTTCTTAACGGCCACCTCTCTATCGGACGATAAAATGATTTTGCTGAAGCTGTGTGGTAGCCACCATCTCATCTACACTAAAGACACGGGGCTTTGTTTGATTTGGCACGATAATTGTTGAGTTAACCATCATCTCCACAACATTTTCTCGCTCATTTTGTCTCACAAAAGATTTATAGAAGAGAAGCTCTTCTGGACAGTCATAGAAACCCTCGGAATTACACTCTTGTGAAACGAAACTGTCGAATGAAATTTGACTAGCCTCTTCTTGTCCATTAGAATTATTGGTTTCTGTAACTAAATCATAGAATTGATGACAATCTGAATGATTCGGGTGAAAATAATTATTCTCCCGAGATGATGTAGCTTCGCAGACAGATGAATGAGTTCGCTTGCCAAAATGCTTGTCGAACATTGTTCTGTCAGAATGGTCTAGAGAGTTTCCAATATCAGGAAAATCGACAACCTCCAAAGGTGGGCATGAAGACTCGTCAATATCAACCTTGGGATGGAGTGTGGACTCATTGACCGAGGCGAAATCATTCTTGACTTGTGTGTGGCATTGCTCTCCCACGCTTCTGTGTGGTCCGCTGTGTGTTGTGAAAAGTCTACATAAAGCTTAATCATCCTTCTTGACGAACATATATTCATCTATACGCCAAACTATTGGAGAACCTCGAGGGGCACGGCCTGTGTAAAATATAAGATTGTTCCGCCTTCCGATCGGATGCCCATCTGAGCGCGAGATTTCACGCCATTGTCTGACATCCTTCCAGAAACCCTCTTTCGTGGCTCTCTGTATTGTTGAGACTTGTATGCTTCCTCTTCCTCAGGCTATAAAAATAAAACTCAGAATCTCTCCGAAACGGGAGCAAGTCCCACGGCTCCCTTTCGGAGATATGAACCTCGGGAATAATGCCATTCTCGATCCAACCACAGACCTTACTTTTCAAATAATGTATTATTTCCTCGTTTGTGAGATGAAATCTAAATCCAGGAGGCAAAGACGAAGAACATGGAGCCATGATTACATTGTTACAAAGATTCCCGACTGGTGCGTGGTATTTCCCTTCCACGTGCCTGCATGCTTGGCCGTATTTCTTGAGATCTTAAACTATACATATAGCATAAGCATCCTGCAATGATTCTGAGGCTCCACATTCCTCCTCGAAGAGAAGATATTTATGCATATGCCACTCCGTTGAAGAACCTCCAGCAGCACGGCCTATGTAAATTGCAAGATTTCTTCGCGTTCCAATTGGAATATTAGAGCTCATAATTGTATCGCTTTTTATGGTATCTTTCCAGAAACCCGTTTTCGATGCTCTTTGTCTTGTCGTGCCTATTCTATGCTTCTGGTTCCTTGGGCTAAAAAATACAACTCAGTATCTCTTCCCACCAGAATGTTTTTCCCAGCCAAGTCCCACGATAAGGAAGTTCCGTCCCAGCTGTCAGAGCACCTGGCAGTCATCAAGACAGAATCCTCTTAAATACTCGAAACGTCCCATCTGTCAGTGCTAACGGCTACCATTTCCAGAATTAGTCGAACTATCAGAGTCATGAAGATCGGACCCGGAATATTCTTTGGCAAAATCCTTAACGCTCCACGTCGTTCCATACACCAGTTGCATCGGAAGATCTAGATCTCCGAACTGCGATACAACAAGACCATACAACGTCTATGCCCAGTAATACCATCTCCAACATATCATAATTTTCTTTCTTGGAATCAGAAAGCCGGTAAAGAGGTTCCATATCAAAATAGAAAGCAGAAAAAATGATGGCCGAAATGTTGTGGTTGAGTGTCAACGACGCGTTCATCATTCCACAATACGCAAAATATAAGACGAGAAGAAGAGATACCAGAAAAATTTGGCTATCGGAGTACCTTTGCAACCTCCAATCGAAAATCTCTGCTGTCAACCTGAATTTCTCTATCATCCAGCTATTCAACTAAGGACGGGCGATGAGAACCCCACAATGGAGTTAATGAAGATGCAGGAGTAAGATCCTCTGAAATTGTTTGAGAGCAATTGACATCTCCTCTCACCTAATCCTCTGTCCCCACAACCTCTTCAAAACAACCACTGTCTGATACTTCACAATTATCATTCTGACTGCATTCATCCACTTGCCCTTTATTAGCGATCACATTAGTTTTCTTGGCCACAAAGGAGGTGGCCCTTTCTCTCAGGAATCCATCGTTTGAATGATCTACACATTTATTATGAAAGTTTGATTCTTCAAATGAATTCCAGCGTACAATATCGCGGATTCGAAGTATAACTTGATCATTTCTTTACATCTTAGGCCTGTGACTTCCTCTACTGAAACTCCCCATGGAATTCGAGAATCTCCTTGAAATGTCATCTATGGAATTGTCGGTTTGCATGCCTGACTCGAGTCTTTCTGAGTTACAGTTCACTTTGTTGGGTGCTTCCTTAGTAGGGGTTAACCTTCTGAGAATCAAATTTGGCAGGTTGTACTTGGCATTGTTCTGACCGCCGCATGTTTTATTGTGTCCCTATGAGGAAGTTGACCAATTGAAATCTCTGAATCAACCATACTAGTAACTTTAGAGCTCACTGAAATGCTGCTAGATTTATCGACACTGATATCGAAGTCCTCAAGTTGTAATAAAGATTTTCCGCTACAATGCAGGTGATCACCTTTAATTTCTCTCGTCTCATCCAATTGAGGGCTGAAACATTTGTTCTCAATTCGAACTTGGGATAGGGTCGAGTTAAACTGACCAGAGGAACTAGAAGTCCTGATGGTGGTTTCAGCATAGAGCTACTTAGGTAGGTGAAAAGACTTATTTTTTATGATATGTTAGGTCAAGGAATTATCTGACAAAGCGCTGTCATGTTCCACATTAATTTGAGTTCGATTTGGATCTGCAACAATGCCTTTGAAATCTGATCTTCTATATTCAGGGAGGGATCATTAACCCTGGAAGAAGCAAATATGGTATTCGATTTTGGTAATTTGATGGGGCTGGCAATGCCCAAATGGAAGAAATCCATTATGGAAAGGCAGAAGTAATAACAATACAATAATAAGATGAGAGCCATGGAAAAAACCATCAACAAGTGGAGCAACCTATTTTTCTAAAATGGCTGATGAAGGAGACCCAGTGCTACCATATACATGATCAAATGTAAATGAATGAGAACCAATTTGTACCTTGGGAAACACAGTCAATTTTGATATTTGTTACAACACTTCCCATGGGTTATAACATCTTTCCCTAGTAGTACATCCCTTAGGGGTAATTTTTCACAGTGGGGAATATTTCCATTTATCAATACCTTAGGTCCTAGAGGGTTCTTCCCTGGGACTAATTTTGAGAATTTTTTCCTTTAGGGTCTACACCTACCTCTGGTGGAAATCCCCTCAGGGGAATATTTATCCTAGGAGAAGACATGATCCTATAAGTACCACCATCCTTGGAGGAACTCACTCTTCAGGAACACCTCATTCTTTTGGTAGTATGAACATAGGAGGACTGCAAGGTTCATCTGGGACAATAAATATTTCATCTCCCTCCTAGTATTCATTTTCTCATATGCCATTTCCTTTCCTTGAAACCTTAGACTTACTTTATTTGTCCCAATTGACTACTGACCCTATTTCCCACAAACCTTCATAGTTGGTTATTCCTACAAAAATACTATCATACATGCCAAAATTTGATGGAAAGCTGAGAGAATATCCCTCCACACACATCATGACATATAACTTGTGGTGCTCATCTAATTAATTGATGAATGATAGTGTGAGGTTCCATATTAATTTTTAGAGATCCCTCGCCGGAAGTGCCGCCAAATGGTATATTGAATTACAAGGTGACTCTAAAAGGTTCAATGATTTGACATTGGTGTTCCTTATGCATTACCAATTACCCATATAGTACAATATTATAATGGATCTCTTGATAGGACTACATCAAGATACCACAATTCACATTTTTTATCACATGCATGAATAGCGATAAAGGTGTCAGATGATCAAGACCCATATTCTGGACAAACTTTTAATGGAATGGTTCACAAAGTCCCTTTTACCACCCATTTCCAATGACATAAATATGGTTGGGGTGGCTACCAAAGAGAAACCTATTATGCATGTCAAACACTTATATTTAATTTACTCTTAGTCATGCACTCTATATGATATTATCCTTCATTCTCCTAGGTCATCGACATATCTCAAGAAGCCAACCCTAGGAACCCATGTCGATGGTGCGATGGGTTTTTTTTCCAATGCCTTTGTGGGGTAGTTAGTTGATCATATGGGTCACATGTCCAATTTGTCACACCCATCATTGACTGGTCCCAATGCCCGAACTATCACAATTCCTACTTAGACCTCCAAGGTGAATTTAGTGCAATCCACACAACTGAAGAATCCTCATCAATCGGGAGGAAAAAATAAGAGGAATAAGAAGAAAAATTATAATAATGAAAAAGGTAGTTCTCCCACCCAAAACACTCAAGAGGGGGGAATGAAAGAGAAATAGAAGACTTGGTTTCCCTACATGATTTGTGGGGAGGACCACCATACTCATCAATTTCCTAGAAAGGATGAGTTCCATCAATTCTTGGTGTAGAAAAATCCCCACAGTAGCATGTTGTCTTAACCCATCCTTTCCCCCATCAACCACAACATATGTCTGCCAAAAATATTTCCCCTCCACAAGGGGGAATGGAAGATACCCCTCATTATGATGGGTCTTCCTCGAATGCTACCATTTTCATGTGTAACCAAATAATCAATTTGCAAACCTGATCTAAGAACTATGACAATTCGGAGCATACTCATGTTGTGCATAACCCAACATCTTTTTCCAAGCCTCATATCCATCTTTTGATAGATAAGCCATTCTTTGATGCACTGCTTCTCCCCCAAAGGGAATTCTTCAACAAATGATGCATAATCCAAACACACGGGCCACCCATAACTACAATATTGTGGAAGAATTAGCCCAGGAACCTTGTACCATGTCTGCACTTGAAGTTCCCCAACGCTTCCCAACACAATGGAAATCCTTATTGTCTTCTATTGGTGGGGTTGATCCCTCAAAGTTGAGCTTGATAACCTTCAAATATGATTAGGTTACTCATAGACTCTCTCATCAGGTTTCCTTCCATATCAACGTGTGATTGATAGGGAAAAACATCTTCCGAACCATGGTTGATGGAGGAGCCTCGACTTGCATCATTTCTATTTCTTGTTGGAAGGCCCTTGTCTCTCGTAAAATCAACACCTATGAAACACTATTGAAATCATTCGATGAACATATGTTCTAGCCCCACGAGATAATCACCACCTTACCCATCAAGTTAGGTGGTAAGATTGTCTTTATTGTTGTGGAGGTCATTGATGCACCTCTTGAGTACAATTTGTTACTCAGACGCACTTAGTTCTACAATATGATTGTATTTGTATCGTTGGTATTTAGGGTCTTAAGATTCCCTCATCAAGTTAAAATAGTGATGATCGATCAACTTTCATTTTGTGCCCCAGAACTTGGATCTAATGCAGGGTCTAATGTACCTTTTGTTGGTGATACCCAAAAATATTATATGAGTGTGGGTGTAGGGATGTTTAAATATCCTTCACTCATGGGACTATTTCCCCTTCCCCTAGTACCTCCTACTATGAACATTTCTCCTTTCAACATGATTTCATCATTTACCAATGGATCATTTGGGTTTGTCGATCCTTCGGTAGTGCCTCACCCCAATGATGTTGAATCGTATGGAGCTTCCCTGCCGCCCACCATGATTGAGATTGTTGATCCAACAATCCCATCAAGATCCATTGATACTAGTCAACAACTACATCCTCATATCGAGTTTGATCTACCTGCTCCGCTCGAACAGGTTGTTGACTCTCTCCATTCACATGATTTCCTAGATATTGATATGCCTTCAGATAAGGAAATATTGGATTTCATGCATTCTCTATATAATACCAAGGATGAAGTGATGCATCAATCATCTTGTCTTGATTCAGAACCAATGAGAGTTCACATGATGAGTCATGATTTGAATCTAGGGGCATTTGCTAAGGCATCCAATAAACCTCCCAGTCTTGACCCTCTTATGCCTTGGTTATCTTTTTCAGAACTTGCCATGCAGTTCTCTACTCTCCCTTCCTTCAAATATTTACGATTCGTACGTCATTTACGTCTTGATGGGAATCATCAAGGAGCTATGATAGATCAAAAGACTACTCATGATGATTATCTTTGTATGATGACTTTTTTTTCTATGTGGCATGGCGCCGGTATGGTGTGCCACATGTCGTCGACATCGGCTCATGATTTCATCGATTATGAAAAACATCCTTGGCCTAAGCCTAGAAATGGGATCTACTTTTCATAACCCATTCAAATGCATAGTGCCTTGTACATAGGTGTGTGGTGTGAGTGTTTTTGTTTTGCATATATCGTATCCAAAAAAATACAAACATATTTTCTTTTTTTGGGTGGTTTTTTTCTATTTTTAGCGGATTTTGCTATTTTTAGCGGTTTTGTAAATTAATCCCAGATTAAGGGATTAGGGTTTTTGTATCTACGGAATACCTAAAAAAATTTTATATATTGTATGGTGAATGGTGAAATTCGATATAATGAAAATAAGAAAGGTTTTCCCAGTTGAGGGTTTCCGGTATAAAATCTTTGTGTATGAGCCATTGATTAATTTTTGTCTTTCTTAAGAATCTATATGCATTGCTTTACGTCATAGGTTTAAAACTTACAAGATTGGTACCTATAAATTAGGGGGTTGGTGGCTCCTTCTAGTTGGTGTTGGAGAACTTGGAATTTGGTGCTTTATATGAATGTATTCTTGATATATATAAGAAAGCATTATGTGGTTTTATCCTGTTTGGGTTTCCACATAAATTCTGGTGTACTGATGTTGTTGATGTGATGTTGCTTATGTTTATATGCTCATGATATACTAATGATATACTGATTATATACTACTATTAAAGTTGACATATATATATTGTGGTTAAAATTGGTATAAGAGCTCATACTGATTCACCCCCCCCCCTCTCAGTATAACAATTGGTACCAGAGCAGGTCCTTCAAGAAATTATTCTAACCACTGGAAGGAAGATCATGGAGAGCACAAATGTGTATAAGAATGGAATACCACAGTTTGATGGACAAAATTATGCCTTCTAGAGCATACATATGAAAACATATGTACAAGCACAAGGATTTGATTTTTGACAATCAATAGAAGATGGATACAAAGAGCCTACCACTCCTCCAACAGATAATGATGGAAAGAAACTCAGTCAAAACAATTCAAGGGTTAAAAATGTTATCTTAAACGGTCTGGTTGATACAGTATATGTCAAGGTTATGCATTGTGATTCTGCAATGGATATTTGAGACAAACTTCAGAATGTTTATGAAGGATATGCGAAAGTCAAGGCAACCAAGCTTCCGACATACAAAGGTCAATTTGAAGAGTTGAAAATAAAGGAATATGAAGACATTGAAACTTATTTTTTATGAGTTGATGAAACAGTCAATGCAATTAAAGGATTGGGAGAAGAATTTGATGAATCTATGATTGTTCAAAAGGTACTAAGATATATTCCAATGAGATTTGATCCTAATATTTTATCACTATAAGAAAGAGAATATATGGGTACGATAATTATGGATGAGCTACATGAAATATTTATAGCTTATGAAAGGAGAACATGACAGGAAAATTCATCCAAGAAAGAAGCAACTTTCAAATCACCCAAGAAGACAAAGAAGAAGAAAAAGTTTGAGTCATGCAAATCGCATTTGTAGTGATTATTCATACAAAGATGAAGAAATAGCCAACTTCGTAAGGAAGTTGAAGAGAGGAACCAACAAGTACAAAGGTATGATTCCATTCAAATTTTTTAATTGTGATAAAATTGATCATTTTTCAAATAAGTGTCCTTATGCTAAGAAGTAAGATAGTGATGAAGAAGAAGAGCCCAGGAAAGAAAATAAATATCACAAGGGAAACAAGAAAGGAGATAAAAAGAAAGTCTTCAAGAAAATATCTACTCAAAAGAAGAAAATTCTTCATATTATGAAGATGATGAAAGTGATAGTGACTCGGAGAAATCACTCTTTATGGCTATAGAAAATAAGAAAAGAACTCCTGAAAGCAAAGAATAAGGTGAAGTAGATCTTGAGGAAGAATTAATCAGTGCTTTAACTGAGATGAAGAAATAAAGGAAGAAAAACAAATCATTCAAAGAAAAAAACATCTCCTTGAAAACCCAACTTGAAGAAGGAAAGAGAAAGGAAGAAGTAATGCAGATATATATGATAAAGAAAGAAAAAGAGTGTGAGAAGCTTGAAAAGGAAATCATGACATTGAGAGTTGAATTTAACAAGCTCAACAATAACTTGAAAAGTTCTCAAGTGTTAGAAAAGATTCTCAACATTCAAAGGTAATACAGTGACAAATCTAGAGTAGGATACAAGAATGTTCATTTTGAGGAAGGATCAAGCTCCATGATGAAAGCAACATAACAAAGGAGTTATGTAGAAGTTCTCAAAGGAGGGAATCATAGTCAACAAGAATCAGAAAGGAATGAATACAGAATACCTTCTACATTCATGGAACAAATAATCTTCAATCATGATGAAGGGATCGACAGAAGAGAAGATCATGATCAACCAAGATAGGGATTCATAAGGACTACACAACAAACAAGATCATTCACTCCCATGTATGAAAATTTATTTTATGGTCATTGTTTTAAATGTACTGACTTTGGGCATAAAGTTGTGAATTGCAAAATGTATGAAAGAAATGTTCAAGCAAGAGATGCTTATGTGGCCCCATACAATATAGAATGTTACAAATTCCACAACTATGGACACATAGCTTGAAATTGTTGAAGCATGATAGAGCCCTTCATGAAGGAAGACATTGATGTCAGATACATAAAGGTCTGGAAATGAAAGTAGGAACTAGAATAACTCATGAATGAAGAGCATATGAATGAAGCACTTCCAAAGATTTTAGTTACAAGACTTACAGTAACACAAGATCATGATGAATTTACAGGCCAAGAGGAAGATGTCAAAAACTAGGCAGATGATGAAAAGGAAGATGTCAGAATTCAGAGAGAAGATAAAAATAATGTTATAATTGAATAAAATGATGAATCCATAGACGAAGAGGAAGATTACTCTGCATCAGAGAAGGTATTATTATGAGCTATTTGTCTTGGAGACTCCCAGTAAATATGACTATTGAATAGGGGGTTTCATTGCAGTAGATACTACATATTAGAGAACCATCCTTCAAGCAATTTGATGTATTTGCAGAGACATATTCAGATCATTCATATAACATAAGTACAAAGAGACACATTGATCAGTTGAGAAGTAGTGTTCCCATGCATATATCAGTTGGTAGTTACATAGGAAAAAGGTTATGATTGTATTCCACGTATGTATTCAGGCAGGGATATATTTAGTACAGGTTGTTCCAGACATGCATATTGTGAATTGAAGATAGAGAAGGTCGGTGGAAACATTTTACTCAGTTTGAAGAAATAGCAATATGTGATGATCAGTTGCAGTCATGAAGCCTTCATGATAGTACAATGATAGATGGGTTAGCATTGTGTAAAATTGAGTACGAAAGGTATGGAAAGTTTGTGACATATGGACAAATATGGATACTTTGCAGGTACAAAAAACATGGGTTATAGAAGATGCACAGCAGTGTATTTACAATTGGAATCAGTGGAATCAGTTGGTCACAGAAAGGCACTACAGAGCAAGGAAAGAGAAACCTTCATCATAAGTTATATCATCAGAGGGACATTGTTGAACAATGTGGTCACGGATGTCTAAAAAGTGAACATAGCAGGCCATGAAGATGTGAAGTCAAGAAATATAGAATGATTTATATATATATGTCATAGAATTACAATAGGAAGCAACAATGGAAAAGAAGCACTAGAAGAGAGGAAAGGAAACATAAACAGGAATCCTTACATTGATCAACACAACATCTTGCAGAGAATTAAAGTGAAGAGAGACCATCAGATAAAGAGATCAGGAAAGAAATATTAGCATCATACAAACAAATGGAGACATATTGACAGGGGGAATTATACTCACAAGGGGAGTTATCCTTTTTCCAATGATGTGAAAGGGAGAGAAAGAGAAAGATCAGAAGAGTAAAATTCGATTCCATGAAGTCAGAGAAGGATTTTTTAGTGAAGGTCTACCTTCAGAGGAAGTCACAAGAGAAGAGGAACATGCATAGACAAACATGTGAAGAGAAAGAACAAAGGAATGGAAACTGAGAGAAAGAATATATGCATGAAGATAGGGGGAGCATCCCCAAGGAGAGACAAACTTTTCCATTGATGACAAAGGGGATGAGTGAGAAACATTGATGAGGAGAAATGGTCACAGGGGGAGCATCAATGTTGGAGTTTCCATCATTGTTTCCATCAATGTTGGTGTTTCCATCAATGCAAAAGGGAGAGATTGTTCGACAATTGGTATGGACAGTTGGTCTTCATTGATGTCTACCCTTGAAGAAGTCCGGACTCCCTAGAGATGTGGTTGATATTGATGGTGAGTTAGTTGTCATTGATGGAGTGGTTTATATCAACAAATGTGGTGGGTGCATTGGATAAAGTCTACATGAAGCCCTGGAGGTGTGGTTATGGTAGGCCATAGAGCTGTGCTTACATTACCCTAAGTTGGTTGAGGAATATGGACATGAAGGACACTGTAAATGCAGGTAAGACACTCATAGATGGATAGTACTTATCATGTCATTTCTAGTGATAGGTGGTACGCCACGTGGTTTCTCACAGTTCAGGAGTTATGAGGTAATGAAGTTGGAAGCCCCTAATTGGTTACAATATGGGTTAATAAGCCCATAATTGGTTGAAAGTAATTAATAAAAGGGTAAAGTGGTTGTAACAAGAAATTTCAAGAAACCCTAAAGTTAATGAATGAGGTTACTTAGAAAAAGTATATATACACCTCAAGAAGTCAGTCATAAGTACACTCACACACACATTCTCTTGAATAACTTCTATGTGAGTAAGTGATTCTTATATGAGGTAACCAAGTATATATAAGGTGAATTTTGGAGGGAAGAGGTATTAAAGAAGGGATAAATTCCAATGGAGGATGAAGTGTTGTGATGATGTGTTCTAAGGTATGTTATGTAAATGTCATCTTACCATTTTTGATATAAATTTTTTTATAAAAATGATTCAGATAGTGAAAATTATAGTATTTTGAGAAGACATGTCTAGGTACATGTGGTAAACCTTTCCTCTTCTGGGTCATTTTAGTTTTTGAGATACACTCTGTGAAAAATAAGGTTTTTGGCTGGTCTTGAAACTAGTCTCAAACAGGTGTTCCAGGTAAAATATTCACAATGTCTTCATAGAGGATCAAAATTAAGTGATACCAAATAAATTGGATAGAGTAAAGTACTTAGTATGTTTTGTATGATTTTCAAATCTAGATATCAAATATTCGGCGCATGGAATGCTCTACAAGTTCTCTCTCTAGAATAAGCCAAAATTTAGCAAGGTCTAGCATTTTTGCTATAACCCCTTTTCTAGGATGTTCCAATTAGTGAAACTTGGAGGAATTGTAGAGAAGATATTGAATAATATTGGGTACTAATTTTAGAACTTTATTCATTACAAGTATGCAATTATGCTTGTTGAAAGTTATATTTTGTGACTAATCCAAAAACTAGTCCCGTGAGACCAAGGTAAAGTTTGATGAAGATGTTATTCTCTTGTTGCTGAAGTTGAGGAAGGTCTACAGGTCTGTTATCACATAAAATAGGCCTATTACATATTTACAGGTATGTTTATATGCATGTTTTGAGGGTTACATGTTGATAATGTTATGGTGCATGATTGAGGCAATTCTTTGGTATATTGTTAAGACATTGGCACATGCTTGAGGCACATATTAGGTGCATGGTTGAGGCATATACTTGGTATATGATCTTGGTTGTTTGGTACTTTTTTGAGGTACACCATTGATGGTACTTTCTTGATATATCCTATGGTACATGGTATATCACATGATTCAGTGATATGGTATAAGGTTGATGTGTATTGTTGATGTACATGGTTGATACATGGTATGGTACATGATTAATACTTGGTATGGTGTTGATGTACATGCTTGATGGTTAAGGGATATGGTACAGGTTATGGTGCATGGTTGATGCATGTTTTGGTACAAGTTTTGGTACACAATTGATGCTTGGTATCGTACATGTTGATGGTTTGGTACATGCTTGATAGAGGAATGTGTTGGTGATGTTGGAAATCTAGTTGAGACGTGTCCTTTGTATATGATCCATGTGAGAGGATTTGGTTGAGTATTGATTATAGTGACAAGTTGGACAGGTTGATCAGTGATATTTTGATAGTGACATGTTGGATACAGTGACAGGTTGGATAAAGTGATAGGTTGACAGGTGATAGGTTGATATGACAGTGGTAGTGACAGTGATGGTGGTAGTGATAGTGGCAGTGACAGTGGTATTGAAACCGGTAGTTATTCTGGTAGTGACATTTGGTCTACACATATATTTCATGGTGACAAAATGGGACAAGTAAATGGATTTCTAGCCTCCTTCCGGTTGAATTGTGTTTGATTTGCACACATTATTTTCACTATGGTTGAATTACCATGTCAGTCCCATTGACTACAAGTACTAGCACCAATCATGGAGGAACAACCACCTCTTAAGCGATGTGAGATAGGTGACCAAAATTTTGAATGGTTTAATCTTTGGTTTGACGAGACTGGTTTGGTTGAAGTAGAAGTGGTAAATGAACATCCTATGCCAAATTTTAATCCTCCTTAGACTAATATAGAAGAACCCCTACTTGTTAAAGTAAGGGAGATATTTAGAGAACCTTTTTCTTTGTTTAGTAATCCACCCACCATGTCAGGACCAATTGTTTTGTGAAGTGTAATTGATCCATCAAGCCCATCCTCAACTGGGATTGGGGGCATCCCTGTGATTTCCACATTACCTTCTCTTAGCACCATTGTACCTACACCATCTATGCCTTTTTCTATAGGTCCCTTGATTTGGGGGACACCGTTCGTGTCTTCTTTTCCATCCATTAGTATACCTAGTGTTCCTATGCCCATCTTGTCCATCCTGATGCCTACTTTTGGATCCTCTTCTAGTCAGGTGTTGAGCCTTTGTTTTAGCATGCGGGGTGGAATTCCTTCCACCTTCACCATTCCTATGAGTGGCCCCACATCGTCAGGTGCATGTGTACCTTTTGAATGGAATATTCCTATTGTTTTTGGGGTTGTCTCTAGTCAATATCGGGGAAGCAATGTATCCAAAGTTTTTAACTTCCCATGGGTTATAACACCTTTCCCTAGTAGTACAACCCTTAGGGGTAATTTTTCATAGTGGGGAATATTTCCATTTATGAATACCTCAGGTCCTAGAGGGTTCTTCCCTGGGACTAATTTTGAGAATTTTTTCCTTTAGGGTCTACACCTACCTCTGGTGGAAATCCCCTCAGGGGAATATTTGTCCTAGGAGAAGACATGATCCTATAAGTACCACCATCCTTGGAGGAACCCACTCTTAAGGAACACCTCATTATTTTGGTAGTATGAACATAGGAGGACTGCAAGGTTCATCTGGGACAATAAATATTTCATCTCCCCCCTAGTATTCATTTTCTCATATGCCATTTCCTTTCCTTGAAACCTTAGACTTACCTTATTTGTCCCAATTGACTACTGACCCTATTTCCCAAAACCCTTCATAGTTGGTTATTCCTGCAAAAATACCATCATACATGCCAAAATTTGATGGAAAGCTGAGAGAATATCCCTCCACACACATCATGACATATAACTTGTGGTGCTCATCTAATTCCTTGATGAATGATAGTGTGAGGTTCCATATTAATTTTTAGAGATCCCTGACCGAAAGTGTCACCAAATGGTATATTGAATTACAAGGTGACTCTAAAAGGTTCAATGATTTGACATTGGTGTTCCTTATGCATTACCAATTACCCATATAGTACAATATTATAATGGAGATCTTGATAGGACTACGTCAAGATACCACTACTCACATTTTTTATCACATGCATGAGTAGCGACAAAGGTGTCAGATGATCAAGACCCATATTCTGGACAAACTCTTAATGGAATGGTTCACAAAGTCCCTTTTACCACCCATTTCCAATGACATAACTATGGTCGGGGTGGCTACCAAAGAGAAATCTATTATGCATGTCAAACACTTATATTTAATTTACTCTTAGTCATGCACTCTATATGATATTATCCTTCATTCTCCTAGGTCATCGACATATCTCAAGAACCCAACCCCAGGAACCCATGTCGATGGTAAGATGGGTTTTTTTTCGAATGCCTTTGTGGGGTAGTTAGTTGATTATATGGGTCACATGTCCAATTTGTCACACCCATCGTCGACTGGTCCCAATGCTCGAACTGTCACAATCCCTACTTAGACCTCCAAGGTGAATTTAGTGCAATCCACACAACTGAAGAATCCTCGTCAATCGGGAGGGAAAATGAAGAGGAATAAGAAGAAAAATTATAATAATGAGAAAGGTACTTCTCCCACCCAAAACACTCAAGAGGGGGGAATGAAAGAGAAATAGAAGACTTGGTTTCCCTACATGATTTGTGGGGAGGACCACCCTACTCATCAATTTCCTACAAAAGATGAGTTCCATCAATTCTTGGTGTAGAAAAATTCCCCACAGTAGCATGTTGTCTTAACCCATCCTTACCCACGTCAACCACAACATATGGCTGCCAAAAATATTTCCCCTCCGCAACGCGGAATGGAAGGTACCCCTCATTATGAGGGGTCTTCCTCAAATGCTACCATTTTCATGTGTAACCAAATAGTCAATTTGCAAACCTGATCCAAGAACTATGACAATTCATAGCATACTCATGTTGTGCATAACCCAACATCTTTTTCCAAGCCTCATATCCCTCTTCTGATAGAGAAGCCATTCTTTGATGCATTACGTCTCCCCCGAAGGGAATTCTTCAACAAACGACGCATAATCCAAACACACAGGCCACCCATGACTACAATATTGTGGAAGAATTAGCCTAGGAACCTTGTACCATGTATGCACTTGAAGTTTTCCAAAGCTTCCCAACACAATGGAAATCCTTATTGTCTTCTATTGGTGGGGTTGATCCCTCAGAGTCGAGATTGATAACCTTCAAATATGATCAGGTTACTCATAGACTCTCTCATTAGGTTTCCTTCCATATCAACGTGTGATTGATAGGGAAAAACATCTTCCAAACCATGGTTGATGAAGGAGCCTCGACTTGAATCATTTCTATTTCTTGTTGGAAGGTCCTTGTCTCTCGTAAACTCAACACCTATGAAACACTATTGAAATCATTCGATGAACATATGTTCTAGCCCCACGAGATAATCACCACCTTACCCATCAAGTTAGGTGGTAAGATTGTATTTATTATTGTGGAGGTCATTGATGCACCTCTTGAGTACAATTTGTTACTTAGACGCACTTAGTTATAAAATATTATTTTATTTGTATCATTGGTATTTAGGGTCTTAAGATTCCCTCGTCAAGGTAAAATAGTGATGATCGATCAACTTTCATTTTGTGCCCCATAACTTGGATCCAATGCAGGGTCTAATGTACCTTTTGTTGGTGATACCCAACAATATTATATGAGTGTGGGTGTAGGGATGTTTAAATATCCTTCACTTATGGGACTATTTCCCCTTCCCCTAGCACCTCCTAGTGTGAACATTTCTACTTTCAGAATGAACTCATCATTTACCAGTGGATCATTTGGGTCTGTCGATCCTTGAGTAGTGCCTCACCCCAATGATGTTGAATCATATGGAGCTTCCATGCCACCCACCACGATTGAGATTGTCGATCCAACATTCCCATCAATATCCATTGATACTAGTCAACAACTACATCCTCATATCAAGTGTGATCTACCTGCTCTGCTCGAACAGGTTGTTGACTCTCTCCATTCACATGATTTCCTAGATATTGATATGCCTTCAGATAAGGAAATATTGGATTTCATGTATTCTCTATATAATACCAAGGATGATGTGATGCATCAATCATCTTGTCTTGATTTAGGACCAATGAGAGTTCACATGATGAGTCATGATTTGAGTCTGGGGGCATTTTCTAAGGCATCCAATAAACCTCCCAGTCTTGACCCTCTTATTCCTTGGTTATCTTTTTTAGAACTTGTCATGAAGTTCTATGTTCTCCCTTCCTCCAAATATTTACGATTCGTACGTCATTTACGTCTTGATGGGAATCATCAAGGAGCTATGATAGATCAAAAGACTACTCATGATGATTATCTTTGTATGATGACTTTTTTTTCTATGTGGCATGGCCCCGGTATGGTGTGCCACATGTCGTCGACATCAGCTCATGAATTCATCGATTATGAAAAACATCATTGGCCTAAGCCTAGAAATGGGATCTACTTTTCATAACCCATTCAAATGTATAGTGCCTTGGACATAGGTGTTTGGTTTGAGTGTTTTTGTTTTGCATATATCGTATCCAAAAAAATACAAACATATTTTCTTTTTTTGGGTGGTTTTTGCTATTTTTAGCAGATTTTGCTATTTTTAGCAGTTTTGTAAACTAATCCTGTATTAAGGGATTAGGGTTTTGGTATCTACAGAATACCTAAAAACATTGTATATATTGCATGGTGAATGGTGAAATTTGATATAATGAAAATAAGAAAGGTTTTCTCGGTTGAGAGTTTCCGGTATAAAATCTCTTTGTACTATGTGTATGAGCCATTGATTAATTTATGTCTTTCTTAAGAATCTATATGCATTGATTTACTTCGAAGGTTTAAAAATTACAAGGTTGTCACCTATAAATTAGGGGGTTGGTTCCTCCTTCCAGTTGGTGTTGGAGAACTTGGAATTTTGTGCTTTATATGAATGTATTCTTGATATATATAAGAAAGGATTATGTGGTTTTATCTCGTTTGGGTTTCCACATAAATTCTGGTGTACTGATGTTGTTGATGTGATGATGCTTATGTTTATATGCTCATGATATACAAATGATATATTGATTATATACTACTAATAAAGTTGACATATATATATTGTGGTTAAAAGTGGTATAAGTGCTCATACTGATTCACCCCCCCTCTTAGTACAACAATTGGTACCAAAGAAAGTCCTTCAAGAAATTATTCTAACCACTAGAAGGAAGATCATGGAGAGAACAAATGTGTATACGAATGGAATACCACAATTTGATGGACAAAATTATGCTTTCTGGAGCATACATATGAAAACATATGTACAAGCACAAGGATTTGATTTTTGACAATCAATAGAAGATGGATACAAAGAGACTACCACTCCTCCAACATATAATGATGGAAAGAAACTCAGTCAAAACAATTCGAGGGTTAAAAATGCTATTCTAAATGGTCTGGTTGATACGGTATATGTCAAGGTTATGCATTGTGATTCTGCAATGGATATTTGAGACAAACTTCAGAATATTTATGAAGGATATGCGAAAGTCAAGGCAACCAAGCTTCTGACTTACAAAGGTCAATTTGAAGAGTTGAAAATAAAGGAATATGAAGACATTGAAACTTATTTTTTATGAGTTGATGAAACAGTCAATGCAATTAAAGGATTGGGAGAAGAAGTTGATGAATCTATGATTGTTCAAAAGGTACTAAGATATATTCCAATGAGATTTGATCCTAATATTTTATCACTAGAAGAAAGAGAATATGTGGGTACGATAAGTATGGATGAGCTACATGGAATATTTATAGCTTATGAAATAAGAACATGACAGGAAAGTTCATCCAAGAAAGAAGCAACTTTCAAAACACCCAAGAAGACAAAGAAGAAGAAAAATTCTGAGTCATCCAAATTGCATTTGTAGTGATTATTCAGACGAAGATGAAGAAATAGCCAACTTCATAAGGAAGTTGAAGAGAGGAACCAAGAAGTACAAAGGTATGATTCCATTCAAATTTTTTAATTGTGATAAAATTGATCATTTTTCAAATAAGTGTCCTTATGCTAAGAAGTAAGATAGTGATGAAGAAGAAGAGCCCAGGAAAGAAAATAAATATCACAAGGGAAACAAGAAAGGAGATAAAAAGAAAGTCTTCAAGAAAATATCTACTCAAAAGAAGAAAATTCTTCATATTATGAAGATGATGAAAGTGATAGTGACTCGGAGAAATCACTCTTTATGGCTATAGAAAATAAGAAAAGAACTCCTGAAAGCAAAGAATAAGGTGAAGTAGATCTTGAGGAAGAATTAATCAGTGCTTTAACTGAGATGAAGAAATAAAGGAAGAAAAACAAATCATTCAAAGAAAAAAACATCTCCTTGAAAACCCAACTTGAAGAAGGAAAGAGAAAGGAAGAAGTAATGCAGATATATATGATAAAGAAAGAAAAAGAGTGTGAGAAGCTTGAAAAGGAAATCGTGACATTGAGAGTTGAATTTAACAAGCTCAACAATAACTTGAAAAGTTCTCAAGTGTTAGAAAACATTCTCAACATTCAAAGGTAATACAGTGACAAATCTGGACTAGGATACAAGAATGTTCATTTTGAGGAAGGTTGAAGCTCCATGATGAAAGCAACATAACAAAGGAGTTATGTAGAAGTTCTCAAAGGAGGGAATCATAGTCAACAAGAATCAGAAAGGAATGAATACGGAAGACCTTCTACATTCATGGAACAAACAATCTTCAATCATGATGAAGGGATCGACAGAAGAGAAGATCATGATCAACCAAGACAAGGATTCATAAGGACTACACAACCAACAATATCATTCACTCCCATGTATGTAAATTTATTTTATGGTCATTGTTTTAAATGCACTGACTATGGGCATAAAGCTGTGAATTGCAGAATGTATGAAAGAAATGTTCAAGGAAGAGATGCTTATGTGGCCCCATACAATATAGAATGTTACAAATTCCACAACTATGGACACATAGCTTGAAATTGTTGAAGCAGGATAGAGCCCTTCATGAAGGAAGACTTTGATGTCAGATAAATAAAGGTCTGGAAATGAAAGTAGGAACTAGAATAACTCATGAATGAAGAGTAGATGAATGAAGCACTTCCAAAGATTTTACTTACAAGACTTACAATAACACAAGATCATGATGAATTTACAGGCCAAGAGGAAGATGTCAAAAACTAGGAAGGTGATGAAAAGGAAGATGTCAGAATTCAGAGAGAAGATAAAAATAATGTTATAATTGAATAAAATGATGAATCCATAGACGAAGAGGAAGATTACTCCGCATTAGAGAAGGTATTATTATGAGCTATTTGTCTTGAAAACTCCCAGTAAGTATGAATATTGAATAGGGGGATTCATTGCAGTAGATACTACATATTAGAGAACCATGCTTCAAGCAATTTGATGTATTTGTAGAGACATATTCAGATCATTCATATAACATAAGTACAAAGAGACATATTGATCAGTTGAGAAGTAGTGCTCCCATGCATATATCAGTTGGTAGTTACATAGGAAAAAGGTTATGATTGTATTCCACGTATGTATTCAGGCAGGGATATATTTTGTATAGGTTGTTCCAGACATGCATAGTGTGAATTGAAGATAGAGAAGGTCGGGGGAAACATTTTACTCAGTTTGAAGAAATAGGAATATGTGATGATAAAATGCAGTCATGAAGCCTTCATGATAGTACAATGATAGATGGGTTAGCATTGTGCAAAATTGAGTACGAAATGTATGGAAAGTTTGTGACATATGGACAAATATGGATATTTAGCAGGTACAGGAAACATGGGTTAGAGAAGATGCACGACAGTGTATTTACAATTGGAATCAGTGGAATCAGTTGGTCACAGAAAGGCACTACAAAGCATGAAAAGAGATACCTTCATCATAAGTTATATCATCAGAGGGACATTGTTAAACAATATGGTCACGGATGTCTAAAAAGTGAACATAGTAGGCCATGAAGATGTGAAGTCAAGAAATATAGACTAATTTTTATATATATGTCATAGAATTACAATAGGAAGCAACAATGGAAAAGAAGCACCAGAAGAGAGGAAAGGAAACATAAACAGGAATCCCTACATTGATCAACACAACATCTTGCAGAAAATCAATGTGAAGAGAGACCATCAGATAAAGAGACCAGGAAAGAAATATTAGCAGCATACAGACAAAGGGAGACATATTGATAGGGGGGAATTATACTAACAAGGGGAGTTATCCTTTTTCCAGTGATGTGAAAGGGAGAGAAAGAGAAAGATTAGAAGAGTAAAAGTCGATTTCATGAAGTCAGAGAAGGATTTTTTAGTGAAGGTCTACCTTCAGGGGAAGTCACCAGAGAAGAAGAACATGCATAGACAAACATGTGAAGAGAAAGAACAAATGAATGGAAATTGAGAGAAAGAATATATGCATGAAGATAGGGGGAGAATACCCAAGGAGAGACACCCTTTTCCATTGATGACAAAGGGGGTGAGTTAGAAAGATTGATGAGGAGAAATGGTCACAGGGGGAGCATCAATGTTGGAGTTTCCATCATTGTTTCCATCAATGTTGGTGTTTCCATCAATGCAAAAGGGAGAGATTGTTCAACAATTGGTATGGACAGTTGGTTTTCATTGATGTCAACCCTTGGAGAAGTCCGGACTCCCTAGATATGTAGTTGATATTGATGGTGAGTTAGTTGTCATTGATGGAGTGGTTGATATCAACAAATGTGGTGGGTGCATTTGATAAAGTCTACATGAAGCCCTGGAGGTGTGGTTATGGTACGCCATAGAGATGTGTTTACATTACCCTAAGTTGCTTGAGGAATATGGACATGAAGGACACTATAAATGTAGGTAAGACACTCATAGATGGATATTCCTTATCGTGTCGTTTCTAGTGATAAGTGGTACGCCACGTGGTTTCTCACAGTTGAGGAGTTATGAGGTAATGAAGTTGGAAGCCCCTAATTGGTTACAATATGGGTTAATAAGCCCCTAATTGGTTGAAAGTAATTAATAAAAGGGTAAAGTGGTTGTAACAAGAAATTTCAAGAAACCATAAAGTTAATGAATGAGGTTACTTAGAAAAAGTATATATACACCTCAATAAGTCAATCAGAAGTACATTCACACACAGATTCTATTGAATAACTTCTATGTGAGTAAGTGATTCTTATATGAGGTAACCAAGTATATATAAGGTGAATTTTGGAGGGAAGAGGAAGTAAAGAAGGGATAAATTCCAATGGAGGATGAAGTGTTGTGATGATGTGTTCTAAGGTATGTTATTTAAATGTCATCTTACCATTTTTGATATAACTTCTTTTATAAAATGATTCAGATAGTGAAAATTATGGTATTTTGAGAAGACATGTCTAGGTACATGTGGTAAACCTTTCCTCTTCTGGGTCATTTTAGTCTTTGAGATACACTCTGTGAAAAATAAGGTTTTTGGCTGGTCTTGAAACTAGTCTCAAACAGGTGTTCCAGGTAAAATAGTCATAATGTCTTCATAGAGGATCAAAATTAAGTGATACCAAATAAATTGGATAGAGTAAAGTACTTAGTATGTTTTGTATGATTTTCAGATCTAGATATCAAATATTCAGCGCGTGGAATGCTCTACAAGTTATCTCTCTAGAATAAGCCAAAATTCACCAAGGTCTGCCATTTTTGCTATAACCCCTTTTCTAGGATGTTCCAATTAGTGAAACTTGGAGGAATTGTAGAGAAGATATTGAATAATATTGGGTACTAGTTTTAGAACTTTATTCATTACAAGTATGCAATTATTCTTGTTGACAGTTATATTTTGTGACTAATCCAAAAACTAGTCCCGTGAGACCAAGGTAAAGTTTGATGAAGATGTTATTCTCTTGTTGCTGAAGTTGAGGAAGGTTTGCAGGTCTGTTATCACATAAAATAGGCCTATTACATATTTACAGGTATGTTTATATGCATTCTTTGAGGGTTACATGTTGATAATGTTATGGTGCATTCTTGAGGCAATTCTTTGGTATATTGTTAAGGCATTGGCACATGCTTGAGGCACATATTAGGTGCATGGTTGAGGCATATACTTGGTATATGATCTTGGTTGTTTGGTACTTTTTTGAGGTACACCAGTGATGGTACTTTCTTGATATATCCTATGGTACATGGTATATCACATGATTCAGTGATATGGTATAAGGTTGATGTGTATTGTTGATGTACATGGTTGATACATGGTATGGTACATGATTAATACTTGGTATGGTGTTGATGTACATGCTTGATGGTTGAGGGATATGGTACAGGTTATGGTGCATGGTTGATGCATGTTTTGGTACAGGTTTTGGTATGCAATTGATGCTTGGTATGCTACATGTTGATGGTTTGGTACATGCTTGATAGAGGAATGTGTTGGTGATGTTGGAAATCTAGTTGAGACATGTCCTTTGTATATGATCCATGTGAGAGGATTTGGTTGAGTATTGATTATAAGTTGGACAGGTTGATCGGTGATAGGTTGATAGTGACATGTTGGATACAGTGACAGGTTGTTTACAGTGATAGGTGTATATGACAGTGGCAGTAACAGTGATGGTGGTAGTGATAGTGGCAGTGATAGTGGTATTGAAACCGATAGTTATTGTGGTAGTGACATTTGGTCTACACATATATTTCATGGCGACAGAATGGGGCAAGTAAAGGGATTTTTAGCCTCCTTCCGGTTCGTTTCGGAGAACACAAGGAGTTGGATCTTCCTTCACGTTGGAGCCTCAGAATTAAGGGGTTGTAGCCTCCTTCTGGTTGGAGTCAAAGAATTTAGGGATTTGTATATTCCTTTAGGTTGGTACCTATAAATCACGGGGTTGGTGCCTCCTTCCAGTTGGTGTTGGAGAATTTGGAAGTTGGTGTTTCCTATGAATGTATTATTGATATATATAAGAAATTATTTAGTGGTTTTATCTTGTTTGGGTTTCCACATAAATTCTGGTGTATTGTGTACTTCATGTAATGTTGTTGATGTGATGGTGCTTATGTTTATATGCTCATGATATACTAATGATA
>ML796887.1:358535-378632 GCA_009831015.1 Picea engelmannii
ATGGTTAAAAGTGGTATAAGTGCTCATATCGATTCACCTCCCCCCCTCTCAGTATTCCAACAACAACATAATGAGAAGTTTCATCCACTTCCCTTTGACATAAGAAAAAACCAATAGAAAGAATTATGTAATCTAAAATCCATTAGACATTTTTATTTCATAGAAAACCAACATTAGATAGGTTTAGGGCCTTGGAATAGGATCAGAGAGAAAAGTCTCCAAGGCCACAAAATAAAGCCTAGATTCATCAAAGAGTGAAATTTCATTCTTGCAACTAGTGTTTCGGGAAGATCCTCTAACACAAGAGTTAAGTATGAGGTCTCATCGAGGAAAGTAGGGAGATTAACCCTCTCTGCTTGTTTTGGTTTTTGTGGTATTGCATCAATTGCTAAATATACATGGATTTTGTTGGTTCCATGCCTCTATGTGAGGTAACGCCTTTGAGGCTTCAGGATTAGTTACCCTACCATTACATGTGTTTAAAACTATGATTGTTCACCTGGTCAATAATTGTGAGGTGGTATCCTTAGTGACCATTCCTAGGTAGTTACAAAAGTGAATGTAGGTGGGATGTACCTGTAGTACCTAGGGAAGACATTCATTCATGGTCTCATTTCCCCTGGAGGGTTCCCTCCTTAATAAATGGTGCTTGGACTGGTCATGGATGTTTTACACCTTTCATCGTAACTAATCCTCATACCTTCACTAGCCAATCATGTGTGGAATTCATCTCCCCTAGAGGGTTGGTTTTTGGAAGGCCCCTGAGCCATTGGTTTGCTTGTTGTTTTCCTATATTTTATAGGGGTGTGATCTTTGATCCCAAGTCTAGATTGGCCATAGGTTGAATTGTGTTTGATTTGCACACATTAGTTTCACTAAGGTTGAATTACCATGTCAGTCCCATTGACTACAAGGACTAGCACCAATAATAGAGGAACAACCACCTCTTAAGCGATGTGAGATAGGTGACCAAAATTTTGAATGGTTTTATCTTTGGTTTGAAGAGACTGGTTTGGTTGAAGTAGAAGTGGTACATGAACATCCTATGCCAAATTTTAATCCTCCTTTGACTAATATAGAAGCACCCCTACTTGTTCAAGTAAGGGAGATATTTAGAGAACATTTCTCTTTGTTTAGTAATCTGCCCACAATGTCAGGACCAATTGTTTTGTGAAGTCTAGTTGAGCCATCAAGACCATCCTCAAGTGGGATTGGGGGCATCCTTGTGATGTCCACATTACCTTCTCTTAGCACCATTGTACCTACACCATCTATGCCTTTTTCTACAGGTCCCTTGATTTTGGGTACACCATTCGTGTCTTCTTTTCCATCCATTAGTATACCTAGTGTTCCTATACCCATCCTGTCCATCTTGATGCCTACTTTTGGATCCTCTTCTAGTCAGGGGTTGAGCCTTTGTTTTAACATGGGGGGTGGAATTCCTTCCACCTTCACCATTCCTATGAGTGACCCCACATCGACAGGTGGATGTGTACCTTTTGGATGGAATATTCCTATTGTTTTGGGGGTTCTCCCTATTCAAGATCAGGGAAGCAATGTATCCAGAGGTTTTAACTTCCCATGGGTTATAACACCTTTCCCTAGTAGTACATCCCTTAGGGGTAATTTTTCATAGTGGGGAATATTTCCATTTTTCAATACCTCAGGTCCTGGAGGGTTCTTCCCTGGGACTAATTTTGAGAATTTTTTCCTTTAGAGTCTACACCTACCTCTGGTGGAAATCCCCTCAGGGGAATATTTGTCCTAGGAGAAGACATGATCCTAGAAGTACCACCATTCTTGGAGGAACTCACTCTTCAGGAACACCTCATTCTTTTGGTAGTATGAACATAGGAGGACTGCAAGGTTCATCTGGGACAATAAATATTTCATCTCCCTCCTAGTATTCATTTGCTCATATGCCATTCCCTTTCCTTGAAAACTTAGACTTACCTTATTTGTCCCAATTGACTACTGACCCTATTTCCCAAAACCCTTCATAGTTGGTTATTCCTGCAAAAATACCATCATACATGACAAAATTTGAAGGAAAGATGAGAGAATATACCTCCACACACATCATGACATATAACTTGTGGTGCTCATCTAATTCCTTGATGAATGATAGTGTGAGGTTCCATATTAATTTTTAGAGATCCCTGACTGGAAGTGTCGCCAAATGGTAAATTGAATTACAAGGTGACTCTAAAAGGTTCAATGATTTGACATTGGTCTTCCTTATGCATTACCAATTACCCATATAGTACAATATTATAATGGAGCTCTTGATAGGACTACGTCAAGATACCACCACTCACATTTTTTATCACATGCATGAGTAGCGACAAAGGTGTCAGATGATCAAGACCCATATTCTGGACAAACTTTTAATGGAATGGTTCACAAAGTCCCTTTTACCACCCATTTCCAATGACATAACTATGGTCAGGATGGCTACCAAAGAGAAATCTATTATGCATGTCAAACACTTATATTTAATTTAATCTTAGTCATGCACTCTGTATGATATTATCCTTCATTTTCCTAGGTCATCAACATATCTCAAGAAGCCAACCCCAGGAACCCATGTCGATGGTGCGATGGGTTTTTTTTCCAATTCCTTGTGGGGTAGTTAGTTGATCATATGGGTCACATGTCCAATTCATCACACCCATCGTCGACTAGTCCCAATGCTTGAACTGTCACAATCCCTACTTAGACCTCCAACGTGAATTTAGTGCAATCCACACAATTGAAGAATCCTCGTCAATCGGGAGGAAAAAAGAAGAGGAATAAGAAGAAAAATTATAATAATGAGAAAGGCAGTTCTCCCACCCAAAACACTCAAGAGGGGGGAATGAAAGAGAAATATAAGACTTGGTTTTCCTACATGATTTGTGGGGAGGACCACCCTAGTCATCAATTTTCTAGTAAGGATGAGTTCCATCAATTCTTGTTGTAGAAAAATCCCCCACAGTAGCATGTTGTATTAACCCATTCTTTCCTCTGTCAACCACAAAATATGGCTGCCAAAAATATTTCCCCTCTGCAAGGGGGAATGGAAGGTACCCCTCATTATGAGGGGTCTTCCTCGAATGCTACCATTTTCATCTGTAACCAAATAGTCAATTTGCAAACCTGATCCAAGAACTATGACAATTCGGATCATACTCATGTTGTGCATAACCCAACATCTTTTTCCAAGCCTCATATCCCTCTTATGATAGAGAAGCCATTCTTTGATGCACTACTTCTCCCCCGAAGGGAATTCTTCAACAAACAACACATAATCCAAACACACGGGCCACCCATAACTACAATATTATGGAAGAATTCACCCAGGAACCTTGTACCATGTCTGCACTTGAAGTTCACCAAAGCTTCCCAACACAATGGAAATCCTTATTGTCTTCTATTGGTGGGGTTGATCCCTCAGAGTCGAGCTTGATAACCTTTAAATATGATCAGGTTACTCATAGACTCTCTCATCAGGTTTCCTTCCATATCAACGTGTGATTGATAGGGAAAAACATCTTTCGAACCATGGTTGATGAAGGAGCCTCGACTTGCATCATTTCTATTTCTTGTTGGAAGGCCCTTGTCTCTTGTAAACTCAACACCTATGAAACACTATTGAAATCATTCGATGAACATATGTTCCAACCCCATGAGATAATCACCACCTTACCCATCAAGTTAGGTGGTAAGATTGTCTTTATTGTTGTGGAGGTCATTGATGCACCTCTTGAGTACAATTTGTTACTCAGACGCACTTAGTTATACAATATGATTGTATTTGTATCGTTGGTATTTAGGGTCTTAATATTCCCTCATAAAGGTAAAATAATGATGATTGATCAACTTTCATTTTGTGCCCCAGAACTTGGATCTAATGCAGGGTCTAATGTACGTTTTTTTGGTGATACCCAACAATATTATATGAGTGTGGGTGTAGGGATGTTTAAATATCCTTCACTCATGGGACTATTTCCCCTTCCCCTAGCACCTCCTACTGTGAACATTTCTCCTTTCAACATGATTTCATAATTTACCAGTGGATCATTTGGGTCTATCGATCCTTGGGTAGTGCCTCACCCCGATGATGTTGAATCGTATGGAGCTTCCCTACCGCCCACCATGATTGAGATTGTCAATCCAACAATCCCATCAAGATCCATTGATATTAGTCAACAACTACATCCTCATATCGAGTGTGATCTACCTGCTCCTTTCGAATAGGTTGTTGACTCTCTCCATTCACATGATTTCCTAGATACTGATATGCCTTCAGATAAGGAAATATTGGATTTCATGTATTCTCTATTAATACCAAGGATGAAGTGATGCATCAATCATCTTGTCTTGATTCAAAACCAATGAGATTTCACATGATGAGTCATGATTTGAGTCTGGGGGCATTTTCTAAGGCATCCAATAAACCTCACAGTCTTGACCCTCTTATGCCTTGGTTATATTTTTTAGAACTTGCCATGAAGTTCTCTGCTCTCCCTTCCTCCAAATATTTACGATTCATACGTCATTTACGTCTTGATGGGAATCATCAAGGAACTATGATAGATCAAAAGACTACTCATGATGATTATCTTTGTATGATGACTTTTTTTTCTATGTGGCATGGCCTCGGTATGGTGTGCCACATGTCGTCGACATCGGCTCATGACTTCTTCAATTATGAAAAACATCCTTGGCCTAAGCCTAGAAATGGGATCTACTTTTCATAACCCATTCAAATGCATAGTGCCTTGTACATAGATGTGTGGTGTTAATGTTTTTGTTTTTCATATATCGTATCCAAAAAAATACAAACATATTTTCTTTTTTGAGATTTCACTACACGTTTTGACCTTGGAATCTAGTTTACATATGTGAACAAGATTATGGGGATCTTTTTTATGGACATGGAGACTTCCACTAAACTTGAGGTACATGTCCTCGAGATGGAATATAGGGATAGGTTTTTCCCTGCATCCACGATTTTCATTATTAACCATCCATTTTTCTGTCACTATGCCTTATGTTTGATCCCATCGGCTTGCGACATTAACCACTTCATTTGCACATCATAACTTGTTCAGTCGTTCCTAATCTCCATGGGCACCCTAGTTCGCACTTCTATTTCCATTCAGTTCCCATGTTGCAATTTCCTATAGGCCTAGGAGCCCTCCTCTAGCCGCACCATGACTTGGTGATTTAGTCTCATTCTTGTCTCTTCATCTATATTCTGGCCACATCCCAAGGGATTTCTTGAAATTTACATATTTCTTAATGGTCTCGTACGAATTTGATGCTTGCATCATACCTCCCATTACTGGGATATTATTTTCTCGGATCCCACTTACCGTTATTGCAGTAGGGATTTGACCATCTTCCTCTTGCATTATTTCGCCTTTGTTTTGCATCCATCCACCCAACGAGAGAACAAATTCTAAGAGTGGACCTCATTTTCTAGTACCATTTGCATTCATCTTTTGTAGGTTGGTTCCATGTGATTGGAACATAGGAGCATGTTGTTAAGACATTCATTCTCTCAAGATGAGTATATTTTTATCTCTTTTTCGGACTCTTTGAAGGACACAAAAAAGACACCTATCGAGTATGATTTTATCTCTTTTTCGGGATCATTAAAACTAAACAAAAAATACACTCTCGAGCATACTTGCTCGATTATTTTGTGCTCACTAAACCATGAAGGAGACAAAAAAACAAAAATAAAATAATAAATAAAGAGTGGGGTTTTTTTACCATTGATCTATTCTCAAAATGGCATCGTCGTTTGAGCCTCCCTTGAATATGGCACGTGTTTTATTATTAATCATAAATTTGGGTTTTAGTTTTCCTAGGATCCATCTGAGTAATATGAGTCATAGATACTCCTCTGATTGGTTACTCTTCCATTCATCATGGAGAGTGATTCGATGCCTCCTATGTTGTTGCACTATATTCATCCAAAGCTTGTGTCTTGTTTCTAATTCACCATTTTGTCATGATATATGTTCAAAGGAATTTTAATCCTAAGTCGTCCATCTATTGTTTTGTTGAATTTTCGAGTCGGTCATCCATGTGTCATTTGTACTTGGTGATACTCTCTCTTCACATCATCTCTCGGTGTATGTTTGGTATCAATTGAAGGGATACATTAAGTCCCTCCTTCTATGGATATATTCCTATCAGATTCAGACCATTATCTAAAAGAGGGATCTATAAACCATCGAATACCTTGGATCTTACAGTCATCAGTGATAGGCCTCCTCATGATCGATAGTGGGTTTGCATCATTAACTCCTGATCAATTGATTCTACGAGTGTTCGATGTTATATCCTCTATTCACACTCACTAGATTGTACTAGGTACCTTGGGGTCCATATTCCTCATCGGTGGGTCCCCTTGCATTTTTTAACGATATACATCAATGATCGGTAATTAGACATTTTCTCCCATGATTGAAATCAACTCATCTATTCACATTGATTAGATTCGTATGATCAGGGTTTGGGGAGAATACCTTGGGTTTGGGGACATATCATTCCTTTATAGAATCCCCTCCCAAGTTACGATGGAGTATATCACTTTCATATGATTAGTTTGAAGACTTTGGGGGAACTCTCCTCAGTGATCATTGTCTTCTTGATGTATATGTTATGACATAGATCCACATTGTATTTGCTAGAGACTATGATTTTATACATGACATAGATCCACATTGTATTGTCTCATGTATATGCTCTCATTGATGACATGAATCAACTGTGTATTCTGACGCAGCCATGCTCCTCGGAGACACGTCCGCTCTCAAGATCCTCTTCTACCTCGGCCCGAAGAACTCAAACATCCTTCTATCTTTCTGTCGAAAAATATGCACCCACAGAATTCTCCGTGCGATTCCCTCTCTTTTCTTATCGGGGAATCGGACTTCGTGACTTCGCGATGTCAAAGGTCGAACACTGGGCTCTCGAATCCCCGAGACCCAATGACCAGTCAACGTTGACCTTCTCTTATCTGTATCAGAACTTTCCCTATCGCGATTTTGCTACTCATGATACCAAACAACTCGTCTTATCGACTCCTGATGCTCGATACGTCGAAAATCCGATGCACCCGTGCGAGTTGACTTTTCCACTTCCTGTCACTTCTATCGGAATTTTGAAATTCACGGGATCGCGAATCCTAATGCCAAAGGTTTCGGGACTTTACTTTCCCTGAACTTCGATACGGTGCGCCACCTTTCCTCTACCAACTCCTATGGTCCTACTATCCGTTCACCGTCGGAATATCATGTTTCGTGATTCCACACTGCCGGAGTATCTTGTCCTCAAGACTCCCGATATGCCGAACCCCGACTTCACCAGACCTTATGACACGCATCCCAACTAATAGACGGTCCAGATCTATCAGGATATCGCGTATCGCAATATCGTGATTCCTGATGCACGTTTACGGGACTTCAACCCACGAAACCCCGATACACGATCCTACGTGTGCATCTAATGATCCCTCTGGCTCGGATCGACGGCTCTGCCCCTCCTGAGATTTTAGTTTCTGAACCACTCTGCCGTATCTCTCTTGCACCTCCACAAGATCTAATAGCTCACGCTGATTCGTGAGATCTCCTCAGAGAATCTCGTCCGTCCGTTCTTCCTGATGAGGTCTACGAAATGACTAAGTGTCTCCTCTTATAAACTCGTTCCTCCTGCGTGCAAAACTGCGACGCTTCTTGCCAACCTTCGAGGCACAACTCTTATGTGTTGTCCTTCAATGAATGTGAAGGCCTATCCTTCCTGAGCTTTTCCCCATGACCTTCAAGTCCCTCAGAAATCTCTTGCACACACTCCTTGTGGCAAACCTTCAACCACGTTAAGTGTTGAAGTTCCTTCAACTCTATGCACTCCTGCAACAGCATTCTGTCAGTTGGTGCTCAGGTTTGCAACCCTGAATTTCACTTGGCCTGTGCACTCCTTGCATGGCTCCTATGCCCAACTGCAACTTTTTGGGGTGAATGAGAACAATAGTTAAACTACCCGAGCCTCCGTCAACGCACTAATTGCGGACAATTCGACTGCATTCCTTGCAGGAATTCTCTGGCTCAAATAGAGAAACAATTGAAACTCATTCTATTATCCTCTCAGACTTCACTTCAGACATGAAATCATATACACATCATATAAAAGCAAATGCATAATAGGAAATAAAAACACTCATAAGCACACCATTTAACATCAACACACAGAGAAAAGACACAAAACCATGGATTTGAATCAACTCCTCTATTAATTCAAGATCTATACATGGATGTTCTTCTACAGCTCTTTGTTATTCTCCTGTTCTCTTCCTGCTTCACTATGCATGAATAATGTTACAATGTACAATGAGGGTGTCTATATCCGTTTTCCCTCCTCCTTTCTAAAACTGTCTAATCTAAGAATTCAATTCTACCTACTTGCATTAACTAGATTAAATGCCTCCTATCTACTTAAGTACGAGAGCTATCCGCTCAAGGTCCATTACAATACAAAAGTGCGCCTCATTAAATTATCACATTAATGTCAGTGAAACAGTTTCAAGGTGTTTCAAAATTTGTGTTGGATGCCTTACAGCTGTCTTCTGCTTCCATGCTGGCTTGCTTGACGTGAGGGATGCTCCTGCATCATACTCCCTCACTTGAAAACTTTCATGGGCTCCTGTCCATGAGCTCCTGCATGGTATATCCATGCTTCTATATTTCTGTTTCATTCTCCCAGCTGGCATCTTCCACTGGATGGCCCTTCCATTTGACCAGATACTCATGGTATTCTTTCCTCTTGGTCTTCTTACTGATCCTCTTGTCTAGTATACATTCCATCTGCGGCTTCTCTGCTATCGGCATCTGCTTCATCCACTGGATCACTGGCTGTTCAGGTCCAGTCTCTACTTCTCCAGCCCTGTATGGGTATAAATCTACGACATTGAATATCAGAGATATTTTGATCCCATCCGGTAACTCGATCTCATAAGCATTTTCCCCAAACTTCTTCAAGACCTTGCAGGGTCCGATTTTCTTCATCTTCAGTTTATTGTATGTTCCCCTCGGGAAACTTTCTCTTCTCAAGTGTGCCAGAACTAATTCACCAACCTCAAACTGAAGTTGTCTCTTCTGCTGGTCAGCTCTGCGCTTATATTTGTGACTTGAATCTAGCAGTCGCTGCTTCACCTGGTCGTGAAGTTCTTTCATCACCTCCGCGAACTCTTCGGCACTCGCGCTCCTAGTCGTAGTCTGTTCTGAATCCCTTAATTCAGAAACTCCTCTCGACTACATGCCATACACTATCTAAAATGGACTTTGGCCTGTGATCCTATTCACTGAGTCATTATATGCGAACTCTACCTACGGCAATATACTATCCCACTGGCTTTGGTTCTCTGTCACCAAGCTTCTCAGCAAGTCTCCCAGACTTCTGCCCATCCATCTAAGGATGATAAGATGAACTAAACAACAAGTTAGTCCCCATCTTTTTCCATAATGTCCTCTAGAAATGTCCCACAAACTTTGTATCTATGTCCGAAACTATACTTCTGGGTAAGCCGTGAAGTCGAACGACCTCTTTGAAAAACAGATTTGCAATGTGAGTCGCATCACTGGTTTTCTGGCATGGGATAAAATGTGCCATCTTAGAAAACCTATCCACTACCACAAAGACTGAATCAAATCCTCTTTACGTCCTTGGCAATACCAATACAAAATCCATGTTGATTTCATCCCACGACCTCTCAGGTATGGGCAATGGTTGATAGAATCCTGCATTCTTCTTTCTTCCCTTTGAATGCTGGCAAATTCTGCATCTGTCTACAAACCGCTTGACCTCTAACCGCATCCCTGGCCAAAAGTATGACTCGCTCAGCTTTGCAAATGTCTTATCATGACCAAAATTCCCTGCCAAGCCTCCGTTGTGTTTCTCCTTTAACAGATTCTCCCTGATGGAGCAATTTGGAATACACAATTGATTGCCTCTGAACAATAATCCTTCTTGGATCATATAGTCTGTCCAAGGGCTTCTATCTCTAAGAACTGGATTCTCAGCTGCTTCATATGCTTCTTTAAAATCCTGATCGTCTACATACATGTCCCTGAGATCATCAAAACCCAGCGTTTTGACTCTGAACTCCTGCAACAATAAACACTTCCTGCTCAAAGCATCAGCCACTTTGTTAGCAGTACCCAAAATATGCTTAATTACAAAAGTGAAACTCTGCATATACTCTACCCATTTTACATGTCTCTGATTCAACTTCTCCTGTTGAGTCACAAACTGTAATGTGTGGTTATCACTATATAAAACAAATTCTTTTGGGATCAAGTAATGCCTCCACTTATTCAGTGCCTGGATGATGGCATAAAATTCTTTGTCGTATGTGGAGTATTTCACCTTTGCCTCATTCATCTTCTCATTGAAATATGCAATCGATCTGTCTCCTGACTCAAGACCGCTCCTATGGCAAACCCGCTTGCGTCACATTTCACTTGAAACGTCTTTTGGAAATCCGGCAACACCAAAACTGGTTGTTCCGTGATCTTCTGCTTCAACAGATTGAAGCTCTTCTCAGCCTTTGTTGTCTAGTGAAAAGATTTATGTCTTTTCTTCACTGTGTCCATCATCGTTGCGCTAATCCCACTGAAATTCCTAATGAACTTCTGGTAGAAACTAGCTAGTCCCTGAAAACTTCTCACCTCGAATACATTTCTCGGTGATGGCCAATTCTTGATCACTTCCACCTTATCTGGATCCATCTTCAACTCATTCGCCGAAATAACAAACCCCAAGTAAATGAGTTATGTCTTCATAAACAAGGATTTCTTCATGTTTATCAATAGCCTCTCCTGCTGTAGCTTCTTCATTACTGTAGCTAAATGCTTTAGATGTTCTGCCTTTGTCTTACTGAAAATCAGTATATCATCCAGATATAAGATGACAAATTTTCCGATGAATTCCCTCAGGAATTCATTCATTAACCTCATGAAAGTACTTGGCGCATTTGTTAAGCCAAACGGAATAACAAGCCATTCATACAAACCTTCATTTGTCTTGAACGATGTTTTCCATTCATCACCTTCTCTCATGCGAATTTGGTGATATCCTCTTTTCAGATCAACCTTTGAAAAAAAAATTGCTCCACTTAGGAAATCCATTAAATAATCCATCCTTGGCAATGGAAACCTATACCTGATGGTTATCTTGTTGATGGCTCTTGAGTCGGTACAGATCCTCCAGCCTCCATCTTTCTTCGAACTGAGTACTGTCGGAACAGCACATGGACTCAAGCTTTCCCTGACCAATCCTTTGTCTAGCAGCTCCTGGACCTGCTTCTTGACCTCTTCATTTTCTTGCGGCGTCAACCTGTATGCGGCTTTATTCAGAAAACTAGCTCCTGGTATGAGGTCTATATGATGACTCACACTCCTCATCGGTGGAAACGAACGAGGTAATTCATCCACCACGATGTCAGTGAACTCTTCCAGTAGTTCCTGAATTTCCTCTGGTAGATCATCCACTCTTCTGCTAGTCAGAACAATCCTCGGTTTCCTGACCACAAAGAATTGTGGATCTTCTTTCTTCTTCACCTCTGTAAGAAGTTCCTTCCCACTCATGAGAAGTACTGTACTTTTTCCTTCTGGTTTTACCTCCTTATCTTTTATCGGAAGCAACATGTGTGTCCTCCCGTTCTTCTCTAGGGTGTATGTATTCATCTTCCCGTCATGAATCACATATCTGTCATATTGCCATGGTCTACCCAGCAATAGATGACATACATCCATAGGAATGACATCACATAAGATCTTATCATTATACCCTCCTATTTTGAATTCAACTAAACATTGTTTAGTGACATTTACCTGGTGTCCTTTCTGTAGCCATGAAACTTTGTATGGACTCGGGTGATCAGTCGTCTCCAGCTCTAGCTTCTCTACCATCTCGGTTGAAATGAGATTATCTGCGCTACCACTATCCATGATAACCTTGCATACCTTGTCCTTGGTTTTGCAAGCAGTTCTGAAAAGTCTAGTCCTTTAGGCTGAGTCCTCCACCTCCTTCTCAGGTGTTAAGAGAACTTTACGCATCATCAGCGACCTTCCGCCTTCAGCATCTTCTACCTCAACATCACGCCTCTATGCCTCGACGATGTGAGCCTCTCCACTGTCCTTCTTTTTCTCTGGACATTCGAATGACTTGTGCCCATTCTTTCCACATGTGAAGCATGTGATTACTCCACCTCTTCCTCTTCCTCTACCTCTAGTACGAGGAAACATGTTATTATCAGCATATCCTCCTCTTTGCTCTGTATGTTGTTCTCTCAGTTCAACATGTTGGCCTCGCTGTGAACTTCCACCCCTCTCGGTTCTAGTATGAGGCTTTTTCCAGTCATCCTTGGGCTTATGGTATTTATCTTGGGCAACCGATTTGCCTTTGGGCTGACTCCAACCTCGGCCTCGCTGACCTTGCTTACGACTCAGCTTCTCTTCAGCTTTCAAATCCATTTGATAAGCATCCTCCACCGTTCGGATGGTTACCATGCTCATCTCATCCTAGATATCATATCTCAGGCCATTCATATACCTGGCAACTTTCTCATCATCACTCTCCCGATGACCTGCCCTGATGTTCAGTCGATAGAATTCCTCTGTGTATTCTTTCACTGTCATCATCTTCTATCTCAGGTTATGCATCCTCCTGAACAGAGTGATTTGATAATCTCTAGGGATGAACTTTGCCTTCATCTTTGCAATCATTCGATCCCAACTTTTAATTTTCTGCTTGCCCTTGTAGCATCTATCTACTTGTAGCTCATCCCACCATAATGATGCGTGTCCTTTCAGTCTCGTGACAGCATGCTTGACCTTTTTGTCTTCTTTGACATCTTCATAATCAAAGTATGTGTCAAGAGCCCTAATCCAGTCTAGAAACTCTTCCGCATCCAGATTTCCTTCATAAACTGGAATGTCTATCTTCGCCTTTGCACCCATCCGTGAAATAGCTTTAATTAGGCATTCATTGGCTGCATCCTCGGCTGCAACTTCTTCCTCATGTTCAGCCTCGACTTCGTTTTCAGAATCACTCAGATCCCCTGCACTAGTTGTGCGTCTTTGCGCTGTCTCCATGTCTTCGAGTCTGGCTTGGAGATCACACATTTGTCTCTCTATGGCTGGATCTGCCATCTTCCTGCCCCTTTGTCTCTGAACCTCCCTATCCTCTGGATCGGTTGACTGTCTATCTCTTCTCGGCGGCATGGTGAATTTCCTTCTCCCTGCTACAGAAAGCAAAGATTCTTTCTGGGCTCTAATACCACTCTGACGCAGCCGCGCTCCTCAGAGACACGTCCGCTCTCAGAATCCTCTTCTACCTCGGCCCGAAGAACTCAAACGTCCTTCTATCTTCATGTCGGAAAATCTTCACCCACAGAATTCTCCGTGCGATTCCCTCTCTTTGCTTATTGGGGAATCGGACTTCACGACTTCGCGATGTCAAAGGTCAAACATTGGGCTCTCAAATCCCCAAGACCCGATGACCAGTCAACGCTGACCTTCTCTTATCTGTATCGGAACTTTCCCTATTGTGATTTCGCTACTCGCGATACCAAACAACTCGTCTTATCGACTCCCGATGCCCGATACGCCGAAACTCTGATGCACCCGTGCGAGTTGACTTTTCCACTTCCTGTCACTTCTATCAGGATTTCGGACTTCATGGGATTGTGAATCCTAATGCCAAAGGTTTCAAGACTTTACTTTCCCCGAACTCTGATACGGTGCGCCACCTGTCCTCTACCAACTCCTGTGGCCCTACTATCCGTTCACCGTCGGAATATCGCATTTCACGATTCCACACTACCAGAGTATCTTGTCCTCAAGACTCCCGATACGTCGAACCCCAACTTCGCCAGACCTTATGACATGCGTCCCAACTAATGGACGGTCCAGATCTATCAGGATATCATGTATCACAATATCATGATTCATGATGCATGTTTACAGGACTTCGACCCACGAAACCCCGATACATGATCCTACGTGTGGATCTAATGATCCCTGTGGCTCGGATCGATGGCTCTTCCCCTCCTGAGCTTTGAGTTTCTGAACCACTCTGTCGTATCTCTCTTGCACCTCCACAAGATCTAACAGCTCACGGTGATTCCCGAGATCTCCTCGGAGAATCTTGTCCGTCCGTTCTTCCTGATGGGGTCTGCGAAATGACTAAGTGTCTCCTCTTATAAACTCGTTCCTCCTGCATGCAAACCTGCGACACTTCTTGCCAACCTTCGAGGCATGACTCCTCTGTGCTGTCCTTCAACGAATTTGAAGGCCTATCCTTTCTGAGCTTTTCCCTGCAACCTTCAAGTCCCTTAAAAATCTCTTGCACGCACTCCTTGCGGCAAACCTTCAACCACGTTAAGTGTTGAAGTTCCTTCAACTCTGCGCACTCCTGCAGCAGTAGTCTGTCAGCTGATGCTCAGGTTCGTAACCCTAAATTTCACTTGGCCTGTGCACTCCTTGCATGGATCCTATGCCCAACTGCACCTTTTTGGGGTGAATGAGAACAATAGTTAAACTACCTAAGCCTCCGTCAACGCACTCCTTGCGAACAATTCGACTGTGCTCCTTGCAGGAATTCTCTAGCTCAAATAGAGAAACAATTGAAACTCATTCTATTATCCTCTTAGACTTCACTTCAGACATGAAATCATATACACAGCATATAAAATCAAATGCATAACAGGAAATCAAAACACTCATAAGCACACCATTTAACATCAACACACAGAGAAAAGACACAAAACCACGGATTTGAATCAACTCCTCTATTAATTCAAGTTCTATACATGGATGTTCTTCTACAGCTCTCTTCTATTCTCCTGTGCTCTTCCTGCTTCACTATGCCTGAATAATGTTACAATGCACAATGAGGGTGTCTATATCCATTTTCCCTCCTCCTTTCTAAAACTGTCTAATCTAAGAATTCAATTCTACCTACTTGCATTAACTAGATTAAATGCCTCCTATCTACTTAAGGATGAGAGCTATCCGCTCAAGTTCCATTACAATACAAAAGTGCGCCTCATTAAATTATCACATTAATGTTAGTGCAACAGTTTCAAGGTGTTTCAAAATTTGTGTTGGATGCCTTCCAACTATCTTCTGCTTCCGTGATGGCTCTCTTGACGTGAGGGATGCTCCTGCATCATATTCTTTCATGGCCATGGTATTTCATTTCATGTCATGCATCCGTAGTGTATTGTTTGGCAGTCATTCTTTGATACTTTTTAGATTCTGAGTATGCCTACCTAGGGGATGGTATTTATATGCATTCATCCTTGGTGTTTGATTGCAGGTACTATTTGACCTTTGACCCTTTTTTACACTCTCCTCATGCTACCTCACATGGACACTATATTATTGTAATGTGTTTCAACCATCCATTCCTTTCCTGACCTCACACATTAGGGGGAATCTATTATAGCCTCAATTTCCACCCTACATGCCAGAAGGGAATCCAATAGAAGATGAATTCCAAAGCACATTTCTTTCTTGATATTTGGGAATTTTTTGAAGGTCATCGCAAGACTCATATGAGACAACACATGACAATTATCGTTGGTCATCTATATTGCAACATGAGATGATCCTTGTAACTTTCTAGATGCATAGAGTTACGAGGAGGTGAGTGATGGATGATTTGTATCTTCATAGAATGAGCCTAGGAAATCACATCATTCGAGTTTCTATTTGGTTCTAGAATATACAGAAGCTCTGCCAAGCCTCTTCCTAGGATATATATAAAGAAGGGAAGTATTGAGTGAGAAAAGGTATAATCATTTGCAGAGTTATGTTGTCCAATTGAAGAGGGTATTTTCATGTTCACAATATCCAAAATCATATTTCCTATCCTAATCAAGAAGCTAAGGAGAAGCAATGAGCAAGGAGAAAGGAGGAGGATGCATCATCACTAAGGTATGAATTTGATGTACTTCCTTTCACATTAATGAAAAGATAATTGGTTTTCATCCTAAACATTTTTTTATTTCCTTTCCAAATGTTTGGATCTGATTTACTTCATTATATATCATATTCAAATCAAGTTATATCTAGGTTTCTAACACTAAGTAGAGAGGCAGAAGGGAATTTGTTTTCTTTGGTGTGCATTTATATCTAGAACTTTAGGTATGCAACAACTAGGATATATGAAGGACAACCTACAGATAAATACATACTATCTCTACCACTCCTTAGGTTAATTTTGAATCCACTTGCTTGACTCTAGGAAAGTCATAGGAATCTATCCCTCTTTCTGTCTAGGATCAATAGGCAGATCCTAGGTAGATATTTTTGTTCCCCTTGTGATATTTTCTCTATAACAGTTGTCAAAATTCTGAATAAATTTTTGTGGTGAAGGAAATCACTAGCCAAAACTCTTTCTTATACCCTTGATCCATACATGGACCATTAAGAATGTTTGTGTGGGTCCTTCAATGTGGCTTTCCCTAAAATTCAATAAATTATCTCAATTATGGGAATGTGTAATTTGTGACTGTTGATAACTAATGATACAACCATACTTTGGATGTTGAGTAGTTGTATTGAAAGCAATTTCATTTTTTTAATTCTATAGCATCCCATTCCATTGTTATATTCTCTTATTATTAGTTTCCACTTGAATGCATATCCCAATGTTGAGTAAAAATGACATAAGGGAAGCAAGGGAAGCATTCTCTTCTTGATGACATGAGAATGATGAATTCATTGTAATACTATAGAATTATAATCCTTTATTGTTGGAGTGTTCTCATAATTTAGAGAAATAAAATATTCCCATATATCCATTGCCTTGCCTTCCATTAAGGAAGTCTATGAGGATAAAAATGTTGTGGATGAGAATGTACATTATGATGTTTGGCATTTAATGGAATAATAACCCATTTGTTAATTCATTTTATTAATGAGAAAAGAAATTTTAATGTGTTATTGATGAAGATATTCTACTGAATTGATGATAAGAAAATATGTTTTGGTTTCACTTTTCAATACATGGTGTATGTGAAGTAGTTTCCTTAGCAACATAGAACTAACAAAAAAACCAACCTCTCATGCCTTCAAAATAATAGTGAGAAGAGAGGTGATTGTAGAGGAGTTTGCACTCAAAATTGCATAAGACAACCAAACACTCAAGCCTTTGATCTAGCCAACATATCGTCCTCATATGTTTTATTTAGGATAGTGAACATAGATGTTTGTAGTTGGTTGGTTGCGTACAAGGTACACCCAACAACAAGTCATTATGAAGACTAAAATATATGTATAATACCAAGAACATGTTGGAAATATCGTTGTCATTGATTTCAAATATAGGGGGAGCCTACAAGATGTCCAAGATAAATATTACAAGCCTACAAATTTCCAATATAAATATTGAAAGATGGAGATTTTTGAAAGTATTATTTTTAGTCAGTTTAGATACCCTATATTTGAAGGAAGTTTTACCCTATATACCTAGCTCAAATGGGAGCACAATTTATATGGTTGAGAAGATTATTCTAAGACCTTTCTAATGGTATATGGAATTCCCTCTAACTCCCTAGGAATGAGGACATATGAATTTTTACATCCAACAACCTAGCTAGAAAATTGTGGTCAGCTCAACCAGTCTTTAGAGGTCATCCATGAAAGTGGGGATAGAATTACTATAAATACAGGATCGATGTGCAAATTTATAGTGTAACCAAGAAATATATAAAGTATGAGGTGTGCATAAGTGATCTAAAGTGAGATAAAGGTGATGGGGTGTATTTCTAGGATCTAAAGGTATGAAAGAGAAGTCTAAGGTATTTTATTGAGGTATTTGTTGTTCTCAAGGTGCATTATGAAGGAATGAAGATTTGTGATGCTATCGTGTGCACTGTTCTGAGGTTGGAATGTTTCCGTCAGTGGATGTTTCCTTCAATGATTACATTATGAGAATGATGTTATGAGGCTTGCTAGTGTTTTAAGGATTGTCTTTGGAATGAATCATGTAACTGAAGTCAAAAGTACTTTGTGTATGAATATATTGGATTGGTTTCTACACATATATTATTGAGGTGGTTCTCACTTGAGGAGATTGGGGTTTCTAGTAGGTTGGTTTCTACATCTTTTTGATTTGGTGCTCAGTTGAGGATATTGGTGTCTCCAGTAGGTTGGTTCCTACATCTTTCTAATTTGGTGCTCGGTTAAGGAGATTGGTGTCTCCAGTAGGTTGGTTCCTACAATATTTGTAACAATAGGTTGGTATATACATACATTTATAAGGATAAGTTTATGGTTTTATATCTATTGGGTTTCCATGTTAAACTATCTGCATTATGATTTGAGTTTATATGTGATTATTGTTTCTCGACTAATGAATGGTTAATGAATGGTTAAATAAATTAAAAAGTATATTACACTAATTCACCTTCCCCTAGTATAAGCATAAGTTCAAAAATTTCTATCAGACCAAGATCCTTCATAAATAGTTTAACCATTGGTAGAAATATATTGAACACATGTGTATTGTAAGGAAGGTATCCCTACAAATAGATATCCTTTGTTCGATGGAAAAAACTATGCAACATGGAGTATAATAATGAGGATATATTTGCAGGAACTTGGGTTTGGTATTTGGTAATTAATCATAATAGGTTATATATATAAATCTAGGAAGGAGTCAAGTGAAAATAATGAAAAAACAATAGATATCATCTTGAGTGGCCTACCATATTCTGATATTGTCAAGGTATTGAAGTGTACAACAACTAAATAGATTTGGGATGAGATACAAAATTTTTATGAAGAGAGATCCAGTGAAGAGATATTCGATGATTATTCCTTTTGTGAGTCAGAGATAGAAGAAGCACAAGTTGTGAGAAAGCTAAAAGGAGAATCTATAAAATTCAAAGAAAGGGAATATAGTGATGATAAAGAATAATCTCTCTCTGTAACCATGGAAACAAAACCCACCAATGAATAAATTGAAGATAATAAGAAATATTTTCCAGATTCAAAGGAAGAAAACATTGATGGGGAAGTGAATATTGAAGAAGAACTCATTAGTGTCTTAGAATAAATAGACAAACTTGGGGGAAGAGAATATAAATCAAAAGAAGCAATTGTAAAAACATGAAAAGAAGGATCATGATCTTGAAGAAATGAAGAAGACAATTATTATCCTGAAGACACAACTGGAAGAAGAAAAGAGGATAGAATAAGTTGTGATAATTCAGTTGAAATAAAAGGAAGAAAATTGTGAGAATATAGAAGATGAAATAGTTTCCTTGAGAAAGGAACTAGAGAAAACAACTGATCAGTTGAATAAAATCTTGAATTTTGGAAAGAGTACTAAAATATTAGACAATATTTTGATTTTTCAAAGGTCACCATTCATCAAGATAAGTCTTGTATATGATGATAAACAAAATACCACTAAGGGATACGCAAGCATTAAAGTCACAAAGTCATCAAAAAAATAAAACAAAGAAAATCTTGAAAGTTATGCTAATATTCTCAAAATATCCATGAACACTGAAATCAACAACATGAAAGGAAATCATGACTAGCAGAAGCCTGATTCTTCTCACAAGAACAAAAAGAATGAGTTCAGAAGAGGTGTTCCACCATGAAGAACTTTCACAAATTAGTACCAAAATCTCTTTCTTGGCTATTGTTTTTCTTGCAATAATTTTGGTCATCAAGAAATGGATTGTAGAGCTTATGTAAGAAATGATCATGTGAGAGATAGAAATAGAGGTTCTTACAAAACCTCAAAGGATGATTGTGTGGGAAAAAAAACTAGAAGTTCTCATGGGTTTGATAACAGACATTATGATTCATTTTCTCCTCTACTTGATATTGAATGTTATAAGTGCAATAACTATGGGCACATAGCACGTGAATGCAGAAGTGTTGGCAGCCAACCCAATTTTTTTTTCGATTACTCTCGAAAGCTGCCTACACCCCTTGCGGTATCATGACAAATCATTGTCGCATTGTGTTAATGGACATGTGTCTCGTTTTTTCAACCATTACAATTCAATTTCGACTC
>ML796888.1:14297-25196 GCA_009831015.1 Picea engelmannii
GTGCTCCTCTTCAATTTGGTGTCCATCATTCCCCACAATATTTTCCAAAAATCCCCAACTAATCGAGTATCTCGATCTGAGATAATGTATGTGGGTAACCCAAAGTGAACCCAAACATACTGAAAGAAGAGATTAATAGTCTACTCAACAGTGATATGTTTTTTACATGGAATCAAAATACACATCTTGCTAAACCTATCCACTACAACATACAAATAGTCATGACCCCCTTTTGACATTGGTAAACCCCCTACAAAATCCATGGAGATAATTTCCCATGGATGGGATGGAACAGGAAGTGGTGAGTATAGCCCAAGTTTTCTATTAGTGGGCTTACAAGTAGAACACATCACACACCCCTTTACATATTTAGTTACAATTTCTTTCATTTGAGGCAATTAATAAAACCTTTGCCAATTATCCATAGTCTTTCCTACCCCAGAATGCCCATACATAATATGGACTTGTTCACTTGTAGGAATACATAGCTTTCAAAGATGGTAGAGTAGTTTTCCCTACATACAATAGTTCTCTACATGTGCACCATGGGTTAGCTTCTCGTATATTTCTTTAAAATCTTCATCAATGGAATATTGTTCCACATAGATATCATGAGATAAATAAGTACTCTTCAAAATAATAGAAGCAACAATAGGAATTCTAGAAAGCATATCAGCTACCTTGTTACTTGTACCCTTTTTGTACTTGATTATCAAATGAAATTGTTGTAGATTGTTGTAGTTTGGTTTGTGATTGGAGATATTGTAAGGGTTGGTGATATGTATGTATGATTGTTTCCTTCCCTAACAAGTAGTGCTGCCATTTCTTTATGCTTTCAAATAATGCTTACAACTCTTTATCATATCTAGGATAGTTAACAACAACTTGGTTAAAAGTATCAGATTGGTAACAGATAGGCTTACGATAATTCATCAATACTGCACCCATGGAATATTCACTTACATCTGTCTCGATCTCAAAAGGATGTTGAAGATTCGACAGTGCTATTACTGGTGCAGTACTGATCTTCTCCTTCAAAGTGTCGAAATCTTTTTGTTGATATTCTTCCCACTGAAAAGTGTTCTTCACACTGGTTAAGGCATGCAAAGGAGATGCTATAAAGGAGAAGTTTGAAATGAAGCTCCTCCAATACTGGAATTCACCTAAGAAGCTCCAGATCTCAGTTACACTTTTTGGCTCAGGCCAATTTACAATTACATCAACTTTGGAAGGATCAATTTTTAGTTGTCCTCCTCCTACAATATGGCCTAAGTATACAAGTGCAGTCTTTCCAAATTCACATTTAGACAATTTTACATACAAGTTTTCCCTTTGCAAAGTATTTAATACTTTCTTTACATGCCTCACATGTTCATCCCAAGTCCCACTAAAAATAAGAATGTCGTCTAAATATACAATCACAAAATCATCTAGGAAAGGCATGAATACATCATTCATCACATGCATGAAAGTTTTCGGAGCATTACAAAGCCCAAATGGGATAACTAACCACTCAAACAATCCTTGTTTAGTGTTAAAGGTAGTGTTCCATGCATCTCATTCTGCAACCCTAATTTGATGGTATCCACTGCGCAAATCCAAATTAGTGAAATAAACAACATTCTTTAATTGATCAAGCAACCATGATTGTATTTAAGGCCTGGTAATTGACACACATTCGCCATGTGCCATATTTCTTTGGCACCATCACTATCGGAGAACCACAAGAATATGAAATGGGCTTGATGACCCCTTGATCCAATAAGCCATGTACCTGCTTCTTGATCTATGTCATCTCCACAACTGACCTCATGTACATGCCCACATTAGGAAGAGGAGAATCCTACTGAAGATGTATCTCATGTTAGATTTCTCTCTTAGGAGGTAATCCATTTGGTTCCTGGAAAATATCATCATACTTAGAAACAATATCAATTAATTCCTTCTTATGAGAAGGATCACATCCTTGGAAAGTGTCGAATGTCCTGACATCTTTCTCTTTTACGACCATGAGTACATATCTCTTATTAGTGTTTATGAGTCTCTTCATTTGCCATGCACTAACAAGAGTTGTATTTACCCTCATGTTGTGAGCCCTAACAATATATTTCACTCCCCCTTTAGTAAGGTGGTACTTGTTCTCATGACGAAAGAAGACTTATTTTCTATCATAAATATAAGGACTTCTCAACACTATGCCACATATACCAAGTGATACAACATCCAAATCCACTTCATCAATCAACTTTGAAGCAATAGCAAATATGACCCTACATTGTTTGGTGACATTAAGTTTTGTTTTATCACATACCCAACCAAGAGGATACGGCTTTGGATGTGGTTTCATTTTAATACCCATCTTCTTGACAAGTGCTTCAGATATTAAGTTTACTTGGTAACCCAGATCAAATAATGTATATATCTTATTGTGTTTAGATACAACTCTTATGTGAAATAATTCATTCCTCTTTCATTCATCATCGTGAGATTCATTATTGGAATTTTAACTAGCATGAAGGGAATCTTTACCTTGTACTCCAACCGATGTGACGTTTCCTCCGTCTCCTGAATCAGAACCAAGATATCGTTTCACTGTAGAAATGTTGTTTGTCTTCCCCTTTCCACCGAACTATTTCGGTCTATTTTCTGGATGCAGTTTCCAACAACGTTCATCATCGCAGTCGCTTTTCTTGCAATGAGTATAATATGGCTTCCCTCCTTCTCTCGTTACTATGGAGGTCTTCTTGTCCTTCCTTTTAAACTTCTTAAAATATTTATGTGGGAGATTGGAATGTTTCTTTGTGGGATCTTCTTGAACATGCTTTCCCTTGTTCTCAAGGTGAGTGGCTTGCACACAAACTTCGTCAATACTGGTGGGGTTAAACAAGACTAAAGTATGATGAATATAACTGTGAAGTGCATTAATATACTTCATTAAACTTTCATAAGAATCCAAAGAAATGTTTAATGCGAGATATTTCTTCCTAAATTATTCTGTGAAACTGTGTACAATTTGACCTTTACTTTGTCTTAAACTTTGCCACTCCATCATTGATTTATGTAAATAACCCAATGGATAAAATTGTTTCCTTATCGTTGATTTAAATTCTGACCATGAGGAGAGAAGATTACTGCACTTACTTTTGTCCTGAAGTTTTCTCTCCCACCATACAAGAGAGGTGTCTTCCAACCGAAGAGAAGCCAGTTGTACTTTAAATTCCTCTTCATCAATATGTTGAACAAGGCAATATACTTCAAGCTGTCGGATCCAATTATCTAGCTTTTCAGGATTAACATCTCCATTAAACATAGGTAAATAAAATTATACATCAAGCTTTAATAATGGTTTCTTGAAAGAGGCTTTATGGCTAGAATGATGAGAATGATGAGAATGCTCAGAGGAATAAGAACTAGAACTTGATGGTGAAGATGGAGGCTCAGGAGGGTCTCCTTTAGCCCCTTGGTTTATCGAAGCATCATCATCATCATGTGTTTCCTTTTTCTTCCCTTTCTTCTTCATCCTCTTCTCATAATATCCATACATTCGTTCGACCATTTCTGACATGCAATAAAAGACCATATGCAAGTTTTTCTCCTATTCATCACGCTTGTCTTCTTCTGGATTTTCTTCCTTTGGGATGCATGAACAACTTCAGGATTGAAAGTTTTAAGAGTTCCTTCACCCTGCTTATGATTGGCCCTAGTAAGCATTCACACTCAACAATTCAAGTCAAAGACGAATTCTATGATACCAACATGATCCAAGATCTTTTCATCGAGTGACTTATAAATAATTTCATTAAATGAGCATAAATTAAAGTGCACCATTAAAGAAGGAAAAACTCAATAATGAAGAGACATAAGCATCAAATCTGAACACAAAAAAATGATAACGGAGTTCATCCCTGGTGGAGTATGTTTCCAGGTCCTACTCTCAAATGGGTAGGATTTTTCATTAACTCAACAAAAGAATTTGGAAAAATACATAAGTATACCTCATTCTGAAATCAAGCTGCAGAAATATTTCTCAAATTAGAAAACAACCACTGAATTTGTGGTGTCAAATTACCCAAAAATGATTGTCTCCATGCCTCGATTTGACTCTGGCACTCCCAGGCCCAAGAAGAATTTTGTCTTGGTTTATGTGTCCTGCAACCTACAATAAATGTTGATGTATCCTATCTCGAAAAGCATGCCTGATTGTATGCATGCACACCTCACCCTGAGCTCGTGCAGATACATCTTTTAAGTAATAAAACCGATGTAGATTACAATGAAGGGTCGTTGGCTTGTTGGTTATGTCATGAATGTTAAGGCATTAAGGAGGGAGGAGGTCTCAGGTTCAAACCCTTGGGCCTCCCCCTTTTGTCTTGATTGTTATAACAATATATATATATATATATATATATATATATATATATATATATATATATATATATATATATATATATANACCAAATTCTGCTCCTCTAGCTTGGCGATGGTTTTAGCCAGGGTTCTATCCGATAGTTTGTGGTCGGATTTGGCATGGTCTCGCCAGAGTTGGCAGACCCGCCAAATCCTATTTTTTTCAAATTTTCGGTTACGAGTTGTCATTGGGCATTTTCCCACTGCCACATGGAAACCTCTTATTCGACCACGTCATCCACTACACCGTCAGCCTGTCATGTCAATGCCACATCATCATACGGATGCCACGTCAACTGCCAACTCTCTATGCCACATCACTATATGGACTGTACGAACTATGACATGGAAAAATATTACTAGTCCACAGATCGATCCATAAATGCCAAATATGGGTGACACATGGCAGCCTCTAGTGTTGCCACGTCACCATGCTGATGTCATGATGACATCAGTATGACATGTGTCACCTCCTATTCCTGCCACATGTGTTGTACAGATGTTGAATTCATCTGTACTGGTGTTGACGTCAATAGTATGGATGCCGACTCATCCCCATGTTGACTGGGTTAGGTTTGATCAAACTTTGACCGCGAATATATTTTGATCCCTAACTCTGTTTGATGAGTCTTTTGTGGCATTAGAAATCTTGTGACGTGCTCTTCATGATGATGTCAGTTTCACTAAGTTTTGAGAAATTTGAATTTTTTCCCTTTCTCTGTCTGTTGAGGCCATTCTGAGCATCTTGAGTTGTTTCTGTGAGCTATGAGTTGTTCTTAGTCTTCTATGGATCCTTTTTGGATCACTTTTACTAGGAGAAAGAAAATGGAATGCCTCTCATTGGGCTCCTTGGGCTAGCCTCAAGGTTTGGTCACGAATCCTCCCCAACAGGGAAATGAAAAGGACTAGGACACTGGAAATGCTAGTCATGTGTTTCTCCAAAACCCACAGGTAGAGGCGTTCCAGGCGGAGGATGCACACATCTCAAACATCATACCAGTCACTTATATTCCTTTAGATGTCATTTTGGATCTCTCCCAAACTTTCTCCATGGATCACTTCATATCTCTGGGTATGTTTTTAACCATTCTCCCGTCCATTTCATTTTTACTGCAAGCCTTTTCCCTTTTGGGTTTGGAAAAAAAAATCGATGTGAAATTCTCTTCCCCAAATATTTGTGTGAATTCATCCCCCCACTCTTGTGTCTTGTATCCTTCCATTTGTCCTATTCCCCACTCCCCAACATTGCTTTCTCCCTCAGTCTCATGAGACTCCCTTTCATCCTTAGTAAATTATGAAGAAGAGGTGATTATATACTATTCGAGATCCTGCTCCATACCATTTGAACCAACATCCTCTGTGATATTGTAGGGGTTAGGTAAAAATCCCGGCCCCGGTCCAAAAAAGGGAAGGGGGAGAAAATCACAGTTATTGAAATCCTAGTACAAGGCTTTAATTGATATAGTTGTTGGTCAACAACTCTCTATTGATGGGGCCCTTAGAGAAGGGAACGACCCTTGTGGTAGTGAACAATAAAATTTCTTTCATTAAATTGCCAGGGGTTGGTGAGGCCCTCTAAAAGACTCGCCCTCAGAAGGTTGATTTATTTACACCATCTTGAGGTTATGTTTCTTCAAGAAACTATGGGGAGGGAAGAAGTGGTTATTCCTGGTTTAAAAAAATTTCTTCTGAGCTGGGACTTTATGGGAATTAATGCAAATGGCCATTCAAGGGGGTTGGTATTGGGTTGGCTCCCGTCCAAAATTATAATTCTTAACTCTTCGGCCTTGGACTCAACTATCAGGGCAGAAATTCAGACTGAAGTTCTAGGCTATGATTTTAGAATTGTAAATATATATGGCCCTTATGACACCCGTAAGGATTTCTGGGTGTCTATATTTAAGAAACTCTCCTTTAGGTAGACAATCTAATAGTAGGGGGAGATCTAAAATTTTCATTAGGGGATATGGAGGTGTGGGGACCCAATGAGCGACCTAATGAGTATGTTGAATTATTCAAACATAGTTTGGCTACAAATGGCTTGATTGACATCGATCTCACTAAAATATGCCCTACCTGGAGGAATTAGAGAATGAGGAATGACAGAGTATCCAAGCGAATTGATAGATTTCTGGTTGTTGAAAGCTTGTTGGATCTTCCCATCCAATTTAGAAAATGGGTTGATACGGGGGGTGAATCAGATCATATGCCTATTATTTTGGAAAATGTTGGTCGGCCAAAGAAGCCATCAAGCCCATATAAATTCAACCCAACCTGGATTGAGGATGACTCTTTCAAATCTTTAGTCTCCTAAAACTAGATTCCCTACAATATTAGCTCAGGCACTTCAGCTTTGATTCACATTTCTAAGAATTTAAGAAGGAGAAAACATTTGGCTATCCCTTGGGCCCATGAGAAGAGAGTCAAAGAAGATCAAGATCTTCAGGAAGTAGAATCTCATATTGAATAGATAACAAAATCGGTGGATGGTGGTTTTCTTTTAGATGACATGAAAGAGGCTCTCAAGGCCCTTGAATCTCGAAGGAGACATTTTCTGGAAGAACAAGAAGCGGTTTGACAACAAGCTCTCAAGTCCCAAAGTTCTTACTTTGCACTGGTGGTAATGGTATTCAAGAAAGATGTCTCATGGCGTATGTGTCCAGATTATAGAGAGCTCAACAAGATCACTATTAAAGATAAGTTTCCCATTCTTGTCATTGATGAATTGTTAGATGAAGTACATGGATCAATCTATTTCATAAATTTGGATCTTCATTCAGGGTATCATCATATTATAATGAAGGAAGAAGATATCCCAAAAACAACATTCTGAACTCATGAAGACCATTATGAATTTTTGTTCATGCCTTTTGGCCTTACAAATGCACCTTCCACATTCCAAGGGTTGATGAATTTCATTTTCAAGCCCTTCCTTTGAAATTTTGCGTTAGTATTTTTTGATGATATACTAATCTATAGAAATTCTTAGGAGGATCATGTGCGACATGTTGACAAGGTGATAAAACTACTAAAGGAGAAAAAACTATATGCCAAACCGTACAAATGTTTCTTTGGGGTGAAGGAGGTAGAGTATTTGGGTCATATTGTATCTCATGAAGGTGTCAAGGTAGACCCTAACAATATTAAGGCCATGATGGACTGGCTGATTCTCAAAACATTGAAGAATATTAGAGGATTTTTGGGTTTGACAAGTTACTACCACAAGCTTGTTCGGAACTATGGGAGAATAGCAACATCTTTAATGACCCTAACTAAGAAGGATGCATTTTCATGGACTCCAGAGGAAACTAAAGCTTTTGAACAAATTAAATAGGTGATGTGTAAAGATCATGTCTTGACCACACCAGACTTCACAAAAACTTTTATTGTGGAATGTAATGCCTCAAGAAATGGCATTGGTGTTGTCTTAATTCAAGAAGGAAATCCCCTGGCTTTTGAAAGTTGGCCACTCAAGGGAAAGGAATTATGCAAACCCATTTATGAGAAGGAAATGATTGCAATACTACATGCATTGAAGAATTGGTGTCCTTCCATAATAGGTAGGTAGTTCAAGGTCAAAACAGATCATGATAGTCTTAAATACTTCTTGCAAAAAGACTATCTTTAGAAGAAAAAAAAAATGGGTGACCAAGATATTGGGTTATGATTTTGAAATCATATATAAAAAAAGGAACAAAATGTTGTGTCATATTCACTCTCAAGAAATGATGAAGATGAGGCCTTTCTCTGTGTTATCTCGGTCATCCAACCCGATTGGATAATAGAAGTGAGGGATGAATGGAAGAATGACGGAAATGTGTGGACTCTCATTCAAAGGTTGCAGCAGGATTCCAGTGCATCAGATACATTTACATGGAAAAATGATTCACTATGGTACAAAGATTGCTTATATTTATGTAAGAACTCCCAACTCAAACAAAAGGTACTATTGGAATTGCACACCTCTCTAGTAGGAGATCACTCAGGATTTTTGAAAACCTACCATAGGGTCAAGAAGGAATTTTTTTGGGATGGGCTTAAAACTAATGTTCAAAGGTTTATAGAATAATTTTTGGTTTACCAACAAAATAAGGCAGAAATAATTCATACCCCAGGTCAGTTGGGAGGAGGTTTCTATGGATTTCATCACAGGGTTACCAAAGTCTGAAGGAAAGAGTGTCATCATTGTGATTGTTGATAGACTGACCAAGTACGCAAACTTTTGTGCACTATCTCATCCCTTCAAAGCCTATATAGTTGCCACCGCATTTATAGAGATAATTCAAAAACTACATGGAATCCCAAAGATTATTGTAAGTGACAGAGATCCTATCTTCACTGGGCATTTTTGGACATAATTGTTTTCTTGTTTGGGTACTCAATTGGATCATAGCTCATCCTATCATCCTCAATATGATGGACAAACGAAGATAGTGAACAAATGTCTAGAAGGCTACCTTCGTTTCTTTGTCTCTAATACACAAACACAATGGTTCAAATGGTTACCCTTGGCATAGTGGTGGTATAACACTTCCTTTCATACTGCAACAAAAATGACACCATTTATGACACTCTATGGATACCACACTCCTTCCATCACTTCTTCTCTAAAAGAAAAATCTAAGGTTCAAGCAGTGGAAGATCACATTGAGCATCAAAAACAAGTTATCCAAATCTTAAAGGACAACCTGAACATGGAATAGAATCACATGAAACAACAAGCATATCAACATCATAGTGAAATACGTTATGAAGTAGGGGATTGGGTGTTTTTAAGACTACAACCATACAAACAGATGTCCCTCAAGCAAGCCAAGAATAATAATAAATTATCACCAAAGTACTATAGTCCTTATAAGGTGTTGCAAAAGATTGGTACTATGGAATACAAATTGGAGTTTCCTGCATCCTCACGAGTACACCCAGTTTTCCATGTTTCATTCTTAAAGAAGGTTATAGGTGACAAGATCCCAGTTCAAACTATATTTCCAGAACTTGACGAGGAAGGAAAAATCATATTGGAGCTTGAATCCATCACTGACACAAGACTTTTCCAGCAAAGGAATAGATCCATTTCAGAGTATCTCATTAAGTGGAAGAAACTTCCTACTGAAGATTCCACTTGGGAAGATGTGTTATATTCTTTGCAAGAGTAGTGGTGTTTGACCGCCTGCGCCGGGCACGCAGGGCGGTTAGAGGGGGGTATAGGGGGGTGGAGCCCCTCGCGCGGGGGTTCGGGGACAGCGCCCCCGATTTTTTTTTTTTCGGGACGACATATTTCCATCGGGACGACATATTTCTGGGACGACATATTACCGGGACGCCATATTTCCGGGACCACATGATATTAGGTGGTTTTTTGGCACATGGTTTTTTTCCAATGGTTTTCTATTTTCGGTTAAGGAATTAGGGTTTTGGACTAATCCAAGTCATTGGGTTAGGGTTTTGGATTCCGCTGGCTCCTATATGTATATTGTATTGTAAACAATGTAACACAATGTATGAATATAATATATGCTAGTTTTCCCGGTTTGGGTTTCCAGGTGAAAAATCTCTTTGTAATGTTTGTATTTTCCATTGTATCTTTTCTATTCTTTTCTGAATATCAGTTTGCAGTAGATATTGTACAAGGTTAGAATCTACATTTGGTATCAGAGCTTTATTGGCTTCAGGGGGACGCCTTTGTCGTCAAGGGTTTGGCTCGGGACTGTGATAAGCCTTGTTACAGTGGGAGATCTGCGGTATTGTTTTTCAGGTGAAAAGAAATGGCAAGCAATTCGAAGATGGAGATTGAGAAGTTTAATGGGAAAAGCTTTGATCTGTGGAAGCTCAAGATGGAAGATCTTTTGGTGGACAGAGATCAGTGGATCGCGGTAGATCCAGGTATGACATCTACAGGAACTTTTACAGATGACTGGAAAAAGACGGATCAGAAGGCAAAGAGAAAAATTCGATTGTGTCTCTCCGATTCAGTATTACTGAATGTGTCGGAGGAAGCTACAGCCAAATATTTATGGGAAAAGTTGGGGAAGTTGTATCATTCTAATTCCCTGGTAAATAAACTATTCCTGAGAAAGAAGCTGTATAAATTGAGGATGAGAGATGGAGACTCGGTGGAAGAGCATTTGAATGCCTTCAATACTGTGGTAAGTCAGTTAGTATATGTTGATATTAAAATTTCATATGAAGATAAATGTATCAGTTTGTTGTGTTCTTTACCAGACTCGTGGGATAGTCTGGTTGTGGCCATTGGTAGTAATACAACTTCTTTGAAGTTTGAAGAAGTGGTCTCGTCCTTGTTGTCGAAGGAGATGAGACGAAATAATATGGAAGGACATAGCACAGATGCATTATTTGCAAGACGACGTTCCCAGGAAAGAAATAAATCTAATTTCTCAAGTGGGAGATCTAAGTCTAAGGGTAGATCTAAATCTCCTGGAAATTTTGGAAGGGTATGTTGGAGGTGTGGAAAAGAAGGGCACTACAAGAAGC
>ML796888.1:25296-35844 GCA_009831015.1 Picea engelmannii
TCGATATCCTCCAGTCTTTCCATGATGGCATGTCGAAGACCTCAGAGTAGTGAGTCTTATAATCCTACCTGAGTTTTGAATATCTTGAATCTATTGCTCGATTTATGAAGCTATCATCTCCATCCACAAGCATTAATTCCCCCTGAAGATTCATATAACACTGTATATGTTCTGATGATTTTGAGATGTAGATCCAATGTTTATTATTCACGACTACACTTTATATTGGCATACACATTGGTCATGTAGCCATGATTGCTATATGTGACATGGATCTGCAGTGTACTTGATTGGAAGCCATGATTAGTTTGTCCCAATCATGGGTATGCCTGCCTCAGTGATTATTATTATATTGCAGATGACAGTCTCATGGATGCTTGCTTGGGATTACTCGACTCCAGTTCCTTACCACGTTATTAAATATGTTGTGATGTATTTTGGCCATCAGTTTCTCTTCTGACCTCACACATTAGGGGACATTTGTTATAACTCAAAATGACACTTCTATGCATTCATGATGTTGGCCTACTCATTCACACATTTGTAAGCCTGTTTTGTTGGAGTTCTTCTAAAAAAAACTTTTTTGTATGGTATTCACACCTTGATACACATGCAGAGTGCATACACACACTATTTGCATACCTAAAATCCCACGTACATACGCTAATTGCATACTTGAAAGCCCGCATGTACTGTAAAAAATTGCAAAACAATATAAATTCTGCACTTTTCGACGGAGTTTATGAGCTATTTTAGGTTGTGAAACCATTTGACCTCCTATAGCCCTTCAAAAAACTGAATAACCATCTTTTATTCATATAAAAAGGGCTCTAGGGGGGTCATTTGTATATATGAAAGAAGAGGCAAGAGAACTCTGCCAAATTTCTCCCTTGTATTCCAAGCCTTTTGCATCCTGCTCTGAGTTTCATCCTCAGCATTCCCTACCATCCATCCTCCGTATACAATCCATCCCTTTTCCCTACATTAGCATGTTGGTTATGAGGATAGCATATTGGGAATAGTGCACTTGGAGTCAAAGTAAAGGAACCCATGTGAGGTTCCTGGAGCGATGCCGACAAAATTTCATGTTGTAACTTCCAATTTTGTTATTAATAAAAGAGAAAAATCCTTGTCCCAGATCTTCATGTCTTGATGTTTATATTGATGGATGTTTTTCATGCATATCTAACACTTTAGATGACCTTGATAGTTATGCATATGTTTTCATAGTTTGTTCTTTAACATTGTTTTAGGCCAGCTTTGGGAGGAGGTCTACAATATTGGAACATACAACAACTAGAAGAGATCGAAAACAACTGTAAGGACTTAAGGTACATATTTCAATATTCTATCTCTTCCCTTAATTATTGTAAGGTCTTTTTGGATTTGGGTAAAATATAATATTTTCTATCATTTAAGGTGTCGAGGCTCTACCTAGTCGCTAGACTTAGATTAGGGGGATTTTTTCCCATAGCAACGTCGTCATGAAATAACCTCCCCATTTCAACCTCATTTAAATAGGACCCACTCCTATCTATGGATGAGGTTTATCCTCGCTCATGTCTGATCAACGATCCAGATTGTTCCTTGGATTCTCTTCGTCAAAGCCACACTACAACGCAGTGATGGAACACTCTGATGATTCACTCCTCAAACAATGGTCATAATTTTCTCACTGAATCAAATCGATGTTTATGATGATCCTAAGGATTTCATGTCACTGGAATCCATCCATAACCACCAAAACTGATCAACGGTCTAGATTTCTACATATCCACCTCCGATGAACGACATAGATTTCTTCTTGGTTGTCCATCGATCTACAACCTTGTTTTCCTCTTGGTACATTCCATTCAGAGTGCCCCTATCTCAGCATCTGACACCACTCCAGCCATCGGACTTCAACCAACCCACCGCAATCAATGGTCATGATTAATACGTCATAATGAGATTGACGACTATGATTCTTCCAGGCTCAAACATGGGGTTTTTCCATGGTTCTTCTAAGTATTTTCTCAGGCTTACCAATCCTTCAACAAATCTCACTTTTCTCCGAAGAACACTAAGGTTGTTCCTTTCACCTCTAATTCGAGGTTCTCATCTCTTGCAACCCTTCACTATAAGATAGGAGGTTTCATGGGGAGTTAAGGTTCTCCATTCATGTGAAGGTCTCCCTCAGACACTGGGAATTTTGATACATATCTCAAGGTGCCTTTATACACTCCTTCTAGTTGGGGTTTAAACCCCGCGACCATTGAAGGACTTAATTCCTGGCTTGCTCCACATCCATGAGATAATTTCAACTTTGCTACCCTTTTCGGCCTCCTTAGGCCACTATGAAGCTTGAGGGCTTAACCCAAGGGGAATATTACAATATATTTCCTAAATTACTAAAGTTTGGGAAATAAACCCTATTATCCTAAGTTCCTTTGGGGAGAGGAACGAGCTCCAAGTGGATAGGAATGAGGTCCTAGAGAGCCAAGTGTCATCCAGGAAGCATGTAGATTTATGTGGGAAATTCCATCGTTGTGGGGGTTCATTAGCCATTCTTGCCATCCTTCCCATGTGTGCACCTATTACCTCATGCACTGATTAGGATGAAGGCATCCAATTCTACCATTGTTGAACCTTTTCCATTGTGAACCTTTATAATTTGTTGAGTTGCCCCTTGCCTTACTCGATTTTACTACTATGGTTACTTGGTTGACTTAATATTTGGACAGAAGAAGCAGGTTTCCAATCCTGTGGGTTGAAGAGATGGGTTTTCAAGCCTGTGGGTTGAAGAAGCAGGTTTTTAGGTCCGTGAGAAACTCTCTCTAGGTGAGAGAGGTTGTTGGGGAAATGATTTCTCCTTGAGGGAGTCCAGTAGCAGTTATAGAGCTATGAGAATTCTTGATCCAACCTATTGTTGAATCTTTGGAAGGGAAGTGGAGCAGCTGATGGGCTATCAAACAGTGAAGGTGTATATTCCCGAGGTGGGACATGCATGTGGGCAATGAGATTCTATGAGCGATGGGCATAAGTAGGCTTCTTGGAGGGAATCATTCCTGTTGCATTGTGCAGTTTTCCATAGTCTCAGCCTAGCCTAGGATTTCCTTTACCTTGGGTGGAATTTAGTCCCATCTCGAGGATGACCACTACTGATATCTTGGATCAACGTGGTCTAAGGATGGGAGGTTCATGGAAGGTCTGCACGCAGTCGGTGGTCATATCATAAAAAGATAAGTACCCATTTTATGTTAATTTTATGTTGTGTATCTTGCATATGTGTTATAATGTTATGAGTAATGCCTGTATATGTTGCATGTGTAGTCTTATTTTTATTTCCACATTAATATATATCATAGAAGAATTTTTATCTCTATTTAAATTTGCATTAGATATATATGTATATCCGAGCATGATAGTTTCAAGTGACATGACCCGACTTGGGTGGCTAGATATGTTACAATCTGGTTTCTGAATAGTTTTGTTTTGAAGTAGTGGCGTGTCCATGGCCAGGGTGGTCGTGGGGAAGTTACAAACTATGTATAAACCATAGACAACTCAGAATCCAAAGGAATATCAGACAAGGACTCTGCTTCTTGTAACATGGTAGTAGCAGGGCACAGACGAGTTAGGTGATGATCTAGATTTTATGAGAAGAACGAAGTGGATGCAGATTATTATTAATCTTTAATAGAGAAACATATAATAGGTATGCGATAAAAAAACAGAGATGCAGTAAAATTGGTTTCTATTAACTAGGGAAATAATTTGAAATTGTAAAATGTAGCGGAAAACAAGCTTGTTGGAATGGTGGCAGCTTATCTCTGAGAAGAGATGTGACGACTGCACTCATTTAGAATAAGATGAGTAAAATGAGGCTTTGAAGGCCCTTTTACAATAAATATGAATGAGAAAACCCTAGACATACAAAAACTTAACCCTAGTATATGAAGCGCCAAAATTCATGTGGGCCTCGTTTGGCTAAAGTTAGTGCATTAACTTCTTGGGGTTGTAACTTTTGCATATGATCTCCGTTTAGGGCGCACGATAGCTCGTTGGAAAGGTATTAATGAGTAGATTCATTTAGGGGGATCAATAAAATCATTAATCTTTTATCGAGAGGATTGATCATGAAAAACTCCGTTTAGGCCCTCAAACTGGCCCCCAAAGTTAAAAACTGCTAAAAATAGTAAATTGCCAAAATTGCTAGAAACGTGTTTTGGGCTAGTTGGAGAAGGTGGGTGGCCACCGATATCCACCTGAAACAATCCTCCCTCCTTAGGAAGAAATGGTCTCCATTTCATTGAGTTCCCCCATAATATGAGGAAATTTCTACTGAATTTGGCCCCTGGTGAGCCACTTGCCTTGGTGCAGGAGCTACCCTGCTTTGACAACTCAATAAAGATGGATCCTCTGTTGGTGAGTCCCCTTGACCCGTGTGTCCACAATTTGATCCCTGGATGCTCGTTTCATGCAATTAGGGTTGAACTATGTTGGTGTCAATTGTTCTTCTATCTCTGAGGTGTCTAATAATGGTGGGAAATATGGTTGAAGGAGAGCCACGTTGAACACTGGGTACAGACCAAGGAATGGGGGAATGTTGAGCTAAAAATAATTATCTCCCACAACCTTGATGATTGTGTAAGGCCCATAACAAAGTGGAAGAAGCTTTCGATGGGGCCTTGTAAGGCGTTCTTTGCAAATGCAACCAAACTTTGCCTCCCACCTGAAACTTATGTGACACCCGGTGTTGATCATGGCGTTGCTTGTACTTGGCATTGGACTTGTGTAAAATATCCTAAACATGTTGGCAGATGTGATGGATCCACTCAATGAACCGGGTGGCTTTATGAACTTTAGCTGGAGCAGGTGACAAGTCGGTTGGGGTGGTCACAAGGGGTAGTGCAACGTCCATGGAACCCAATGGTTGGAATCCCAATCCCACCTGAAAGGGGTTGTGGCCGATTGAGCTATGCAAGGCTTGGTTGTAGATGTGTTGAATGTGTTAGCATTGGAAGTCACCTTTGGATTGCAACAAAGGTAAGCCCAATACCCATCAGTTTGTATGTCACAATGAATAAATTTAAGAGTGGTCTAATGGACACAGTCTCAATATAATATCTCTTCAACTCAGAAAACATGGTTGGCATGCATACGCATATGAGGTCTTGATCTAAATTCAATCAGTAAGTTGTAGTAAAGGTGAGTAGGGGGAAGAACTTGAGGAGAATGAAGAGTTCTACTATGGACATCAAGTGTTCCAACATCCTAAGGAGGAAAAACTCAGAAGACAAGATCCTCTTTATTCACAGTTTCAGGGGACTGGATGAAATCATCACTAAACTGAAATCAAACATACATCACAATTCAATGATAACCACCCGAATCGATCATCCATGACTGATTCATTCATCGTTGGGAGGAAAAGACAACACAGAAACTGATTAAAACTGATCGCGATGTTACTGTTATCAAAACTACATCAAAAAAAAAAAACTACCCTCGACTGGATCCTCCATGCCCGAGTGTTCTAACACAATTGTTTACAGAGATATGAAAATAAATCGACTTACATTAAATAAGAAGTCTCAAATATAGATACATAACTAGGAGAACCAGAGCTTCATTAAAACTTTACAATACGGGAGTCGATCTCAACCACCGACCCTTACAAAATATAAAAACTGAGTATATATACTCAGAGCCACTAGCTCCCAGAGCGCGCTCTGGTTACTATATTCAAGGCTCAAAATCCACATTTTCTTTTGTCAAGATGCACTTGCATTCTTTTGTCAGACATAAGATCATATTAGTATGGGCTTTGCAGGAAAATCTACTGACAAGGGAACTTTGGGTTGATAGTCTACCTCCGCAGCCAATTCTTCCATGATTTCCATTTATGAAATGAAATGAGGTTCCAACCACCCCTCTACTTTCATTAACTACTTTCACTGAGATCGATAAGAGGCCCAATACTTATGCATGTTCTAGGCAGTGCTAATGATCCCTTCAAATAGATCTCAGCTCTTTGAAACCACACATCCCTTTATTGAGACCAAAACAGGCACTTTGGGCCTTTGGCACGGATTTTCTCCATTGATCCACATGACCTCGGACCATGACCTAGGGCTCCCATGTGAAATTTTGGGATTTCACATTTTGGGAGTTTTCAATCCATTCAACCTCCAAAATCCCGATGCTCGATCCTACAAAATGATCTATCCATATCGATGATCAGACTCATTTTGAAATGACGGCCAAGATAATTTCCTTGAACAACCTCAGCTGCCTACCACTCAATAAGTGCTTACCTTTAATTTATCCCTACTTTCCATATGACCCTGGGCTACGACTGTGTGCCTAATTCCCAGGCATTTTGGGATTTCGTGTTTCGTGAGATTGCATTGTGTTCCATGATGAAATCATGATTGTTTGGATCGGGTGACACGTTTCCCTTTGCATTGGATGGTCCTGATGAAAATCGACATTTCGGGACCTTGGGCCATCGACATTTCTCACTTCAACATTCTCGAAATGACTTTCTTCACGCTGATCTTGCACCGTGTGTTCTTATGGAATGGACGACCAAGATCATTTTGGGACTTCGCGCTTCGCGAGTCTTCAAGACTCTACCCTCTTACTTTCTCGACTCGTGAAATCATGAAAATTTGATCCAGTGGTCCATATCTCTCCTTTAATCAATGGCTGCGATCTTTCTGCAATTTTTCATTTCACGAGCTTTGATGACTCTGCTCCTTGACCGCTCTATCTCACGACAACAACTAGGATTGGCATCACGATTTCAGATATCTGTCTAACGTTATACTTCATGTAAATCTATGATCCTGATCGCCCGATGGCCACCATTCTTTTTTGTCTGATGGATACGATGGCCAAGATTGAGCCTATGCTTGATGGATTTTCGCCAACTCGTTATGTGCGCGCCTTTGCACAATCGTGCCCCGACTTTGGATGAAAAATATTTGGTTTTTTTTTAAGAACACTTATTTCACATTTGGTCACCCAATGACAAACTCGAAAGGAAAATAATCCCCTTGCAAAAATATGTGATAAAAAAACGTATGGGAGATTCTCGTCCCATGTGCGGGGGTGCTTGGAATTGTACATGCACAGGATATGCACAATCATCCGATGGCCGACCTTAGTTTGGCCATCTGTCTCAGGATGGAAGGTCATGGATTTGGTGAGCTTGGTGTCCAACAATGACTAGAGGCTTGACTAGAATGTGTTGAGGAACTGACTGTCCTAATCAGAGACAATGCTTTGTGGGATTCCAAAATGTACCCCCACTTTCTCAAAGAATAGCTTGGTAGTGGCCTCTGCAGTGATGCTCTTCTTGCAAGGGAGCATAAGTTCCATTTTAGAAAAGTGATCAACAACCACGAAAACACAGTCATTCTCCCGCTTGGTGGTCGGAAGGCTCAACATGTAATCCGTTGAGATAGATTCCCATGGCCTGTCAAGAGTAGTCAAAGGGGTGTACAGGCCTTGTTTCTTACTGGTGGGATTAGCAATAGCGCAGGATGACATCCTGCTGAAGTGTTGGCCAATAGAAATGTTTTTTCATCACTACCACTATATTTTTGATGCTAAAGTGTCCTGCTACTTTACTGTAGTGGGCTTCCCAAATCAACTTTGTGCGCTCTCTTGATGGAATGTAGAGATGGACCATATGACACAACAATACATCCTGAAGATGGAAATTAGTGATGACTGAGAGTGTGCCCAACATTTTGTAAGTGTTGGAAAAATTAGGGTTTGTTTCATAGAGTTGGGGCCACCTGGAGGTTTCATGTCCACAAGAATCTAGCATTGTGGTGAGTGTTGCGACTGGAGGTCGTCTAAGGAATTCAATGACTTGGTTGGTACTTCTTGCTTTATACTTGATGTTGAGGTGGAATTGTTGTAAGTATGTGGACCACTTCTGATGGTGGTCATTCGGAAATTTTCCTTGGATTTGCATGAACTGCAAGGGCTTATGATCAATGTGGATGATTTTCTCTTTCCCAAGAATGTATTTCCTCCACTGTCAACAGGCTTGCAGAATGGAGTACATTTATTTTTTGTAATTAGGGTACTTACGGATGATATCTGATAGTGTCTCACTGTGATAGGTTGCAGGGTGGCCATGCTGAGTGAGAATTTCACCCACAACATAGTCTAAACCATCTATCTCAATCTCAAAGGGTTGTTGTAGGTCAGGTAATGAGAGTACTGGTGCTGAGCACAAACACTGCCTCAAATCATCGAATGCTTGTTGTTGAGATAAACCCCCAAAAACAATTTCCTTACCACCTCCTTTGGTTACTTGGCTAAGGGACCATGCAATATGGGAGCACCCCAACATGAACATGTGATAAAAATTGGCCAGGTGTAGGAAGATTTGAATCTCAGTGAGTGTGGTTGGTGCTAGCCAATAATGGATGACCTGGATTTTGGCTAGATCCACATGTACAACATTCTGATCCACAATGTAACCGATATACTGGACCCGGTCCATGTCGAAGGATCATTTTTCCAAATTGGCATATAACTTGTGTTGTCGCAGGGTGTGCAAAACCTATTGAATGTGTTGCAAGTGTTCTGCCCACATCTTGATGTAGATGATTATGTCATCTAGATACATCACTACAAAATTATTGGTGAAAGGTCGCAGGATATCGTCTATCATCCTCATGAAAGTCATTGGAGCATTTGTCAATCCAAAGGACATGGCCAACCATTCGAAGAGACCTTCTTTTGACTTGAAGGCGACCTTCCATACATATGTCTACTCGATTGGGACTTGGTGGTAGCCAGGCTTTAGATCAATCTTACTGAAGTATTCCCCCCCCTTGAGTTGATCAAGGAGATCGTTGATTTGGGGAATCAAGTATCGATTCCTGACTGTAATTTTAATTAGGGCCCGGTAATCAATGCAGAGTCTCCAGGTCTCGTCTTTATTATGTACCAACATGGTTGAGCTCCCACAAGGCGATGATATGGGATGGATGTGGCCCCTGTTGAGAAATTCTTGAATCTGTCGCTTGATCTCCTCATTCTTTAATAGGGAGCAATGGTATATTGGCCTGTATTGTAGCAGTGCATCAGGGTCAAATCAATGGGATGCTTGACCTGACAGTGCAAAGGTACCCTAGTCGGTGAGGAGAAGATATCTTGGTATTCCACCATGACCTTATCCACTTTCTTCTGTTGTGTGGAGAGGTCGGTCATGGAGGTCCTCGATGTGGATGCAATCTTCCACTCATTCTGAGAGTGAATCATGAAGAAGAAAAACTTCCTAGTTTTCGAGATGACCTTCCTGCATTGCTTGGCAGAGATCAAGGAAATAACACTAGGTAGGATAGCCTCGATTATCCTGTACAATTTCCTGTTCAAAATATTAATAATGACACTACGAGGCCTAGATTCATATACAACATGTTGTTTCAATAAATAAGGTTGTCCGAAAAGAAAATCACAAACTTCAAGAGGAGCAATGTCACATATCACCTTGTCTTTGAAGGGCTTGATGTTGTATGGCAGGCGACACTATTGGATGACGTGGAGGTCGCTTCCTTGGTAGAGCCATCCAATGGTGTAGGGATGCGGGTAGGATGTTTTCGGCATGGCTAGCTACTTGATGACCTCTGCTGAGATGAGGTTCTTCTGAATATGGCTATCAACAATGAAGTGTAGCGGGGTTCCCTTCACCCACATCTATGAATGAAAAAGGTGCTCACCTTCCAATTTCTCGTCCAGTTCACTAGGTTGGACCTGGGTAGTGGTAAGAGTGGCACTGGGTTCTACATCGATGATCCATTTTCCCCTTCTAATTCAGACTCAGAGTCTGACCCTACATCTGAATTAGAGGCTTTCACCTTAGTCACTAGTGACTGCTTTGAGCGGAAATCAACAATGTTGTTCCAAGGGCTCTTATGGAAGTCGCACCACTTCCCAGTCTCTTTATTTGTCTTTCTGGTGTCCCTCTTTTCTTGTGGCTTAGGATGGTGGTCCTAAAGCTATCCATATTGTCTTTGTCCTTTTTTCTATGGGTTTGATGCAGGAGCATCTCTCCAACCCAACAACGCGCCAGCTAGACAACACATCAAGCGTGCATTCAACGAAGAGAGAGGCGCTATCCCTTTCATTTTAAATTTTAGAATGTAATTAAATGTTTGTAAGGCTAGAAGATCCAAATCAATGCCTTTGTGCAGATACTATATAGAGTCGCCTTTACTGGTTGACAGGCTGATAAGATCTAGATCCGATTTAGACTAGAAAACCATTGAATGTAATTCATTGTAAATTAATGAGAGTAGGTATCTTGGAGGGAAGAGCTTGAGGAGCCCCTTTTGGTAGAAAATATCTTTGTATCTGTTATCACCCTATAATTTATAGGATCAACTAATGACTGGGATATTATCTGTCTCTAGTGTTTTTGTTGACAAATGATTTTTCATTCTGCAAATAATTTGAAAAGAAAAAGAAAAGAAAAGAAAAAAGAAAAAAGAAAAGAAAAGAGAAAAGGAAAAAGAAAGAAAGAAAAGAGGGCATAAA
>ML796888.1:35894-98752 GCA_009831015.1 Picea engelmannii
TGATGTTGATAGGGTAGTGAATGAATTTGGCTAAACAGTTTAATCTTAGCCAAAGTGTCTAGGTTAGATTAGTGAATAAATCTGGCCAGACTGTCTAATCTTGGTCAGATAGCCCCAGGGTAGAGTAAATTCTTAACCCAACATTTTAATTTGGGTTAGTTGTCATAGGAAGATAGGTTAGTATGTAGGCTAGGTTCTTTATTGTTCCATTCCAATAAAACCAGCTTGATGTCAATGTTTCACCATGTTTCATATGCTTAGAAGATCATTTGGTCGAAGCCCCATGGTGGTGTCTACTTGAAAAGTTTGGGGGAAAACCCCATAAAATGCATTTATCCTAAGTTTTTCCCAACGCATGTATTCTCCTCTCCCCATTTATGCTCCCTGCACATATCGACAGTCCTAATCATGGCGCTCAGATCTATGGTGTACATAGCATTCTGAAACCCCCCGACCATTATGCTTTTAACCGGGGGGGGGTTCCGGAATCACTGATAACATTTGCACGCATCTGGACGGCCCAGGGTTGAGCACTTAAATCAATGGTCAATATTGGATTTCGAATCCCCCCATCCATTCTGCCTTTAATGGAGGGGAGGGTATGGAATGAGTAATAAAGAGTGCACTTAGATCTGCGGCTCAGATATAGGCGTGCATATCAACAGCCCAAAATGGATTTCGGACCCCCCTGGATGATCTTCTTTTAACTGAGGGGGGGGGGGNGTTTTCCCCCTCTGGCGGGACCCTTGTTATACGTGGCGTCAATATATTTTCCCCAAAGTCCCGTCACCATCTTCTATCTAATAGAACTCTGTCACCTCTGGACGTCACCTTCCACCTTTTCCAAACTGGTCATGTCCCATAACTGTTGTCAGTCCCCTCCCCCCTTTCACTCATGGCAAGCCCCTTATTACAACTTTTACCTCCAATCCCTAGCCACCACATCACCTGTCTATATCTTTCAGCCACCGTCACCTGCCATCTCACCCCCAAATGACCCATTGTCCATTTATTATTGGACAACCTATCCGTTATCCAGCTGACCTGTCTCCCGTGCCCAACCGACCCCATTTTAAATAAAACCACCATTATTTCCCTTACTTTCACTATTCACCCATCGCACCAGATAAATTCACCACTTACTCCTCTGTTACATTTCGTCACCCTCATCCACAGTCATTCACCCCCACTAACGTTGTGTTTATTGCAGGTACTATTGCAAAAATGGCGCCAAAGTCCAAACAAGCAGAAGGAGAGGAGAATTTGTTTCTCCCGTCTTCTGTCGACCTGGACAGGATCGCACTGGTCGACAAAGACCAGTTAATCGTAGATACCAAATGCGATTTTGATTTCTCAGACCTCCAGTCATGGCTCAGGGAAGTGTTCCTGGACCAAAGTGATGAAATTGGACTCTGGGAGTCCAATTTACCCCTCTATCTCTTCCCTCAGATCCACCATTTTCCTGAGTTTGCTCTCAAGTGTCAGGCTCATTATATCCCCAAGCAAAGAGTCATCGCCTCCTCATCTGGAGAGATCTTGTTCTTCATCAAGCCTAAAGACATACACCAGATGATGCAAATTCCCCGAGCCAACTCCGCGTCTCCCTTCAACCTGGAAACCCTTACAGAGTTGTACCAGAGAATGAAGTTTCCCCAAAGAGCTCAAATATTCGAGCTTTTCCTTCCCACATCCACTTAATTTCCCTCCACAAACCCTCCTTACCCGTCCTCCATGTTCTCAACTAAGGGAAACCAAGTCATCTCCTCCCTTTGTGATTTGTTAGGATACTATTTCGACCAGTGGGTAGATGAGCCCATTCTGGGTTTCCTATCCATTTTATCCACTGATGAAAATCCCACCACCCAGTTTGATTTCAGCACATTCTTGGCAGACAATATTCACGAACAGTTCGTGAATTTTGGCATGGAAGGCATGTTCAGATATTCATCAATACTAGCCTACTTGTTCATCTTTTTTCAGGTGGATAAATTTAGTTTTTCCATGCAGAAGATGGATGAAGATGGTAAACCTCAGGAAGTCATAGCATGGACTTCCTTGCTCAAGAACAACTCCACAAAGTAAAGTTTCAAGGCGTTCATCGATCAGTTCTACCACCCTGTGGTAAGTATGCTGAGTGGCAGGCCCGAGCCTCGAATAAATGATGAAGTCTAGAGAATCCTGCATCTCTCATACAACACAAAGACCGGGGATTGGTACCAGTATCAAAATCATACTGAGATCAGAGTATACGGGTACGAATTGGCACCGTATAAGCTGCCCAAGTATTTTCCTATCAGAATCTTTTCTCTAGAATATATAAGGCATATTATAAATTCAAATGATATTCATTTTGTATCATTGAAGAAAAAGAAGCAACTTAGAATCAAGGGGCAGATTGGCTCCTTCATCTGCAACAGTCGTGGCGTCGGGGAAGAGGCAGACAAGATGTTGAGAGAAATGAAGTTCTTCATGAGCTTCCCATGGCACTATGATCCTTATGGGATCATCTCAGAGATGAGGGTGAAAAACAAGAACATCCCGTATGTTCATGTGTCGAAGCCCGAAATTGAGAAATTCGCCAATCAGACAGTGTGGGAGCCCAACACATTGGTCGAAGTGGAACAGCAGGTTCCCCCAACCACTGTGCCACCAACGACCACGCCACAGGTCCCATAAGAGAAGAGGTAGAGGTAGGATTTATCTCCGCCTGTCACTGAGGTATCTTCTGAGGAATTCCAGCTACATACTAAGAGGCCTAAGATTGACCATTGAACTTGACATAGGCACGAAGGCCTTAACCATTGGATCAGCAAATCATTCAGACACTGTGAACCTTACTGATGATCAACCTGAATTTCTGTTCGGACCTGAAGTAGATGGTCGAGAGGATACTAGGGAGGTTTCTCCTTTTTACATTAGTCTAAACATACATGACCTGATCTTGCATAACGCTATGTTGGATTTGGGTGCTTCCCACAATCTAATGCCTAAAGCAGTAATGGAGAAACTGGGACTGGAGGTCACCAGACCTTACAAGGATTTACACTCATTTGACTCCAGTAAAGTTAGGTGTATTGGTTTGATCAAGGACCTATGTATCACCCTGGTTCAGATTCCTGTAAAGAGCATGGTAATGGATGTGGTAGTTGCTAACATCCCTCCAAAGTACAGAATGTTTCTCTATCGGTCTTGGGGGGCCAAGCTGAGATGTACCTTGCAGCTAGATATGTCCTATGCCACTATCCCAGTTTTCGAGCAACAAAGAACGCTATACAGAGAAACGTTGATGAAATACATGGTCAGTAGCCAAGAAAAACCACACAACTATCCTCTTTACTCTACGCATTCTGACTTGGATTCTTTTATCTTGTACAATGATGGCGACACGGGAGAACAAGATACTCAGTTGGCAGAAGATACATCTAGTCGGGATGACGGCCAAGAAAACGTTAAGGTAGCAAGGATGAAAAACGTGATAACTGAAGTGCTACCGGTAGATTTCTGGAGCATGGATTTTGACAGAGCAGTAAGCAAAGACGGAGCTGGAGCAAGAGTCTAGCTGCATAACCATAGAAACAGGTATTCAGAAAACCATTCTTACAAATTAAATTTCCAATGCACTAACAATATTGCTGAGTATGAAGCCTTGATGCTCGGTCTGAAGCTTTTGAAAAAAGTTGGTGCTAAACATATTATGGTAAGAGGTGACTCTGAGTTGATAATCAAGCAAATCAAAGGTGAGTACGTTGTGAAACACCCACGTCTAGAGCTTATAGGAATGTTGTTCTTGATGCCCTTAGATGTTTCACTGAAGTTGACTTGCAGGTAATTCCGAGGGGACAAAACATTCTGGCAGATGGATTGGCTACATCAGTAGCCACATGTAAGATTCCTTTCCACTCGACTCACCCATACACTGTTGAGGTGAAATGCAGACCAACCGTTCCCGACAATATTAGGTACTAGCAAGTGTTTGGTAATGATGATCAAATAGAAGATTTTTTGCAGTGTAAAAATGATTTTGAATGTACAAATATAGATTTAGAGAACAAAGATGAAAATGTAAATAGATCTGATTTTGAAATTGATAGTGTAAATAGCATAGATTCAGGAGAATTAGGCGATGACGAAATGGATGTCGATGTTTACATTTGAAAAGCAATTTTTTTCCTAGGGTCCTACTTCCTTTAGAGGACTTGTTCGATTTTAATGACGTAGCCAAAAAACCGAAAATTGAAGCACATGGGCAAGAGGTGGAAGATTGCAATATAGAAACCGAAGAAAAACCCAGGATAGTCAAATTGTCCAAATCACTGCCCCTCAAGCAAAAACTCTAGTACATTGAGCTATTCAGAGAATATTCAGATGTCTTTGCTTGGGGTTATGAGGATTTGAAAGCTTATGATACCAGCATCATGCAGCATAGGATACCACTGAAAGAAAACCATTTACACAGAAACTTAAGAGCATAAATCCGAAGTTACTCCCTCTGGTAGAAAAGGAAATCAAAAAATGTACGATGCCAAAATAATAGTCCCGCTGCATTTTTCCAAATGGGTCTCTTATTTGGTCCCTACGCATAAGAAATCTAGGGAAATCAGACTTTGCATAGACTTTCGAAATCTGAATAAGGCCTCCCTAAAGGATAATTACCCTTTGCCCAAAATGGACCACATCCTACAAAGGGTGGTCGGATCCAGTCAGATATCTTTACTAGACGGTTTCTCGGGTTACAATCAGGTCCCAATTCACCCAGAGGATCAGGACAAAACCACTTTCACCACACCATGGGGCACTTTCATGTATGTGAAAATGCCTTTTGGTTTGATGAACGTTGGAGCCACGTTCCATATGGCGATGGATATCGCCTTCATGGAAGAATTGGGTAAGTTTATTGTCATCTATTTAGATGATGTAACTGTGTTTTCCCGATCTGATGACGAACACCTGCGACACCTCAGACGAGTCTTCGAGAAATGTAGAAGGTTTGGGATTTCTTTAAATCCTAAGAAAATCCTTTTCGAGTTAGAGGAAGGCAAACTGCTAGGACACATCATCTCCAAGGATGGAATCAAAATAGACCCCAAAAAAATTGAGGCCATACAAAAATTAGAACACCCAAGAAACCTCAAAGAACTACATTATTTTATCGGGAGAATAAACTTTCTATGAAGATTAATTCTCAATATGGAAGAGCTCCTCAGAAACATTAAAAATATGCTAAAAAAGGACGTAAAAATAAAATGGGACTCCAAGTCCAGGCAGTCTTTCGAACAAGACAAACGAGCACTCACAGAAGCCCCCATTTTGATCAGTCCTGATTTTACTAAGGATTTCTATCTTTTTTCTTTTGCTTCTGAACATACTATAGCAGCGGTATTATTACAAAAGAACAATGAAGGGTATGAACAACCCATAGCTTTCTTTAGTAAAGCGTTAAGAGACATTGCTCTGAATTACAAGATAATGGAGAAACAAGCTTTTTCCTTGGTGAAATCTATAAAATATTTTAGGGTCTACATCCTCCATTCCCGCACCATAGCTTATGTTCTGAATGCGGTAGTAAAAGACATTTTGACCCAGGACAACCCTGATGGAAGAAGGGGAAAATGGATTGCTATCATTTTAGAATACGATATAGAGATCAAGCCTACAAAATTAATCAATGGTCAAGGCCTAGAAAAATTAATGGCTGAATCAAATTTCCATGCTCTAGACATTAATTTTTTAGCTGCAGCAGATGAACAGGGCGAGATGGCGACTCCAAGTGTGAGAGAGGTATTTCTCAACTCTCCATGATACGCAGACCTTATATTCATCTTGCAAAATTTACATGCTCCCCCTGGTTTGACTAAGACTAAAGCTAGATTTTTGAAGTTGAAAGCCTTAAAATTCTATATTCTAGAAGGCAATTTGTATTGGAAAGATCCTGGAGGCATTCTGTTAAATTGTTTACTGAAAGATGAAGCTGAAAATGTGTTACAAGAATTTCATGTAGGAGAATGTGGTGGCCCTCTGAACTGGAAAGTCACAGCCAACAAAATACTCAGAGCTGGATTCTATTGGCCCACCCTGTTTTCCGATGTGCATCAAAAGGTAACTGCATGTCATCGATGTCAATTGTTTGAAGGAAAAAGGAAACTCCTCCCTCTACCTCTAAAACCGATCTTAGTTGAAGCCCCTTTCCAGCAATGGGGACTGGACTTCATTGGATAAATACACCCCCCTTCTTCAGGCCAACACAGATGGATTCTTACTGCCACCGATTATTTTACCAAATGGATTGAAGTAGTACCAAGCAAGAAAGACACTGACTCTGTTATTATCAAATTCCTCAAAAATAATATTTTGTCTCGCTTTGGATGTCCTAGAAAGATTATAACTAATAATTGAGCTGATTTTCGGTCGAGGAAGCTCATAGATTTATGCAACCAATATCACATTGGTTTGGGGCATTCCACAGCCTACTACCCTCAAGGGAATGGGCTGGCAGAATCTTCAAACAAAAACTTGGTAAATATCATCAAGAAAACATTGCAAGAAAACAAGAAATCATGGCACAACAAGTTGGTGTTCGCATTGTGGGCTGACAGACTGACCACCAAAAGGTCATTTGGTATGTCACCATACCAGCTGGTCTATGGCACAGAGGTAATTTTCCCCACTTCTTTAGGAGTCCCTGTCATGAAGTTTCTTCAAGATGTACAAGCTAAGCCAAATGACTCACAGAGAAGGATCAACCAGATGATCCATTTGCAGCAATATAGGGAGGACGTGTTCAACAAGACTCAGGTAATCCAAGAAAACATCAAGAAGATCTTTGACAAATGAACCAAGGAGGATGATTTTGAGCTAGGAGATTTCGTGTGATATGGAATGCCAGAAATGAAGAGAAGGGAAAGCATGGGAAGTTTGACAGTCTGTGGATAGGACCATATATGATCCAAGCTTTCAGGGGAAACAATGCTTTCTTGCTAAACAACGCTGATGGGACAGATCTACCAGGAGGACCTGTGAATGACAGAATGCTGAAACATTATGTGCCACCTCAATAGAGATTCGAGTTTTCACTCTCCATTGTACATACCATTTTTATTTTTATTTTTCACTTGAATTTTTTGAGTGAATAACATTAGTCAGTTGGTTGAAGCCCGAAGAGAAGGCCCTAAGCTACTGACCACTTTTTTTCAAATTTTTGAGAATAAAACCAACGAAGGCTACTAGGCAGAAATTTTCAGAATGACAGGAACCAGGATTCTTGGCACTTCACAGGGCAAGTACCATCCCCGGTGGAGCCGCTGTTATCACCCTATAATTTATAGGATCAAATGGTGACTGGATTATTATCTATCTCTAGTGTTTTTTTTGACAAATGATTTTTCATTCTGCAAATATTTTGAAAAGAAAAAGAAAAGAAAAGAAAAAAGAAAAAAGAAAAGAAAAGAGAAAAGGAAAAAGAAAGAAAGAAAAGAGGGCATAAAAGAATTGCAATAAAAGCCCCATGAAATAATAATAACTTGGTCCATACCTTTCAAGCATGGCCAAGTCCTTTTTAAATTTGATGTTGATAGGATAGTGAATGAATTTGGCTAAACAGTTTAATCTTAGCCAAAGTGTCTAGGTTAGATTAGTGAATAAATCTAGCCAGACAGTCTAATCTTGGTCAGATAGCCTCAGGGTAGAGTAAATTCTTAACCCAACAGTTTAATCTGGTATAATTGTCATAGGAAGATAGGTTAGTATGTAGGCTAGTTGCTTTATTGTTCCATTCCAATAAAACCAACATGATGTCAATGTTGCACCATGTTTCATATGCTTAGAAGATCGTTTGGTCGAAGCCCCATGGTGGTGTCTACTTGAAAAGTTTGGGGGGAAAACCCATAAAATGCATTTATCCTAAGTGTTAACGCTCTGTAATTTGCCTAAGGCTGCTGAGGCAATCACAGAGGTAACCTCGAACCGCTTCGAGTCTTGGATCTAGCCCTCCAAGACTCAGAGAGGGATCTCTCTTTTAGATTTAACTTGGTTTGTAAGGGATGGATGTTAGGCTAGCTATAAAAGTATAGGGTTTTGATTTTTAAATGGTCAGTTTGGGACAGCGAGGAAGGCCATTGGGAAAATGGGGTCTGCACTTAAAAAAGTGATTCACATCTCAAATCTGGACAAGACTTTTACATAGGGCAAGGTAGCAGAAACATTGGATCGATTTAAGTTTTGATGGCGTTGGTTTGAGGAAGAAGTAGGGGAGGTAAAAGCCAGGTACAGGAGCAGCTAAGAATTCCTGAACTAAGCTTTAGAAGAAAACATAAAGATCATCAAAATCTCAGAGGTAGAGTATCTGCTGATAAATTATGCTTCTATTACTTTCCTTCTGATAATAAGAACTAAAAACAAATTGAAAGATAATAGGAATAACATTGAACAGAGGAAAAACACCACCAATATCTCCACATAGGAAACCTATGAAAAAATATCCTTTACTGATCAGTCTTTAAATGATTACAGAAAAAAAAATTCTGGCCAAGCACAACCATCAACTCCAGCAAAGAAAAATAAAGCTACAGGTCAAGACCTCTCACATAGGTCGAAACAATAAGAACAAATAATTTACTGCTAGAACCCTCTCCTCTCAGCCCAGTCGAACCCCCTTCTAGTCTTTTACATCTCTATATATAATAAACAAACCACCCCAACCTATCAGTCCTCCAAGACTTGCGCTTTAACTCTGCACTCTAAGAATAGTAAACAATTACAAAGATATCGACACCTGTAGACTATCTTTAAAACAACAAGACAACAAATCAGAGGAAAACTAAATTTGGTACTGCTGCTTTGACATCTGGAGTTGGTTAGGATTTTGCTTCTTGCTGTCACGAATTCAATGCTCCAACTACTGCCAGGAAGATAGGAAACCTCTGCCACCTCCTTGCAACTAAAATCCCTGTCTGCCATTTGGTTCGATCTATGCCTGAAAACTGGGATACATTCCATTTGTCATTCATGAAATTAAAATTGCCACATGCCCTTGACTGCCAGTTGCATTTGAACGATGCTTCAAACAATGATCTTTCTGCTCTCTCAGATTCTTTCAATGCTACAGAGCGTTCGTGGGATTTGATCATCTGAACAACCTGGTTGACATGTTGTGAATCCTTCGACCAAAAAGGAATTTCCTTCACATAAATGCTGCTTGGAAATTTGTGGTTGGCATGTAGTTTGCATTAAAATCCGTCCCTGGAACATTGAGAATTATCATATTATAAGAAATGCCTCCATCGTGTTGGCTCGAAACACTCTTGATAGTGGCTACCTGAAAAGGAATCATAACACCATAAATTGGTACCAAAACTGCATCGTTCTTTGTATCAACCTGAATCATAAGATCTCTTGCAAAAGGGATATCATCTACACTTTTGTAAGAAATCATCTCACTGGATGGCTTAGAAGAACTATGCCTGTCCCCTGAATCATTACCCCCTATAGCCAATCTCCTTGCAGTCTCCTTGTTCTTTCAACTGCTTAAAGTCCTCTCATGACATTTTTTTCCTGTATAGAAGTGGAAGATCATTTTTTGCTCAGAATCTCTCTCTCCCTTTGCAAACTTATGCAGTTCCTCTTTCAATTTCGCCCTATCTTTAACTGTGGCTGATATTTCAGCTTTGAGATCGATAATCTCCTCTGTCAATGATGACACTTGCAGCTTAAGTCCATTCACTGTCGTCTGACCCATTGCATGTTCCTGTTTTACACTTTCTAACTCTCTTACCAATCATCATATAGTCTTCCTCGACTACTTGTAGCTTCTACCTGAGTTTGCCAAGCATATTATCCTTTTCTTTTATAAGATCATTACTGGTTTTAATTTTAACATCCATTTGTTCACACTTTTCCTGAGCAACACTTAACTCATCCTGCAATGCATCTGCATGTTTTTCCTCCTCCTTGAACCTTTATATCAACTCCTGAAATTTCAACACCTCGACCTCTAACATTTGCAAATTTCTAGCACTCATTTGGATCTCGTTTTCAAGTGCCTTCTTTTCCTCATATGACTTTGTTAATTCTTCCACCGATTGCTCTATATGCTTGTACCTTTGAGCAATGTTTCCCTGTAGTATATTCGCAAGACTAATTTGTGTTAATGCCTCAGTCAGAAATATTTGATTTTCCTCTTCAGTAAGACACAACATGCCTTGTAACTCGTCATTTTGCCTTCTGACAAAACTGTAATCCTGTAAAGCTCTCTTATGCTCATCTTGCAATATCATCTGTGCATCTTAAGAACTTACTAAAGAATGTTTAAGATTCTTCATTTCTTTTTATAGGTTTCCTTCTTTCTCTACACTGGCTTGTAATTTTATTTCCAGCCTTTGAGCGACCTCCTGTAAAATGGGGATCTCGTTTTGCAAATTTTCTAAGTGTCGAGATCTTATTGGAATACCAGTGGCTGGAACTGAAAGGCATGTAGAGGGTTTTGAAACGCCTGGTAGCACCGTCGCCCAGGACTCGGGCACCCAAAACTTTCAACCTCAACATTTTCTTATTCTATATATGGTTGTGTCGAAACGTGAGCAGGCGGTCAGGTACATCCCTCGGACACCTCATAACCTTCTCTGCATGCGTGCTCCTCTGCATTGGACACCTTGGCTATGGTTCGAACATCTGGCATGGGGTAAGAGCTGTGCTCTATATATATTTTTACTTTCTGTGGGTGATATCCCACATTCGCGTGGTGAACTGAACATTTGGGTGTTTAAAAGAGACAACAGTGATATGATGTATTGATGAAGTGAGCCCGAGGCTAGGCTTTGGAGTTTGGTGTTGGTGCTGTGTTGTGTGTTGGTTGTTGGTGTATGAAATGGCGCTGGCTTGTGTGTTGATTATTCGGGTGTTGGCCCTAGGCCCATATAATTTTTTGATAAAAATAATGTCGAATTTTTTCATAAAATTCTGCTAAAAGGCAAAGGCCGAGGGGCCAGATTTTTTCCAAATTCACCAAAAAATAGCTAATAAACCCAACTTTGACAAATAAACCAAACCTTACATTTGAACCACAAGAGTAAAATTTTTTTCCTTTCAAACCAAATGCACCAAAACTTGCTTTGAAGTTCGCGCGCAAACATTCATCTTATGCTCGGTCATTGTCGGGCGTTTTCCCCCGCCTTCGCCATGCGTCATGAGCGGACACCTATGCCTGAAAAAGATAAATATCATTCAGAACACTGATTCCCTATTATATAGGGTTCTAACATAGGCTCCACCTAGGGAAGATGGCTCTGAAGGAGGTGTCTAGAATCGTTGAACTCTGAATTTCGCCGACCAGCTGATCATTAGGCTGCCCCCAAACTATAAACTGAAAATAAACTGTGAAGAGACAAAAAGAAAGTGCTCATCTTGATGAGATTATTGGTGCATTCCTACCTACCGTACTTTGCTAACAGTTACTGCTTCAATCAGGTAATGAAAAAGTGCCAATGAAGCCAACTCAGCAGTTGATCCCATGATTGGGTTTCCTCATCATGTTTGATGAAAATCAAGGCTGAAATATGTACTGGCCGCTGATGACATATTTGGTCGTTATAGAGAAAACATGTTTGAAAACTTGAGCTAACATAAATCTCCATGTAATCTGCTATAGGATCAATGAAAGCATGATGCATGATATTCATTCCTAGATCTTTTATGACTAATAGATCAGTTGCATCCTCAAAATCAAACCATGCATCTACAACTTCAGCCTTATAATTGAAAACATACTCATCATCAGTCTGCCAATCGACAGGTAGTACGATTTCCTCTTGCTTTGGAGAAGATAGATTTTCCAAGAACTCTTTGGGATCTAGGAAATTATAGGGCTGAATTTGAGTATTCAAAAGCTCAATATCCTTTTCAAGTTTTTCAGCAACTAACTCGAGAAAACATAATTTACCTTTCGGAGAAAGTTTGCTCGAGTCCAGAATACAAAGCACAATTTTTAAGAAGTCTTCATCAAAGTGAAATTTTGCTAACTCATTTATGAATTTTTCTATGGCATCACGAGATATAGGATTTACCTCATACCCCGTCATCTTGATGCATCATCAAGGCTTTGAAATCTGGATTCTTCAGCAGTGAAGTCACTTGTGAACTTGGAAGCTCGGGATATTGAACAATGGAGTCACCAGGTGAATGGTACAGCCTTCCTGTGTTTGGCTTCTGTTCACCGTCAGAAGTCAAAACTGAACTTGAAGTGCAGCTCTGGAGAAGTATCCCCAGTGGAGTCGCCAAAAATGTTAGCGCTCTGTAATTTGCCTAAGGCTGCTGAGGCAATCACAGAGGTAACCTCGAACTGCTTCGAGTCTTGGATCTAGCCCTCCAAGACTCAGAGAGGGATCTCTCTTTTAGATTTAACTTGGTTTGTAAGGGATGGATGTTAGGCTAGCTATAAAAGTATAGGGTTTTGATTTTTAAATGGTCAGTTTGGGACAGCGAGGAGGGCCATTGGGAAAATGGGGTCTGCGCTTAAAAAAGTGATTCACATCTCATATCTGGACAAGACTTTTACATAGGGAAAGGTAGCAGAAACATTGGATCGATTTAAGTTTTGATGGTGTCGGTTTGAGGAAGAAGTAGGGGAGGTAATAGCCAGGCATAGGAGAAGCTAAGAATTCCTAAACTAATCTTTAGCAGAAAACATAAATATCATCAAAATCTCAGAGGCAGAGTATCTGCTGATAAATTCTTCTTCTATTACTTTCCTTATGATAATAAGAACTGAAAACAAATTGAAAGATAACAGGAAAAACATTGAACAGAGGAAAAACACCACCAATATCTCCACAGGAATCCTATGAAAAATTATCCTTTACTGATCAGTCTTTAAATGATGACAGAAAAAAAAAAATCTGGCCAAGCACAACCATCAACTCCAGCAAAGAAAAATAAAGCTACAGGTCAAGACCTCTCACACAGGTCGAAACAATAAGAACAAATACTTTACTGCTAGAACCCTCTCCTCTCATCCCAGTCGAACCCCCTTCTAGTATTTTACATCTCTATAAATAATAAACAAACCCCCCCAGTCTATCAGTCCTCCAAGACTTGTGCTTTAACTCTGCACTCTAAGAATAGTAAACAGTTACAAAGATATCGACACCTGTAGACTATCTTTAAAACAACAAGACAACAAATCAGAGGAAAACTAAATTTGGTACTGTTTCTTTGACATTTGGAGTTGGTTAGGATTTTGCTTCTTTCTGTCACGAATTCAATGCTCCAACTACTGCCTGGAAGATAGGAAACCTCTGCCACCTCCTTGCAACTGAAATCCCTGTCTTCCATTTGGTTCGATCTATGCCTGAAAACTGGGATACATTCCATTTTTCATTCATGAAATTAAAATTGCCACATGCCCTTGACTGCCAGTTGCATCTGAACGATGCTTCAAACAATGATCTTCCTGCTCTCTCAGATTCTTTCAATGCTACAAAGTGTTCGTGGGATTTGATCATCTGAACAACCTGGTTGACATGTTGTGAATCCTTCAACCAAAAAGAAATTTCCTTCACATAAATGTTGCTTGGAAATTTGTGGTTGGCATGTAGTTTGCATTAAAACACGTCCTTGGAACATTGAGAATTATCCTATTATAATAAATGCCTCCATCCTGTTGGCTCGAAACACTCTTGATAGTGGCTACCTAAAAAGGAATCAAAACACCATAAATTGGTACCAAAACTGCATTGTTCTTTGTATCAACCTGAATCATAAGATCTCTTGCAGAAGGGATATCATCTACACTTTTGTAAGAAATCATCTCACTGGATGGCTTAGAAGAACTATGCCTGTCCCCTGAATCATTACCCCATGTAGCTAATCTCCTTGCAGTCTCCTCGTTCTTTCAACTGCTTAAAGTCCTCTCATAACATTGTTTTCCTGTATAGAAGCAGAAGATAATTTTTTGCTCAGAATCTCTCTCTCCCTTTGCAAACTTATGCAATTCCTCTTTCAATGTCGCCCTATATTTAACTATGGCTGATATTTCAGCTTTGAGATCGATAATCTCCTCTGTCAATGATGGCACTTGTAGATTAAGTCCATTCACTGTCGTTTGACCCATTGCATGTTCCTATTTTACACTTTCTAACTCTCTTACCAATCATCATATAGTCTTTCTCAACTACTTGTAGCTTCTACCTGAGTTTGGCAAGCATATTATCCTTTTCTTTTATAAGATCATTACCAGTTTTAATTTTAACATCCATTTGTTCACACTTTTCTTGAGCAACACTTAACTCATCCTGCAATGCATCTGCATGTTTTTCCTCCTCCTTGAACCTTTGTATCAACTCCTGAAATTTCAACACCTTGACCTCTAACATTTGCAAATTTCTAGCACTCATTTGGATCTCGTTTTCAAGTGCCTTCTTTTCCTCATATGAATTTATTAATTCTTCCACCGATTGGTCTATATGATTGTACCTTTGAGCAATGTTTCCCTGTAGTATAGTCGCAAGACTAATTTGTGTTAATGCCTCAGTCATAAATATTTGATTTTCCTCTTCAGTAAGACACAACATGCCTTGTAACTCGTCATTTTGCCTTCTGACAGAACTGTAATCCTGTAAATCTCTCTTATGCTCATCTTGCAATATCATCTGTGCATCTTAAGAACTTACTAAAGAATGTTTAAGATTCTTGATTTCTTTTTCTAGGTTTCCTTCTTTCTCTACACTGGCTTGTAATTTTATTTCCAGCCTTTGAGCGAACTCCTGTAAAATGGGGATCTCCTTTTGCAAAGTTTCTAAGTGTCGAGATATTATTGGAATACTAGTGGCTGGAACTGAAAGGCATGCAGAGGGGTTTGAAACGCTTGGTAGCACCGTCACCCAGGACTTGGGCACCCAAAACTTTCAACCTCATCATTTTCTTATTCTGTATATGGTTGTGTCGAAACGATGAGCAGGCGGTCAGGTACATCCCTCGGACACCTCATAACCTTCTCTGCATGCATGCTCCTCTGCATTGGACACCTTGGCTATGGTTTGAACATCTGCCACGGGGTAAGAGTTGCGTTCTATATATATTTTTACTTTTTGTGGGCGATATCCCACATTCGCGTGGTGAACTGAACGTTTGGGTGTTTAAAAGAGACAACAGTCATATGATGTATCGATGAAGTGAGCCTGAGGCTGGGCTTTGGAGTTTGGTGTTGGTGTTGTGTTGTGTGTTGGTTTTTGGTGTATGAAATGGTGCTAGCTTGTGTCTTTATTATTCGGGTGTTGGCTCTAGGCCCATATAATTTTTTGATAAAAATAATGTCGAATTTTTTCATAAAATTCTACTAAAAGGCAAAGGCCGAGGGGCCAGATTTTTTCCAAATTCACCAAAAAATAGCTAATAAACCCAACTTTGACAAATAAACCCAACCTTACATTTGACCCACAAGAGTAAAAATTTGTGCCTTTCAAACCAAATGCACCAAAACTTTCTTTGAAGTTCGCACGCAAACATTCATATTATGCTCGGTCATTGTTGGGCATTTCCCGCCGCCTTCGCCATGCGTCATGAGCGAACACCTATGCTTGAAAAAGATAAATATCATTCAGAACATTGATTCCCTATTATATAGGGTTCTAACACTAAGTTTTTCCTAGCGCATGTATTCTCTGCTCCACATTTATGCTCCCATCACATATCGACGGTCCTGATCGCGACACTCAGATCCACGGTGTACAGAGCATTCCAGAACCCCCTGACCGTTCTTCTTTTAACTGGGGGGGGGGTCTAAAATCTTCGATAACATTTGCGCGCATCTGGATGGCCGAGTGTTGAGTGCTTAAATCAACGGTCAATATTGGATTCCGGACCCCCCCGTCTGTTTTTCCTTTAATGGAGGGGGGGGGGTCCGGAATGAGTAATAAAGAGTGCGCTTAGATATGCGGCTCAGAAACATGCATGCATATCAATGAACTAAAATGGATTTTGGACCCCCATGGATGATTTTCTTTTAACTGAGGGGGGGGGGCTCCGAAATGGATTTCCCCCTCTGGCGGGACCCTTGTTATACGTGGCGTCAATCTATTTGCCCCGAAGTCCCGTCACCATCTGCTATCTAACAGACCTTCGTCACCTCCGGATGTCACCTTCAACATTTTCCAAACTGGTCATGTCCCATAACTGTTGTCAATCCCCTCCCCCCTTTCACTCATGGCAAGCCCCTTATTATGACTTTTACCTCCAATCCCTAGCCACCACATCACCCGTCCGTATCGTTCAGCCACCGTCACCTACCATCTCACCCCCAAATGACCCATTGTCCATTTATTACTGGATAACCTATCCATTATCTAGCTGACCTGTCTCCCAATCCCAACTGACCCCAGTTTAAATAAAACCACCGTTATTTCCCTTACTTTCGCTATTCACCCATCGCACCAAAGAAATTCACCGCTTACTCCTCCGTTACATTCCGTCACCCTCATCCACAGTCATTTGCCCCCACTAACGTTGTGTTTATTGTAGGTACTATTGCAAAAATGGTGCCAAAGTCCAAACAAGTAGAAGGAGAGGAGAATATGTTTCTCCCGCCTCCTATCGACCTGGACAAGATCCAACTAGTCGACAAAGACCGGTTAATCACAGATACCAAATGCGATTTTGATTTCTCAGACCTCCAGTCATGGCTCAAGGAATTGTTCCTGGACCAAAGTGATGAAATTGGACTCTGGGAGTCCAATTCACCCCTCTACCTCTTCCCTCAGATCCACCATTTTCCCAAGTTTTCTCTCAAGTGTTAGGCTCATTATATCCCCGAGCAAAGAGTCATCATCTCCTCATTTGGAGAGATCATGTTCCTCATCACACATGAAGCTATAGACCAGATGATGGAAATTCCCTGAGCCGACTCTGCGTCTCCCTTCAACCTGGAAATCCTTATAGAGTTGTACCAGAGAATGAAGTTTTCCCAAAGAGCTCAAATATTTGAGCTTTTCCTTCCCACATCTGCTCAATTTCCCTCCACAAAATCTCCTTGCCCATCCTCCATTTTCTCAACTAAGGGAAACCAGGTCATCTCCTCCCTTTGTGCTTTGTTAGGATACTATTCCGACCAGTGGGTAGATGAGCCCATTCTGGGTTTCCTATCCATTTTCTCCACTGATGAAAAGCCCACCACCTAGTTTTATTTCAGCACATTCTTGGCAGACAATATTCATGAATAGTTCATGAATTTTGGCACAGAAGGCATGTTCAGATATTCATCAATACTAGCCTACTTGTTTGTCTTTTTCCAGGAAGATAAATTTAGTTTTTCCATGCAGAAGATGGATGAAGATGGTAAACCTCAGGCAGTCATAGCATGGACTTCCTTGCTCAAGCACAACTCCACGGAGTACAGTTTTAAGGCATTCATCGATCAGTTCTACCACCCTGTGGTAAGTATGTTGAGCGGTAGGCCTGAGCCTCGAATAAATGATGAAGTCTAGAGAATCTTGCATCTCTCGGATAACACAAAGACTGGGGATTGGTACCTGTATCAAAATCATACCGAGATCAGAGTATACAGGTGAAAATTGGCACTGTATAATCTGCCCAAGTATTTTCCTGTCAGAATATTTGCTCTAGAATATATAAGGCAGATTATAAATTCATATGATATTCATTTTGTATCATTGAAGAGAAAGCAGTAGCTTAGAATCTAGGGGTAGATTGGCTTCTTCATCTGCATCAGTCGTGGCGCTGGGGAAGAGGCAGACAAGATGTTGAGAGAAATGAAGTTCTTCATGAGCTTCCGATGGAACTATGATCCTTATGGGATCATCTCAGAGATGAGGGTGAAAAACAAGAACATCCCGTATGTTCATGTGTCCAAGCCCAAAATTGATAAATTCACCAATCAGACAGTGTGGGAGCCCAACACATTGGTCGAAGTGGAGCAGCAGGTTCCCTCAACCACTGTGCCACCAATGACCATGCCACAGGTCCCAAAAGAGAAGAGGCCGAGGCAGGATTTATCTCCACCTGTCACTGAGGTATCTTCTGAGGAATTCCATCTACATACTAAGAGGCCTAAGACTTCCTCAGTCCCTGGCCCGACTGGGGAAAAAGAGGCCCTGCCTACCACAGTGACCAAGTCTGTTATTCCACCCTTCGGTTCGAGCCTCTATAAGGACATTACCCTAGAATTATCGAAGAAATCCACAGACTCCCCATTGGACACTCAGCCAGGCAAGACTGGGCCCAAGTTGAGCATTTTCGAGAAGTACGAGCTGATCAAGAAAAAGGAGCAGACCCTTACCAGCAGTACTTGCACTCAGTTTTGGAAGCAGACGTCGACTGCGCAGCATAGGATGTTGTCTTCATTTGACACAGAAAAGGGAAGAATGCACATGGCCTTCATGCAGGTGCAGGTACCAAATCCCAAGGTGATCACCGACTACAAGAGGGGCACCTCTGAATTCCAGATGAAGAATGTGCACCCAGTTGATCAGAAGGATCTGCACAAGCAGACCGGAGAAGTGGTTTTCTACACTCTGGCACATGCTTCTACTGCTGCATCGAAATTCCAAGTGTCTCTGAACAATGTTCAAACACAATTAAAGATGGAGAAGATATCGTCCTTTGCAAAGGACAATAGAATCAAAACTTTGGAGGAGTTGGTCCTCAAGATTGGCTATGACCCTTTGAACGTCAAAACATCGAAGGAAATGAGAAAGAAGAAAAATGATGACATTGCCTCCTTGAGGAAACAACTGAAGCTCCCGCCCACAGAGGACTCGTAGGCGAAGGAGATAGCAGAGAAAGAAGGCGAGAAGGATGAGATGCTAAAGCTGCTCATGGAGCAGAACGCACAGCTTAGAGAAATGGAAGCTGAGATGGAGAAACTGTTAAAAGAGAAAGAGAAACTGAATCCAATGGAAGTCATTCCATTGAGTGATATCCCAATTGTAGGAGTCAGCACATAATCAGTGATAGCAGTCCCATCCACGACTCCATCGACATCTCAGGAGAAGACAACCGATCTGGCAGAGTCCATGGAAAGTATGAACCTACAGGAGACAGAGATCAACAGGCTAAAAAAGGAGGTTGAGAACCTGTAGGAACTCAAATCTTCTTTCCAGACCATCCTATCCAAGGAAAAGCAGGTGACAGAGCAGCTCAAGCAGGAGTTACACCATCTCTAGAAACAAACAATGGCAGGAAAGACATTGGTCGAGGTTAAAGAGAGTGTATGGACAGACATCACTAAGTCCATGAATGAGATATGGCCCATGATCCAGATCATGTTTGAGTAGAATGAGTTAGTCCAGAGGAGCAAACAAGCCATTGAGAAGATCAGAGTAGAATTGGGAGATAAGCCAACAAAGGCAAACAAGATCATCAAGTTCCTCAATTCTAAGACCAGGGAGGAGCTGGAAGAGATGAAGATTGAAGACAGAACAAAGACCATCCTTGAGGTCAAAAGAGTTTTGACCAAGAGAGGACTAATGCTTCAAATGAAAGAAAAGGTTCAGGCCATGGACCAGGGGGTACAATGGTTCTTCGGTAAGATTGAGGCTCTCCAGAAGAAAGGTCTACCTGGTCTAAAGGTTATTAATGATAAACTGATGACACTCCCAGATTACAAGAATATATTGGCTTATGTGTCTAAGGACAGTTCAAAGTTTGCAGGCATACAAGGGAGCATCACCGACAAGGAATTCTTGGATGCCCTTCAGTGGGACATCAGTATCCAACATGAAATTCAATACATATTCCTCACCAAGCCTACATTCGCCAAGTATACAGAAATGGACGAAGTGTATCGAAGACTGCTCAAAGTCAACATGCCCAGTCATCTTAGATGGGAGGAACTCTATGATCTGATTGATTAGCAGATGAGCTGTCCCCAGTCTAGTCATTTGTCCAGTCAGATGAGGTCGTGCAGAGGCTTCATCAATGGCCTACCTAGAAATCAGTGTGTAGTTATACCATGTCATCAAGCAGTTCCTAGATTTAGGAAATTTGTTAAATTAGTTAGGCTAAAAATAGATTTATCACGTCCTGGTCATTTATGACAAGAGCGTTTGTAATTTGAGTTATAAATACTTCACCTTTCGAGGTATTGAGGGTTGTTGATCTTCACACCCCGACACTATTCAAACTGTAATATTTTTGAAGAGATCTTCCATTAATAAAAAGGAGGCACTTTTACAGGATTCTTGTGTGTATTCACTGGTGATGTTTTTTCTCTAAGTTGAATTTTATTCTCGTTTTGTTATCATACTATTTTTTGAATCTAATCTCTAAGAGTAACGAATGTTGCAGAATTTATCTCGTATACCCTGTTTCTGACTCGAAAGATTTTATTGTTTTTCTTATGGTGTTTTCAATAAAGGAATTCTTAACTGCTTCTTTATTGAAATTATCTTTCTCATCTTTTCTACTAATCATCATTTAAGCTACTAAAAGATCCATTGATTATATTATCTTGCCCTGTGAAAGTTTTCCCTTTGCGTTTCTGGTTTGTATCTCATATTTATTAAGACACAGACCCCATAGCCTAATGGATGTGTAGACTGTCTCAACCAATTTGAAAAAATACTTTGACAACAAAAACCGACCTATTTCTTTACCTAGCCTAATATTTAAAATTGGAAGCATAGCTAAATCATATAGAGAGATCCCTCTATGAAGTTTGAAGGGCTAGATCCCAGCTTCAAAATTGGTTGGATAAAGTTACCTTTGTAGATTTCTTCTGCTGTCAACCTCTAGGAAATTTACCAAGTGCTAACAAAGTGGCGACCATACTGGGGAAAGAACTAAAAATTGATAATTTCACATTTTCTTTTCCCGAAAAAGAAAGTTTGTTCCTGGAATATTGCAAATTTGAGAAGAAAGAAATGTTTAGAGGTTGATTAAACTTTGTACATATTATTTTCGGACTCATAGAACTAAAAAGTATATATATATATATAATCAAAAAGAAGTTTTGGCTCCCAAGAAAGTTTATACTCGATCCCATCCAGACCCAAAACCTGCGATAGTGACAGATAACCCGGAACAATTACTCCAGAAAAGGACCATAGCTGAAGGCTCAGTGAGTCATACCCCCTTGCATAAGTCCCTTTCTTTTCCAGGGAAACCTGTTACCTTTAAAAACCTTAACTCTGACCCTTTCTCACAACAAAGCCTGGTTAGAAGAAGGTTCGATAGTTTCATGACTGAAATCTTTTTCTACCCAACCATTTGGCAACCTCAAACTCCCAAATTTCTATCTCCCACTGCTAAACTACAAATCACTCACTCGGTGCTATCCAATCCCTCCTCGTCCTCATCCTCAGTCGCAACCTCACCGATCATCCAGCCTGCTATCCCACCTCCTCCACACATCATGGCTACTAGATATGCTCCCTTGGTGTTGGCTGCCCCTCTTCATGCCATTCCCCAAGACTATCAAAATAGACTTCCACAGTTTGATGCAACAGGACCTTTGAGTTCACAACAACACGTAGATAAAATGAATGATTATTTTGATCTGCATGAAGTAGATGAAGCTAACGTTCAAATGAGACTGTTTTCCCAAAGTTTGGCAGGTGACGTCAAAAAATGGTACAAAGGTTTACACGCTGCCTCCGTCCTTGACTTTACCACATTCCAAAGGAGTTTTCTAGACAGATGGGAGGTAAAGAAAAACCCTCTCCAAATATTGTCAGAATATGAAAGTATTAAAACGAATCAAGGTGAGACAGTGCAAGATTACTGCACTCATTTCAATAACCTGTACAACGCAATCCCAGCTGAAATCAAACCTCCATAGGGTTTGGCCTTGATAAAATTCCCTGATGGTTTTGATGCTGACATGTCATACCAACTAAGGGAAAGAAATTCTACCACCCTAGAAGACATGCAGAAAAGTGCAATAACTGTGGAGGCCAATTTATTGGCAAAAAGGGCACGACAAAGGTCAGAAAGGAGAGTCACAATTAAAGAGGAACCTTCCACATCAACCTCAGATTCCAAATTGGATTCTTTGGCTAGAGCAATGGAAAGAATGATGGAAAGACTTACTGTGTCAGACAGAAATCCTCCGAGAGAAAATCCAATAGCTCCCCAGGTTCAGAACCCTAACTTTAGGAGAAACCCTCCTCAAATCAAACAGAGAGATCCTAGAGAACAAAGAGAGCAGAGAGGTCCATATCGTTAGATCAGACCCCCCCCTACAAGAAAATTATGCCGATGAAGGGGAGGAAATAATCGAAGAACTGGAGGATACTCACATAAATCTCATGGGCATTCACGACAACGAAGCTATTTTCCTTACCCAAGAAGAGCAAGAACTTTTTCTTCTCAATCAAACAAAAGTAAGTAAAGAAGCTGAAGATGCAGAACAACAGGCATTTGAAAATGCCATTTTGGTGGTACACCGGCAGTATAATATGCGGAGTAAAAAGATAGAAGGGATTTCCCCAAAAATGGAGATTGAAACGAAGAAGATAGTCGAAACCAAGAAGGCCTCTGAGCCAGCTGCCGAGAAGATTTCTGAGAAGGGCACTGCCGAAGCTCCTGAGAAGAAAAACCTTACTATTCTAAAAAGGTTGTCACAGCCCGAGGTTTCACCTATTAATCCACCAAGTACTTCTAGCCAGAAGAGCACGGTGGACAAACCAGAATTGATGAGCCAAGGCAGAGCTCCTACACCCTTTAGCCTTGAGGGGGAATTAGCCAAAGTAAAAATTCCCATCCCACTTTTAGAGTTGATGAACAAAGACGTTTATCATTCATAGGTGATCAAAGCAATGACCATTGAACCTGACATAGGCACGAAGACCTTAACCATTGGATCAGCAAATCATTCAGACACTGTGAACCTTACTGATGATCAACCCGAACTTCTGTTCGGACCTGAAGTAGATGGTCGAGAGGATACTAGGGAGGTGGATCCTTTTTACATCAGTCTAAACATACATGACCTAATCTTGCATAATGCTATGCTGGATTCGGGTGCTTCCCACAATCTGATGCCTAAAGCAGTAATGGATAAAATGGGACTGGAGGTCACCAGACCTTACAAGAATTTACACTCATTTGACTCCAATAAGGTTAGGTGTATTGGTTTGATCAAGGACATATGTATCACCCTCGTTTAGATTCCTGCAAAGAGCATGGTAATGGATGTGGTAGTTGCTGACATCCCTCCAAAGTACAAAATGTTTCTCTCTCGGTCTTGGGGGGCCAAGCTAAGAGGTACCCTGCAACTAGATATGTCCTATGCCACTATCCCAGTTTTCGAGCAACAAAGAACGCTATACAGAGAAACCTTGATGAAATACATGGTCAGTAGCCAAGAAAAACCACACAACTATCCTCTTTACTCTGCGCATTCTGACTTGGATTCTTTTATCTTGTACAATGATGGTGACACGGGAGAATAAGATACTCAGCTGGCAGAAGATACATCTAGTCGAGATGACGGCCAAGAAACCATTGAGGTAGAAAGGATGAAAAACGTGATAACTGAAGAGCTACCGGAAGATTTCTGGAGCATGGATTTTGACGGAGTAGTAAGCAAAGAAGGATATGGAGCAGGAGTCTAGTTGCATAACCACAGAAACAGGTATTCAGAAAACCATTCTTACAAATTAAATTTCCAATGCACTAACAATATTGTTGAGTATGAAGCCTTGATGCTCGGTCTGAAGCTTTTGAAAATAGTTGGTGCTAAACATATTATGGTAAGAGGTGACTCTGAGTTGATAATCAAGCAAATCAAAGGTGAGTATGTTGTGAAACACCCACGTCTTAGAGCTTATATGAATGTTGTTCTTGATGCCCTTAGATGTTTCACTGAAGTTGACTTGCAGGTAATGCCGAGGGGACAAAACATTCTGGCGCACGAATTGGATACATCAACAGCCACATGTAAGATTCCTTTCCACTCGACTCGCCCATACACTGTTGAGGTGAAATGCAGACCAATCGTTCCCAACAATATTAGGTACTGGCAAGTGTTTGGTAATGATGATCAAATAGAAGATTTTTTGCAGTGTAAAAATGATTTTGAATGTACAAATATAGATTTAGAGAACGAAGATGAAAATGTAAATAGATCTGATTTTGAAATTGATAGTGTAAATAGCGTAGATTCAGGAGAATTAGGCGATGATGAAATGGATTCCGATGTTTTACTTTTGAAAAGCAATGTTTTTCCTAGGGGCCTAGTTCCTTTAGAGGACTTGTTCGATTTTAATGACGTAGCCAAAAAACCAAAAATTGAAGCACATGGGAAAGAGGTGGAAGATTGAAATATAGGGACCGAAGAAAAACTCAGGAGAGTCAAGTTGTCCAAATCACCACCCCCCGAGCAAAAACTCAAGTACATTGAGCTATTCAGAGAATATTCAAATGTCTTTGCCTGGGGTTATGAGGATTTGAAATATTATGATACCAGCATCATGCAGCACAAGATACCACTGAAAGAAGACCAAAAACCATTTAGACAGAAACTTAGGAGGATAAATCCCAAGTTACTCCCTTTGGTAGAAAAGAAAATCAAAAAAATGTACGATGCCAAAAGAATAGTTCAGCTGCGTTTTTCCAAATGGGTCTCTAATTTGGTCCCTACACATAAGAAATATAGGGAAATTAGAATTTGCATAGACTTTCGAAATCTGAATAAGGCCTCCCTGAAGAATAATTACCCTTTTCCCAAAATGGACCACATCCTACAAAGGGTGGTCGGATCCAGTCGGATATCTTTACTAGACGGTTTCTCGGGTTACAATCAGGTCTTAGTTCACCCAGAGGACTAGGACAAAACCGCTTTCACCACACCATGGGGCACTTTCATGTATGTGAAAATTCCTTTTGGTTTGATGAACACTGGAGCCACGTTCCATAGGGTGATGGATATCGCCTTCGTGGAAGAATCTGGTAAGTTTATTGTCGTCTATTTAGATGATGTAATTATGTTTTCCCAATCTGATGACGAACACCTACGACACCTCAGACGAGTCTTCGAGAAATGTATAAGGTTTGGGATTTCTTTAAATCCTAAGAAAATCCTTTTCGGGTTAAAGGAAGGAAAACTGCTAGGACACATCATCTCCAAGGAAGGAATCAAAATAGACCCCAGCAAAATTGAGGCCATACAAAAATTAGAACACCCAAGAAACCTCAAAGAACTACAGTATTTTATCGGGAGAATAAACTTTCTACGAAGATTCATTCCCAATCTAGCAGAGCTCCTCAAAAACATTACAAATATGCTAAAAAAAGACGTAAAAATAAAATGGGACTCTGAGTCCAGACAGTCTTTCGAACAAGTCAAACGAGCACTCATAGAAGCCCCCGTTTTGATCAGTCCTGATTTTACTAAGGATTTCTATGTTTTTTCTTTTTCTTCCGAACATACTATAGCAACGATATTATTAAAAAAGAACAGTGAAGGGTATGAACAACCCATAGCTTTCTTTAGTAAAGCATTAAGAGATGTTGCTCTGAATTACAAGATAATGGAGAAACAAGCTTTTGCCTTGGTGAAAGCTATAAAATATTTTAGGGTCTACATCCTCCATTCCCACACCATAGATTATGTTTAGAATGTGGTAGTAAAAGACATTTTGACCCAGGACAACCCTAATGGAAGAAGGGGAAAATGGATTGTTGTCATTTTAGAATATGATATAGAGATCAAGCCTACAAAATTAATCAAGGGTCAAGGCCTAGCAAAATTAATGGCTGAATCAAATTTCCATGCTCTAGACATTAATTTTTTAGCTACAGCAGATGAACAGGGCAAGATGGCGACTCCAAGTGTGAGAGAGGTATTTCTCAACTCTCCATGGTACATAGACCTTATATTCATATTGCAAAATTTACAAGCTCCCCCTGGTTTGACTAATACTAAAGCTAGATTTTTGAAGTTGAAAGCCTTAAAATTCTATATTCTAGAAGGCAATTTGTATTGGAAAGATCCTGGAGGCATTCTGTTAAATTAGTTACTGAAAGATGAAGCTGACAATGTGTTACAAGAATTTCATGTAGGAGAATGTGGTGGCCATCTGAACTGGAAAGTCACAGCCAAAAAAATACTCAGAGATGGATTCTATTGGCCCACCCTGTTCATTGATGTGCATCAAAAGGTAACTGGATGTCATCAATGTCAACTGTTTGAAGGCAAAATGAAACTCCTCCCTCTACCTCTGAAACCGATCTTAGTTGAAGCCCCTTTCCAGCAATGGGGACTAGACTTCATTGGAGAAATACACCCCCCTTCTTCAGGCCATCACAAATGGATTCTTACTATCACCGATTATTTTACCAAATGGATCAAAGCAATACCAAGCAGGCAAGCCACTGACTCTGTTATTATCAAATTCCTCGAAAATAATATTTTGTCTCGCTTTGGATGTCCTAGAAATATTATAACTAATAATGCAACTTCTTTTCGGTCGAGGAATCTCATAGATTTCTTCAACCAATATCACATTAATTTGGGGCATTCCACATCCTACTACCCTTAAGGGAATGGGCTGGTGGGATCTTCAAACAAAACCTTGGTAAATATCATCAAGAAAACATTGCAAGAAAACAAGAAATCATGGCACAACAAGTTGGTGTTCGCATTGTGGGCTGACAGAATGACCACCAAAAGGTCCATTGTATGTCACCATACCAGATGGTCTATGGCACAGAGGTAGTTTTCCCCACTTCTTTAGGAGTCACTGTCATGCAGTTGCTTCAATATGTACAAGCTGAGCCAAATGACTCACAGAGAAGGATCAACCAGATGATCCTTTTATCACCCCATAAATTATGGGAATCAACTAGTGAATGAGATATTATCTGTCTCTAGTGTTTTTGTTGACAAATTCTTTTTCATTCTGCAAATAATTTGAGAAAAAAAGAAAAAGGAAAAAGGAAATAAAAAAGAAAAAAAAAAAAAAAGAGGGCATAAAAGAATTGAAATGAAAGCCCCATGCAATAATAGTAACTTGGCCATACCTTTCAAGCATGGCCAAGTTCTTTTTAAATTTAATGTTGATAGGGTAGTGAATACATCGGACCAGACTGTCTAATCTTGGTCAAATAGCCCTTAGGTTAGATTAGTGAATAAATCTGACCAGACTGTCTAATCCTGGCCAGATAGCCCTTGGTAGAGTAATTTATTAACCCAACAGTTTAATCTGGGTTAACTGTCCTAGGAAGATTGGTTAGCATGTAGGTTAGTTTCTTTTGCTTCATTTGTTTCATCCCAATAAAACCAGCCTGATGAAAGATTTAGCACCATGTCTCAAGTACCTAAAGGATAGTTTGGTCGAAGTCCCTTGGTGGTATCTATGTGAAAAGTTTAGAAAAAAACCCATAAGTTTCACTTATCCTAAGTTTTCCCGACACATATTTTTCCGCTCCGGATTTATATTTCCTACACTTATCAGTGGTCTAGATCGTGGCACCCAGATCTATGGCACACAAAGCATTCTGGACCCCCCCTAGTGTTCTTCTTTTAACCAAGGGGGGGGGTCCAGAATCGGTAATAAGAATCGCGGAGATCTGGATGGTCCAGGAACGAGTGCGTTAATCCACAGCCCAAATTTGATTCTGGACCCCCCCCTCTGTTCTGCCTTTAATGGAAGGGGGGGGGTCTGGAATGAGTATTAAAGAGCATTCTAAGATCTGCGGCCTGGAAACGGGCGTGAAAATCAACGGTCTAAAAAGGTTTTCAGACTCCCCCTGATGTTCTGCTTTTAATCAAAGGGGGGGGGGTCCAGAATGGATATTCTGTCCGGTGGGCCCCTTGTCATAGGTGGCGCAAATCTATTGGTCCTGAAGTCTTTTCACCATATTCCATTTGATAGCCCCCGTCACTCAGGGACGTCATCCCCCACTTGTTCCACTTGCTCCCGAGTTGTGTCCCATCCCATAACTGTTGTCAGTCCCTGTTGTCAGTCCCTCACCCCTTTCACTCATGATCAGCCCCTTATTGCGAATTTTACCACCAATCCCTGGCCTCCACGTCACTCGTCCGTATGTTTGGGCCACCGTCACTTGCCATCTCACCCCCAAGCGACCCGTTGTCCATTTATTACAGGATAACATACCCGTTATCCTGCTGACCTGTCTCTCGCGCCCAACCGACACCAGTTTTAAATAAACTACCTTTTTCCTCCTTCATTCACTATTCGTTCATCGCACCAGAATTTTTACCTCTTACACCTCCATTGTTTTTCCGTCACCTTCATCCACTGTCAGCCAACCCCACTAACCTAGTTTTATTTGCATGTACTGTTGCAAGATATGGCGCCAAAGCCAAGACAGACAGAAGGAGAGGAGAATCCTTTTCTCCCGCCCCCTGTCGATTTGGACAAAATCCCATTGGTTGACAAAGACCGACTGATGGCAGATACCATTTGCGACTTTGATTTTTCAGATCTCCAGTCATGGCTCCGAGAAGTGTTCCTGGACCAGAGCGATGAAATTGGACTCTGGGAGTCCAATTTGCCCCTTTACCTTTTTCCCCAGATCCACCATTTCCCTGAATTCATGCTGAAATGCTAAGCCCACTATATTCCCGAGCAACAAGCCGTCATATCCTCATCCGGAGACACCCTGTTTTTCATCACTCCCGAAGACATAGACTAGATGATGCAAATTCCCCATGCTGAATTTGTGTCCCCTTTCAATTTAGAAATCCTCACTGAGTTATATCAGAAAATGACCTTTCCCCAGAGAGCTTAGATATTCGAGCTTTTCCTCCCCACTTCCGCTCAATTCCCTTCCACAAATCCCCCTTACCCGTCATCCATGTTCTCCACCAAGGGAAACCAAGTCATTTCCTCCCTTTGCACCCTGCTTGGTTACTATTCCGACCAATGGGTAGATGAGCCCATCCTGGGTTTTCTGTCCATTTTCTCAAATGATGAAAAGCCCACAACGCAGTTCAACTATAGCACCTTCTTGGCCGATAATATTCACGAATAGTTCATGAATTTTGGCACAGAGGGCATGTTCAGATATTCTTCTATACTGGCGTACATGTTCATTTACTTTCAAGCAGATAAATTCAGTTTCTCCATGCAGAAGATGGATGCAGATGGAAGGCCCCAGCCAGTCACAGCATGGACTTCTCTGCTGAAGCATAACTCCACAGAGCATAGCTTCAAGGTTTTCATTGATATTTTCTATCACCCGGTGGTAATCATGTTGAGCGGCAGGCCTGAGCCACAATTAAATGACGAGGTCCAGAGAATTCTACATCTCTCGGACAATGCAAAGACAGGAGACTGGTTCCTGTATCAAAACCACACCGAGCTCAGAGTTTTCGGGTGCGAATTGGCACCCTATAAGCTGCCAAAGTACGTACCGGTAAGAATCTTTGCATTAGAGTATATTAGACAAATCATGAATTCAGACGACATTAATTTCGTCTCATTGAAGAAAAAGCAGCAGCTGCGCATCAAAGGGAAGATAGGCTCTTTCATATGCAACAGTCGTGGCACTGGAGAAGAAGCAGACCGAATGCTGAGAGAGATGAAGTTTTTCTTAATTTTCCCATGGAACTATGATCCATGCGGGATCATTTCATAAATGCAGGTGAAAAATAAAAACATCCCATATGTGCATGAGTCCAAGCCCGAGATCGAAAAGTTTGCAAATTAGACAGTGTGGGTGCCTGACACCTTGGTCGAAATGGAACAACAGGTTGAATTGGAAAAGCAGGTTCCCCAGATGAGTGTGCCACCAACTACCACACCTCAGGTCCCTGAGGAAAAAATTCCTCGACAAGAGTCGTCTCCGCCGGTAACGGAGGTATCATCAGAAGAGTTCCATTTGCACACAAAGAGGCCCAAGATAGTTTCAGTGCCTAGTCCGATTGTAGAACAAGAATTCCCGCATACCACAGTAACTACCACAGTAATCAAGCCGATCATTCCACCCTTTGGTTCCAGCCTTTATTAGGGCATCACCCCAGTAGTGCTAAATAAATCCTCAGATTCCCCATTAGACACTCAGACAGGCAAGACTGGGCCCAAGTTGGGCATTTTTTAGAAGTACGAGTTGATAAAGAAGAAGAACCAGACCCTCACCAGCAGTACTTACACCCAGTTTCAGAAGCAGTTGTCCACCACTCAGCATAGGCTGCTATCGGCATTTGACACAGAAAAGGGTAGGATGCACATGGCCTACCTTCAAGCTCAGGTACCGGATCCCAAGGTAATCTCAGACTACAATAGGGCCACCTTCGAATTCCAGGCGAAGGACGTGCACCCAGCAAATCAGATGGATTTACACAAACAAACAGGGGAGATGGTTTTCCACACATTAGCACATGCTTCAGCTTCTGCAACAAAATTTCAAGTATCATTGAACAATGCTCAAACGCAGCTCAAGATGGAGAAGATATCTTCTTTCGTGAAGGACAATAGAATCAAAAATTTGGAGGAGCTGGTCCTCAAGATCGTCTACAATCCTTCAAATGTCAAAGCTGCAGAGGAGATGATAAAGAAAAAGAATGCAGACATCGCTTCCTTGAGGAAACAATTGAAAATCCTGCCCACAGAAGACTCACAGGCTAAGGAGATAGAAGAAAAGGAAGGCGAGAAGGACGAAATGCTCAAGTTGCTCATGGAGCAGAATGCACAGCTAAAAGAGATGGAGACTGAGATGGAAAGATTACTAAAAGAGAAGGAGAAGATGAAGCCAATGGAAGTCATTCCATTGAGTGCAATTCCTATCTTAGGAGGAAGCATAGCAACAGTGATAGCAATTCCATTTGCAACATCAGGGACACCACAAGAAGGGATAGCCAACCTTGCCAAATCCACGGAGAAGATGAACTTTCAAGAGACAAAAATCAACAGGCTGAAGAAAGAAGTTGAGAACCTCCAAGAGCTCAAAAATTCTTTCCAAACCAGTCTATCTAAAGAAAAGCAGGTAACTGAGCAGCTCAGGAAAGAACTACAGTAGCTCCAAAAGCAAACAGTGGCAGGGAAGACTTTGGCTAAGGTCAAAGAGAATGTATGGACATACATCATAAATTCCATCAATGAGATATGGCCAATGATCCAAATTATGTTCAAGTAGAATGAGCTGGTCCAGAGGAGCAAACAGGCCATCAAGAATATTAGAGTAGAATTGGGAGACATGCCAACACAAGCAAATGAGATCATCAGGTTCCTAAATTCTAAGACCAGAGAAGAACTGGAAGAACTAAAGATCGAGGACAGAACAGAGACCATACTTGAGGTAAAAAGGGTTTTAACCAAGAGAATCCTAATGCTTTAGCTAGAAGAAAAGGTTCAGGTCATTGACCAAGGAGTACAAAGGTTCTTCAGCAAGATCGAGGCTCTCCAGAAGAAAGGTCTCCCCGGTCTGAAGGTTATTAATGATAAGCTGATGAAACTCCCAGATTACAAAAAGAGACTATCTGAAGTGTCTAAAGATAGTTTGAAGTTTGTTGGCATACAAGGGAGCATCACTGGCAAAGCATTCTTGGACGCCCTTCAGTTGGACATCAGTATCCAACATGAGATTCGATACATATTCCTCACAAAGCCCACGTTTGCTAAATATACGAAAATGGATTAAGTGTATCGGAGACTACTCAAAGTCACTGTGCCCAGTCATATCAGATGGGAGTAACTCTTTGATCTGCTCAATTAGCAGATGAGCTGTCTAGGTCCAGTCACCTTTCCAGTTAGAAGAGGTTGCACAGGAACCTCGCCAATGGCCTACCCCAGAAATTCCGCATGCAGTTGTACCAAGTCATCAAGCAGTTTTGATTAGTTAAATTAGTTAGACTTAAAATAGAATGAGAACGTCCTGATCAGTTATGACAGGAACGTTTGTATTTTGGAATTATAAATACTTCACTTTTCGAAGTATTGAGGGTTGTTGATTTGCACACCCTATCGCTATCAGATTGTACTATTTTTGAAGAGACCTGCCATTAATAAAGAGGAGGCACTTTTACAGGATTCTTGCGTGTGTTCATTGGTGATGTTGATTTTCTAAGTTGAATGTCTTTCTTTCTTTGTGATCATATTTTTTTCTGAAACTAATCTTTAAGAGTAACGTATGTTGCAGGATTTATCTTAGATACCCTGTTTCCGATTCTAAAGATTTTAAATGTTTATCTTCTGATGTTTTCAATTAAGAAATTCTTAACTGCTTCTTAGTTGAATTTATACTTCTCATCTTTTCTTCTGTCCATCATTTAAGATATTAAAATATCCAGTGAGTATATTATCTCGCCGTGTGGAAGTCTTCTTGTGTCATTTATGGTTGTATCTCATATTTAATTAAATATAGACCCCATAGCCCAATGGATGTGTAGATTGTCTCAACCAATTTAAAAACACTTTGACAACAAAACCTACAGTTTTCTTTACCTAGCCTAATATCTGAATTAAAAACAAAGCTAAATCATATAGATATATCCCTCTCTGAAGCTGGAAGGGCTAGATCCCAGCTTTAAAAGTGGTTGGATAAAGTTACCTTTGTAGATTTCTTCTTTTCAACTTCTAGGAAATTTACCAAGTGCTAACATAATGGCAACTCCACTGGGGAACGAACTAAAAAATTGATAATTCCATCTTTTCTTTCCCCTAAAAAGAAAGTTCAAATTTGAGAAGAAAGTAATGTTTAGAGGTTGATTAACTCCGTACATATTATTTTCAGAATCGTGAAATATATATATATATATATATATATATATATATATATATATATATATAAACCAAATAGAGTTCTGGCTCCCAAGAAAGTTCATACTCGATCTCATCTAGACCCAGAACCTTTGACAGTGATAGATAACCCCAAAAAATTGCTCAGGCGAAAGACCCTAGCTGCCAGTTCAGTGAGTCATATTCCCCTTCATAAGTCTCCTTCTTTTCTAGAGAAACCGGCTGCCTCTCAAAATTTGGACCTCGATACTTTTCCACAGTGAAGTTTGGTTAGAACCCGGTCTGACAGTTTCATGACTGAAATCATCTTTGATCCAACTGTGTTTCAACCTCAAACCCCCGAAGTTCTGTCTCTCGCGACTAAAACTCAGATCACTCTCTCAGTACTATCCAGTCCCTCCACGTCCTCGTCGTCGTCTTCAGGTTCTACCTCGCCGACCATCCAAGTTGTCGTCACACCTCCTCCATTTATCATGGCCGCTCGATATGCTCCTCTGGTGTTGGTCGCGCCGCTGCATGCCATGCCCCAAGATTATCAAACAAGACTTCCACAGTTTGATGCAACCAGACCTGTAAATGCCCAACAACATGTGGACAAAATGAATGATTACTTTGATTTGCAAGAAGTTGATGAAGTCGACATTCAAATGAGATTGTTCACCCAAAGTCTGACAGGAGACGTCAAGAAATGGTTCAAATCTTTACCCGCTGCCTCAATCCTTGACCTTGTCGCGTTCCAAAGAAGTTTTCTTGACAGATGGGAGGTAAAGAAAAACCCTCTCCAGATACTGTCAGAATACGAGACTATAAGAAGAAATCAAGGTGAGTCAGTACAGGATTACTGCACCCATTTTAATAACTTGTACAATTCCATTCCAGCTGAAATTAAACCTCCACAGGGGCTGGCGTTGATAAAATTCTCTGATGGATTTGATGCTGACATGTCATACCAATTAAGAGAAAGAAACTCTACCACCTTAGCAGACATGCAGAAAAGTGTTATCAGTGTGGAGGCTAATCTGTTGGCGAAACGGGCATGTCAGAGGTCAGAAAGGAGAGTCACGATGAAAGAAGAACCTTCCACATTGACCACAGATTCCAGATTGGATTCTTTGACCAGAACAGTGGAACTAATGCTGGAAAGAATGACTGTGTCAGACATAAATCCTCCCAGAGACAATGCACCTACTCCTCAGGTTCGGAATCCCAACTTCAGGAGAAACCCTCCTCAAATCAGACAGAGAGACCCTAGAGATCAAAGAGAGCAGAGGGGCCCAGATCAGCAAATCAGACCTCCCCTGGAAGAAAACTATGCTGATGAAGGGGGGGAAATAATTGAGGAATTGGAGGACACTCATATCAACCTCATGGGCATTCATGACAACGAGGCTATTTTCCTTACTCAAGAAGAGCGGATCTTTTCCTTCTAAATCAAACCAAAGTAAGTGAGGAAGCTGAAGATACAGAACAACAAGCCTTTGAAAATGCTATTTTGGAGGTGCGCCGTCAATACAATCTACGGAGTAAGAAGAATGAAGGAAACTCCCCAAAAAATATGACTGAAACACAGAAGGTAGTCGAGACCAAGAAGATCCCTGAGCCATCTGCCGAGAAAGCTCCCGATGAGACTACTACTGAGAAGGCTACAACTGAGAAAACTCCCGAGAAGAATAATGTCGATGCTCCCATGAAGAAAAAACTCACCATTCTAAAAAGGCCATCACAGCCTGAGGTTTCACCCATTAATCCACCTAGTACTTCTGAGCAGAAGAATATGGTAGACAAATCAAAATTGATGAGTCAGGGCAGAACTCCAACACCCTTTAGCCTAGAGGGAGAATTGGCTAAAATAAAAATTCCCATCACACTTACAGAGTTGATGAATAGTGGAGGGTATCGTTCACAGGTAATTAAAGCACTGGCCATTGAACCTGACATAGGCACGAAGGCCTTAACCATTGGATCAGCAAGTCATTCGGACACCGTGAACCTTACTGATGATAGACCCGAAATTCTTTTCAAACCTGAAGTAGATGGTCGAGATGATACTGGTGAGGTTGCTCCTTTCTACATCAGTCTGAACATACACGATTTGATCCTACATAACGCTATGCTGGATTCTGGTGCCTCACACAATTTGATGCCTAAAGCGGTAATGGAAAAACTGGGACTGGAGGTCACTAGACCATACAAGGACTTACACTCATTTGACTCCAGCAAAGTTAAATGTATTGGTTTGATCAAAGACTTATGCATCACCTTGGTTCAGATTCTTGTGGAAAGCATGGTAATGGATGTGGTGGTGGCAGACATCCCACCAAAATATGGAATGTTGCTATCCCGGTCTTGGGGGGCGAAGCTTAAGGGAACCCTGCAGCTGGATATGTCTTATGCCACTATCCCAATGTTTGGGCAGTAGAGGAGGTTATACAGAGAAACATTGATGAAGTACATGGTCAGCAGCCAGGAAAAGCCACATAACTATCCCCTTTACTCTGTACATTCTGATTTAGATTCATTCATCTTGTACACTGATGGTGACACTCAAGAGAAGGATGCTCAGTTGATGGAAGACACATCTAGTCAAGAGGAAGGCCCAAAAAGCATTGAGGTAGCTAAGATGAAGAACGTGACAACCGAAGAGTTACCCGCTGATTTCTGGAGCATGGATTTTGATGGAGCCGTGAGTAAAGAAGGAGCAGGAGCAGGAGTCTGGTTGCATAATCACAGGAGAAGGTATTCAAAAAACCATTCTTACAAACTAAATTTCCAATGTACTAATAATATCGCTGAGTATGAAGCTTTGATGCTCGGCCTGAAACTTTTGAAAAAAGTTGGTGCAAAGCAAATAATGGTAAGAGGTGACTCTGAGTTAATAATCAAGCAAGTTAAAGGTGAGTACACTGTGAAACACCCACGTCTTAGAGCTTATGGGAACACTATTCTTGACGCTTTAAGGTGTTTTAATGAAGTTGACTTGCAGTTAATGCCGAGAGGACAGAACATTCTGGCCGACGGATTGGCTACGTCAGCAGCCACCTGTAAGATTCCTTTCCGCCCAACTCGCCCATATACTGTTGAGGTGAAATGCAGGCCGACCATTCCCGACAATATCAGGTACTGGCAGGTGTTTGGAAATGATGACCAGATAGAAGATTTTTTGCAATGCAAGAATGATTTTAAATGTACTAATATAGATTTAGATAACGAAGATGAAAATGTAAATAGTTTGGATTTTGAAGTTGATAGTGTAAATATAGTAGAGTCAGAAGAATCAGGCGATGATGAATTGGATGCTGATGTTTTACAGTTGAAAAGCAATATTTTGCCGAGAGGTCTTGTTCCTTTAGAATACTTGTTTGACAATGACGATGTAGCCAAGAAACCAAAAATAGAAGCCCATGGACAAGAGGTAGAAGACTGTAATATAGGGACTGAAGAGAAACCTAGGATGGTCAAACTATCTAAATCGCTACCCCCAGAACAAAAACTTAAATATATTGAGCTGTTAAAAGAATATTCGAATGTCTTTGCCTGGGGTTATGAAGATTTGAAAGCCTATGATACCAGCATCATACAACACAGGATCCCAATAAAAGAGGACCAAAAACCGTTTAGGCAGAAACTTAGGAGGATAAATCCCAATTTGCTCCCTTTGATAGAAAAAGAAATCAAGAAAATGTACGATGCCAAGATCATAATTCCATTGCGTTTCTCCAAGTGAGTCTCTAATCTGGTCCCTACATGAAATAAAATCGGGGAAATCAGACTCTGCATAGATTTCTGAAATCTGAATAAAGCATCCTTGAAGGACAATTACCCCTTGCCGAAAACGGACCACCTCTTGCAGAGGGTTGTCAGGTCCAGTCGGATATCTCTGTTAGATGGTTTCTCGGGATACAACTAGGTCCTAGTTCACCCGGAGGACCAAGAAAAAACCGCCTTCACCACACCATGGGGAACTTTCATGTATGTAAAGATGCCTTTCGGTCTGATGAACGCAGGAGCCACGTTCCATAGGGCAATGGACATCGCCTTCGTGGAAGAATCGGGTAAATTTATTGTCGTTTATTTAGACGATGTGACTGTGTTTTCCCAATATGATGAGGAACACCTGCGGCACCTTAGAAGAGTTTTCAAGAAATGTAGAAGGTTCGAGATTTCTTTAAATCCTAAGAAGTGTCTTTTTGGGTTAGAAGAAGGAAAACTGCATAATGCTGAAACATTATGTGCCACCTCAATAGAGATTCGAGTTTTCACTCTCCATTGTACATACCATTTTTATTTTTATTTTTCACTTTCATTTTCTGAGTGAATAACATTAGTCAGTTGGTTGAAGCCTGAAGAGAAGGCCCTAAGTTGTTGACCACTGTTTTTCCAATTTTTGAGAATAAAACCAATGAAGCTACTAGGCAGAAATTTTCAGAATGACAGGAACCGGGATTCTTGGCACTTCACAGGGCAAGTACCATCCCCAAGTGGAGCCGTTGTTATCACCCTATAAGTTATAGGATCAATTGGTGACTAGGATATTATCTGTCTCTAGTGTTTTTGTTGACAAATGATTTTTCATTCTGCAAATAATTTGAAAAGAAAAAGAAAAGAAAAGAAAAAAGAAAAAAGAAAAGAAAAGAGAAAAGGAAAAAGAAAGAAAGAAAAGAGGGCATAAAAGAATTGCAATAAAAGCCCCATGAAATAATAATAACTTGGTCCATACCTTTCAAGCATGGCCAAGTCCTTTTTAAATTTGATGTTGATAGGGTAGGGAATGAATTTGGCTAAACAGTTTAATCTTAGCCAAAGTGTCTAGGTTAGATTAGTGAATAAATCTGGCCAGACTGTCTAATCTTGGTCAGATAGCCCCAAGGTAGAGTAAATTCTTAACCCAATAGTTTAATCTGGGTTAATTGTCATAGGAACATAGGTTAGTATGTAGGCTAGTTTCTTTATTGTTCCATTCCAATAAAACCAGCTTGATGTCAATGTTGCACCATGTTTCATATGCTTAGAAGATCGTTTGGTCAAAGCCCCATGGTGGTGTCTACTTGAAAAGTTTGGGGGAAAAACCCATAAAATGCAGTTATCCTAAGTTTTTCCTAGCGCATGTATTCTCCGCTCCCCATTTATGCTCCCTGCACATATCGACGGTCCTGATTACAGCGCTTAGATATATGGTGTACAGAGCATTTTGAAACCCCTGGACCATTTTACTTTTAACCGGGGGGTGTCCGGAATCGTTGATAACATTTGCGCGCATTGGGATGGCCCATGGTTGAGCGCAATATTGGATTTCGGACCCCCTACGTTTGTTCTGCCTTTAATGGAGGAGGGGGGGTCTAGAATGAGTAATAAAGAGCACACTTAGATCTACCTCTCAGATACAGGCGTGCATATCAATGGCCCAAAATGGATTTCAGACCCTCCTGGATGATCTGCTTTTAACTGAGGGGGGGGGGGTCCCGAATGGTTTTCCCCCTTTGGCGGGACCCTTGTTATACATGGCATCAATCTATTTGTCCCGAAGTCCCGTCACCATCTACTATCTGACTGACCTCCGTCACCTCTGGACGTCACCTTCCACCTTTTCCAAACTGGTCATGTCCCATAACTGCTGTCAGTTTCCTCCCCCCTTTCACTCATGGAAAGCCCCTTATTACGACTTTTACCTCTAATCCCTAGCCACCACATCACCCGTCTGTATCTTTCAGCCACCGTCACCTACCATCTCACCCCCAAATGACCCGTTGTCCATTTATTACTGGATAACCTATCCGTTATCCAGCTGACCTGTCTCCGCACCCAAATGACCCCAGTTTAAATAAAACCACCATTATTTCCCTTACTTTCGCTATTCACCCATCGCACCAGAGAAATTCATCGCTTACTCCTTCATTACATTCCATCACCCTCATCCACATTCAGTCACCCCCACTAACATTGTGTTTATTGCAGGTACTATTGCAAAAATGGCGCCAAATTCCAAACAAGCAGAAAGAGAGGAGAATCCATTTCTCCCACCTCCTGTCGACCTGGACGGGATCCCACTGGTCAACAAAGACCGGTTAATCATAGATACCAAATGTGATTTTGATTTATTAGACCTCCAGTCATGGCTCAGGGAAGTGTTCCTGGACCAGAGTGATGAAATTGGACTCTGCGAGTCCAATTTACCCCTCTACCTCTTCCCTCAGATCCACCATTTTCTCGAGTTTGCTCTCAAGTGTCAGGCTCATTATATCCCCAAGAAAAGAGTCGTTGTCTCCTTGTCTGGAGAGATCATGTTCCTCATCACACCCGAAGCCATAGACCAGATGATGGAAATTCCCCAAGCCGACTCTACATCTCCCTTCAACCTGGAAATCCTTACAGAGTTGTACCAGAGAATGAATTTTCCCCAAAGAGCTCAAATATTCAAGCTTTTCCTTCCCACATCCGCTCAATTTCCCTCCACAAACCCTCCTTACCTGTCCTCCATGTTCTCAACTAAGGGAAACCAGGTCATATCCTCCCTTTGTGCTTTTTTAGGATACTATTCCGACCAGTGGGTAGATGAGCCCATTCTGGGTTTCCTATCGATTTTCTCCATTGATGAAAAGCCCACCACCCAGTCTGATTTCAGCACATTCTTGGCAGACAATATTCACAAACAGTTCATGAATTTTGGTACAGAAGGCATGTTCAAATATTCATCAATACTAGCCTACTTGTTCATCTTTTTCCAAGCAGATAAATTTAGTTTTTCCATGCAGAAGATGGATGAAGATGGTAAACCTCAGGCAGTCACAGTATGGACTTCCTTGCTCAAGAAAAACTCCATAGAGTACAGTTTCAAGGCGTTCATCGATCAGTTCTACCACCCTGTGGTAAGTATGCTGAGCGGCAGGCCCGAGCCTCGAATAAATGACGAAGTCCAGAGAATCCTGCATATCTCGGACAACACAAAGACCGGGGATTGGTACCTGTATCAAAATCATACTAAGATCAGAGTATACGGGTGCGAATTGGCACCGTATAAGCTGCCCAAGTATTTGCCTGTCAGAATCTTTGCTCTAGAATATATAAGGCAGATTATAAATTCAGATGATATTCATTTTGTATCATTGAAGAAAAAGAAGCAGCTTAGAATCAAGGGGAAAATTGGCTCCTTCATCTGCATCAATCATGGCGCCAGGGAAGAGGTAGACAGGATGTTGAGAGAAATGAAGTTCTTCATGAGATTCCCATGGCACTATGATCGTTATGGGATCATCTCAGAGATGAGGGTGAAAAACAAGAACATCCCATATGTTCATGTGTCCAAGCCCGAAATTGAGAAATTCGCCAATCAGACAGTGTGGGAGCCCAACACATTGGTCGAAGTGTAACAACAGGTTCCCCCGACCACTGTGCCACCAACGACCATGACACAGGTCCCAAAAGAGAAGAGGTTGAGGCAGGATTTATCTCTGCCTGTCACTGAGGTATCTTCTGAGGAATTCCAGCTACATACTAAGAGGCGTAATACTTCCTCAGTCCCTGGCCCGACCAAGGAAAAAGAGGCCCCGCCTACCACAGTGACCAAGTCTATTATTCCACCCTTCGGTTCGAGCCTCTATAAGGACATTACCCCAACATTACCGAAGAAATCCATAGACTCCCCATTGGACACTCAACCAGGCAAGACTAGGCCCAAGTTGAACATTTTCGAGAAGTACGAGCTGATCAAGAAAAAGAACCAGACCCTTACCAGTAGTACTTGCGCTCAGTTTTGGAAATAGACGTCGATGACGCAGCATAGGCTGTTGTCTTCATTTGACAAGGAAAAGGGAAGAATGCACATGGCCTTCCTCCTTTGAATTCCAGATGAAGGACGTGCACCCAGATGATCAGATGGATTTGCACAAGCAGGCTGGAGAAATGGTTTTCTACACTCTGGCACATGCTTCTACTACTGCATCGAAATTCCAAGTGTCCCTGAACAATTTTCAAACACAATTAAAGGTGGAGAAGATATCGTCCTTTTCAAAGTACAATAGAATCAAAACTTTGGAGGAGTTGGTCCTCAATATCGGCTATGACCCTTCAAACGTCAAAGAAGCGGAGGAAATGATAAAGAAGAAAAATACTGACATTACCTCCTTGAGGAAACAACTGAAGCTCCCACCCACAGAGGAATCACAGGTGAAGGAGATAGCAGAGAAAGAAGGCGAGAAGGATGAGATGCTAAAGATGCTCATGGAGCAGAATGCACAGCTTAGAGAAATGGAAGCCGCGATGGAGAAACTGTTAAAAGAGAAAGAGAAACTTAAGCCAATGGAAGTCATTCAATTGAGTGCTATCACAATTGCAGGAGTGAGCACAGCATCAGTGAAAACAGTCCCTTCCACGACTCCATCGACATCTTAGGAGAAGACAGTCGATCTAGTTGAGTCCATGGATAGGATGAACCTGCAGGAGATAGAGATCAGCAGGCTAAAAGAGGAGATTGAGAACTTGTAGGAACTCAAATATTCTTTCTAGACCAGCCTATCCAAGGAAAAGCAGGTGACAGAGCAGCTCAAGCAAGAGTTACAGTAGCTCTAGAAACAAACAGTGGCAGGAAAGACATTGGCCGAGGTTAAAGAGAGTGTATGGACAGACATCACTAAGTCCATGAATGAGATATGGCCCATGATCTAGATCATGTTTGAGCAGAATGAGTTAGTCCAAAGGAGAAAAAAAACCATTGAGAAGATCAGAGTAGAATTGGGAGATAAACCAATACGGGAAAACGAGATCATCAGGTTCCTCAATTCTAAGACCAGGGAGAAGCTGGAAGAGCTGAAGATTGAAGACAGAACAGAGACCATCCTTGAGGTCAAAAGAGTTTTGACCAAGAGAGGACTAATGCTTCAACTAGAAGAAAATTTTCAGGCCATGGACCAGTGGGTACAAAGGTTCTTCAGTAAGATTGAGGCTCTCCAGAAGAAAGGTCTACCTGGTCTAAAGGTTATTAATGATAAATCGATGACACTCCCAGATTACAAGAAGTGATTGGCTAATGTGTCGAAGGACAGTTCAAAGTTTGCGGGCATACAAGGGAGCATCACTGGCAAGGCATTCTTGGATGCCCTTCAGTGGGACATCAGTATCCAACATGAAATTCGATACATATTCCTCACCAAGCCTACATTCGCCAAGTATACAGAAATGGACGAAGTGTATCGAAGACTACTCAAAGTCAACGTGCCCAGTCATCTTAGATGGGAGGAACTCTGCAATCTGATTGATTAGCAGATGAGTTGTCCCCAGTCTAGTCCTTCGTCCAGTCATATGAGGTCGTGCAGAGGCTTCATCAACGGTCTACCCAGAAATCAGGGTGCATTTATACCATGTCATCAAGCAGTTCCTAGATTTAGGAAATTTGTTAAATTAGTTAGGCTAAAAATAGATTTAGCACGTCCTGGTCATTTATGACAGGAACATTTGTAATTTGAGTTATAAATACTTCACCTTTAGAGGTATTGAGGGTTGTTGATCTTCACACCCTGACGCTATTCAAACTGTAATATTTTTGAAGAGATCTTCCATTAATAAAAAGGAGGCACTTTTATAGGATTCTTGTGTGTATTCACTGGTGATGTTTTTTCTCTAAGTTGAATGTTATTCTCATTTTGTTATCAGACTATTTTCTGAATCTAATCTTTAAGAGTAACGAATGTTGCAGGATTTATCTTGTATACCCTATTTCTGACTCGAAAGATTTTAGTGTTTTTCTTCTGTTGTTTTCAATAAAGGAATTCTTAACTGCTTATTTATTGAAATTATCTTTCTCATCTTTTCTGCTAATCATCATTTAAGCTACTAAAATATCTAGTGATTATATTATCTCACCCTATGAAAGTTTTCCCTTTGCGTTTATGGTTTGTATCTCATATTTATTAAGACACAGACCCCATAGCCCAATGGATGTGTAGACTATCTCAACCAATTTGAAAAAATACTTTGACAACAAAAACTGACCTATATCTTTACCTAGCCTAATATTTAAAATTGGAAACATAGATAAATCATATAGAGAGATCCCTTTATGAAGTTGGAAGGGCTAGATCGCAGCTTCAAAAGTGGTTGGATAAAGTTACCTTTGTAGATTTCTTCTGCTGTCAACCTCTAGGAAATTTACCAAGTGCTAATAGTATCTAGATTCATTAGAGAGAGAGAGGCATATAGATTAGAAGATAGATTGGAGAGAAGAGAGGAGAGTCAAGACTCTATTACAGTTTGAGCTTTTGTACACATTGTAAAAAGGCATTCTGAGATTAATACAAAGATAATTTTTTCCTGCATGAGAATCTTTATGTGTTTATATGCATATGTTGTATATGTATGTTAGATTCCATCTGCAAGGATAGATAGAATTTCCTATCTGTGGATTTCTTTGATTTCAGTCTAGGTTCTTTGTGGCTTACTACAAGGGGTTTCATGACAGAGTGTTGAGGACTCTGTGAGCCAATGCAAGTGAGCACATCTGAGTGTTGTGTTGAATTCAGGAAAGGATGTGCCAGGAGGGCACACCAGAGGAGTCATAAACTCAAAGGAGAACCTCAAGGTTACTGAACACCTTGGAGGAAAGACTGTGCAGAGGAGGGCACAGAGACAAGACATCATTGATGAGGATTTTGTAGAGCTCTACTAGGAGGGCATTGAGTGAGTGCAAGGAGTGCACCAAGGAACTCTATTTTAATTTCATAGATAAGGGAAGTTTTGGAGGAAGACACTTACAGAGTTGTTGAATACTCTGTAGGCTCAACAAGGCATGCTTGATCATAAGTTACCATGAGGGTGCTTATATCCTTTCAGGGAGAGAAAGGAAATAGATTTGTTTAACACTCTGGAGGAAGACCTGTGCAAGGAATGCAACAGACCAACACTCAGATGAAGTGTTGATAGATAGTTGTTTGTAGGTTAGTCAAGCACAAGTAGTTTGAAAGGGAGTGAACTGTTTTAAGTTCGTAAGCTCGGGAGTGGTATAGGATAAATCGGTAGGTGCAGACACTAACTGATCTCCCTAGATCCACCTAGATCTAGAACAAAACACACTAGAACATGACGCTTTCCTTAAGTTTTAGATATTGAATTTACTAAATAAACAAGGATAGGTGGCATACCATTTAAACGTCACTTCTTCTCACCATCCCCATCCTAGCTCCATTCCAATGCTCATACAATGATGAACCTGCAAAAGAACACAACCAAAAAAGTGATAGTAATAGCATAAACTCAATATAAACCTATGTATGTGATCAAGGAATCATACAATAAAATAGAACAAGCTTTATAGGAAAGAATCATATTACTGTATCATATTAAATGTGAAAGAGAGATTACAACCATGGCCTTGATGTTGTAAGGTCCCTTCCAATTTTCCTTCATTCCCCACACACTTCCACTCCAAGAATTTTGAGAGCATATATCTGATAATATTCACAATCTGTCTTGACAAAATGGCTCATCTAGCCAAGCTAACAATCTCCAAAGCTCAATCCAATCCAAGCTAATCCAAAAAGCTAATCTCATCCAAGACAACTTTCTCCATGAGAGCTCCTCTTCTTTTATAAGTTGAAGAGGATAAGATGAGGAGGTTAGGATGATCCCACCAAATCATGAAAATGAGTAAAATCCAAACCATTCCGATGTCGCCTCACCATGGAAGTTTCTCCTTCTAGAAGCATCAAGAAGATGCTCGTTTTTCCCACGTATGAGCATTCTCGCACCCTGCTTATAGAGCAACCTACGAACCTCTCATAGCCAATCTATGGTGCAACCTACGATAATTAGGCATTCTCTCACCCTACCTATATAGAAACCTGCGAACATCCTCTTTAATAGGGTTTTTATAAAGGAGAATGCAACTTATTTTCTCAGGAAAAGTTCTTCTCTCTTCTTTCTTCAGGAACTCAGTCCACTGACCCCTCTGAAGGCAGCATATAGGTTTACATCATTAACGGTCATAGGGATGATGGAAATAATGTGTAACAGAGAGCCCCCCAAAGTATGAAGGTAGAATAGAGTGATAGCTGAAATACTTTGTCAAGTGTGTGTAGGGAACAAGGAACAGTTGGTCGAAAACCTGCCAACAAACAAGGAAATACAGTACAATAATATATCATCATTGAGGTAGGCATTCCCATATTCATAATACAAATGACTCAAAGCATAAATGTTGACATGCAAAGATCCATGTCAAGTAAGACATTTCATGGCCACCAAACATACATTGTGGATCCATGCCGATATGACTCAAATCTGAACATAGCCGCCAAAAATACATTGTGGATCTATGTGTTAAGGACTCAAATTTGAACATAGCCAAAAGACATACAATGTGGGTCTATGTAACAGTACACTGAATATACTTTAATGCAACCTAGATCTGTCAGAAAATATCTAGGGTCTTCATGTCCACCACTCTATAGTACGAATCTAACCATGTGAATACATGTGTCGAAGTCAAACATGGTAGAAAACACTTGATTACTGATCATTAGTGTATACCGTTAACAAGTGTGAGGGAAATCACCATTAATGTCAATGACTCCCAAGGTACACTAGTACAATCCAATGAATGTGAATAAATGAGCTGAAGTTGAACACTCGGCGGAAACTCCTGATCAGGGGTCAATAATGAAAACCCACTGTCGAAAGAGAGGAAACCTGCCATTGAGGCATGCAATTTCCAAGGTACCGATTGGTTTCTAAGTTTAATTCCTAGATAATGAGTTGATTTTGACAGGAAAAGACTCGTCAGAGGAGGGCCTTAATGTATCCCACATCAATGACAAAAAATAGGTAACAAGATTTGATGTAGATCAAAGTAACAAGTGATTCAGGACTGACTCAGGGATGGCCGACACAATAGAAGGCTTTAAGGACTACATAAATGGCTGACACAATAGAAGGCTTTTCGGGTTGGACATCTTTTTGAACATATTGATGACACAACAACTATCTTGGGAACACTAACTCAACAACAGGGATCACAAACCAATTTGTAATGTTATAAAGGTGTATGATCAAGAGACAAGTGGATTTTCCAACCTAGACACAAGGTGAGTGAAAGGGTGTCATGTTCAAAAGCGACTCTTCCATGGAATACAGGTTTAGACATATTTCTTTCCCAATTTCCCTCCCCACCATTTTTGGCAAGTACCTCTTTATTTTTACACAAGCTTGAGGAGGATAACATATGCTTGAAATGTAAGCTCATCCTTCAGATGAGTCCCTTGGAATATGTTTAGCGAACCCTAGAAAGGAGTGGTTTGGTCCCATAAGGGCCTTTTGATGTTTGTTTAATGAGTCCAAAGATAGAAAACTCAGGGGTTTTTCATGTTTATAGAGTCTAAAAAATACTTAAAGAGAACTCTCTCAGTTCCTTTTTCGTAAAGTAGTCTAATGAGACCGAAAAAGAGATAAACTATTGCTCAACATACGTTTTCTTCAAATACTTTAATGAGCGTGAAAAGAACAAGATCGCTCAACAATCTTTTCATGTTTAGAGAGTCTAAAAAGAGCTTAAAGGGAACTCTAGGGGGTTCCTTTTTCATATAACCTTTGCGAGTCCAAAAAAGTGATAAAAGTATACTTGGTTACATTCTCACATATTTACGAGCACGAGAAAGAGAAAAGACTAAGCTCGGTAACTTATTCTCATGTATTAACGAGCATGAGAAAGAACAAAGACTAAGCTCGGGATTGTTTTCATTTTTATGTAAGCCTTAAAACAAAATGAAACTATGGCTGGACCTGGTTTCATTTTTATAGAATTTTGAACTAGAGGAAACTATGCTTGGGGTAAGTGGTTTCATTTTTACACAAGATTGAACCATAGAAAACTATGCTTGGACTTCCCAACGCATTATCCACGAATTCGCATGGTTGGTACTTAGCCCCCAGCTTAAGAAGCTCATGGCTCAACTTCAGCATGAAGTCTAGAGGCTGAGGCAAATGCCCCCCAAGCTTTGTTTCATCCAACTGCAAAGGAGAATGAAATGAAGCTTCAAATACTAGACGAAGGACTTGGCTCAAATACTAGCTTCGTTTCATTTTTTAACGAGCTTGACATAGAAACAAGAACTATGCTCGTAACCTCTGTTTCATTTTTTAACGAGGTTGCCACAAAGACGAAAAAACTATCCTCGTAAGTGATTTCATTTTCTAACGAGATTGAAATTAGAAAACTATACTCAAGTCTGGTTTCATTTTTTAACGAGCTTGAAATCATAAAATCATGCTCATATACCTCTGTCTCATTTTTTAACGAGGTTGCCACAGAGACGCAAAAACTATCCTCGGAGTTGGTTTCATTTTTTAATGAGCTTAAAATCAGAAAACTGTGCTCAAAGATGGTTTAATTTTTTAATGAGCTTGAAATCAAAAAATCATGCTCAAAGACCTTTGTTTCATTTTTTAACGAGGTTGCCTCAGAGATGCAAAAACTATCCTCGAAGTCTCTCTTCTTGATCATGGATTCCAAAAGAACAATGCTCCGAAATGACACCATGTCAAGGGACAAAACTCGATCATGGATTCCAAGAGGTATTCACTGAAAGGAAGAAACACACTCTGGAAGGACACCATGTCAAGGGTTGCGACAGGAGTAAAGAGATCAGGCTCTAACAACCCTATCGAAGAGATCACCATGTCAACTACTGGATCTAAGTCATCAAAAGTGGAATTCATGGGAGACAACGCCACATAATTGACCTGTGGTGGGGGCGATACCGTATGCATATAAGAACCATTTAGGGGGGCAATCCAGTCAGGGTCAATGAATGAAAGTTGATCAACATTCACAACTCATCCATCGTGAGGGAAAGATATCACATGAAAAAGAGTAGACACAATAGCTTTCATGGCATAGACATAATCTCACCCAAAGAGTAAAGCGAAATCCAAGGGGTCTTGGATGACCATGACATCAATAAAAACAGTTTTCCCTCCCAAAGTTACAGGAAACTAAGGAAGGGTCCCTAAAGGTTGACTTGTTCTTCTATTAAAAGATAACAAATTATGTGTAACCGGGGCAAGCTGAGGACAACCCAAAGCTTGCCAAGAAAAAGAGGACAAAATCCTAACAGACACACCTTCATCTATCAACGTCTGAGGAACGTCCTGACCACAAACTTGCACTGTAATCTGGAAAGGAATGTGAGAGGGAAGACGAGGTCCAGTTAGCACACCCCAATTAAAAAGGATGGCCTCATTACTTGGAGGGGGTTCCATAGGAGAAGGAGGAATAGCCCTCGACGTGGTAGATTCTATATCAACAAGAAAAACATGGGCAGTATCGGGTTTACTCTCTAGCGGGAGAGTAGGATCGATTGATGACGAGATCAGATCGACCACATGGGTTGCATTCTCCAAGGGGAGAATGGGGTCGACAAGTGGAAATGAATCAACCACTTGGGTGACACTCTCTAATGGGAGAGTGGGATCGACCAAAGATGGTATTGGATCAACCACTTTGTCAACTGGTTCAATTAAGGACGTGACCAGATTGACAACATGATCAATCAGATTGATCGATGACGGGTCCAAAGTGATCATTCCATCAACTATAAGGGGGTTGAGAGAAAACTTACGATAAGCAACTGGAAGTTGAGGCTGTGAAACAATCATGTCTTCCAACAATTTTGAGGCTTTGTCCATACGAGGGCAAAGGTGAGTTAGATGACTCCCTTTGCATAACATACATGGGAACTTGACTCTACTTTTATTCTTCCCAATGGTATTATGACTAGTTGATGAGAGGTCATCAACATGTTATTCAGAGGCTGACAATATGGGTTGGTTAGGGTGTGTAGACCATACTTCTATAACCTTGGATAGACCAGGGAAATCCTTAAGAAGATGGCTACCCTTACAAAGACTGAAAGGGTACTTGGGTTTACGAGTTGTTTGGGTGATATTGACATCATCAACACTCCCAACACGATTGACGGTACCTGGTTGTTTTCCAACATGTTTTACAGTGGTTGGAGGTTTTGACCCTTGTTTATCTTTCTTTTCTTCTTCTTCTTATTCACCGGGTTACTAGCTTCAGAACTTTCACTCGACGAAGAAGATGAAACGGAAGGTGACATTGCAAGCAAAGAAGGTGAAGAAGACCTTACTGGTGAAAAAGGTGAAGGATCAACATGAGGTTGATGCTCTTGGGGGGAAGTTCTTATGACCAAAGCACTTACTGCATTCGGGATTACCTGAGTGGAAAACAACCATACCGGTAATCCAATTGTGAGACCTGGAAGGCTCAAAGTAGCGATGTGAGGAGGACCAATGTTTCTGTAAGAAGGAAAAAAAAAAGGTTCCCCTGGAGCAGAGGTTCCTTCATTGGTCATTTCAGGAACTGATGCCATTAAAAACAAAAATACAATCTAGAGTCCACTAGGGAGAACAAACAACACACGCTAAAAATCTAGTAAGCAAGCAAGCAAACAAAACCTACTCACAATGAGCACACTAGTTGGTGATGAAATCCAATGTCATGAGAAAAATGTAATAAGGGGATGAGATAGAGCGAGTAGAAAAGTTATGTTGATGACTTCCTTCATGGACTTACACCTTGGTTCAAGCTCCCACACATAATCGTGGGTATATCCTCCAAGGAGCCCGAGTGAGTTTGGCCAACGTCAATTCTACGTACTGTGAAGACTTGCCCCTCCACAGTCACCTCGCGTAAAGAACCTAGAGAGATAGGCCACTAAGGTTACCAATTACTACAGTGATGCATGGGGAAATAGTTGACAGTCTGATCCACATGTAAGGGTAGGGTATCTAGCCCGAAATCAACTTGAAAGGCTTCCACTCATCATTGTGGGTATACCTCTCAAGTGACCCCCATAATACACATAACCTCTACACCAAGACCAACAAAGCAGGGTGAGTAACTCTGCCAGTTTCAATGCAACCTTGTGATTGACCCTTGTGTTAGAAGGGTTTCCTAGGACAAAATGTAATAAGTGGATTTCACTACTCCCTAATGCAAGATTCTACGTTTGTTCGCAGCTTTGGAAAGTTATCTTTCACACCTATTCCAAATCCCTACAACTAATCTAATGTAGGTTTGCTACCAGAAAATATAAAAATGTCTAATCAATTTTTATATGCGCTTTATTTTATGGATTTTTTTACTCAATAGGAAAATGGCATGAATAGTATGGTGTTTTGACCGACTCGAATGTTATGCAAAGAGATGAAGATGCAATCTTTTAATTTCGATGAAATCTATGCTATGAGAAGAAGAAAAAATGTATCATTCCCATATACACAATGTCCCAAAATATATTAAACTCATCAATATCAAGATTCTCAAGAAATGAGAAAAATATACTATACACCAATGCACAATTCATGGCCCCCCTGGCCATGAGGGGGAATTTTTTTCATAATTTAAGATAAAAAAATGCCAAGAATCATGCAATTCCACTACTTCAAATGAAAGGATGCCCCCAATCCAATATAAAGAAAGAAATTAAATCTTTTTGTTTCAAAAATTCCACTAAAAGCAATAATGAACTTTCTTAAAACAAAGAAACCCAAACTAAAAGTTTTCTTTTAAAGAAAACTATTCAGAAGAAATCTGATCTTTCCCTAAACAATTCTAAAGAAAACACGGGCTTTGGAATTGAAAGACACTCAAAACAAGAGACTAATATTTAAAAACCAAACAAAGAAAAGATGGCTAAAAGCAAGTCAAAGAATGTCAAGCAGACTATAAACAGATCAATATAGGCTCCAAAATTTCAATCCAGTTGATCAAAGAAAAACTAGGCATCAAAATATAGGAACGCCTAATTCCAAACAAAAATTTCAAATGGGTTTGCAGCCTAGCTATAGGGTGCAATGCGAAAATCAGTGGAGTTTGCAGGTTGGACATAGGTAGGGTGCAGACATGTTGCACTGGATTACACAATAGGGTGCGAAACTGAGGGGTTTTCACGGGCTGTAGACCAGTACACTGTGAGACTGCTTGAAATCAAAGAGAATTTGGAAAAGGACAAAAGAGTATAAGTGAGCTTTCAGATCCAGAGAGTCTAGATGGATCTCCCATAGACTCAGAAACTAGAAAATAAGCAATCAAAGCAAGGGAAACTAGACTAACTAGGAAACAATTTGTTCCCCAGTGGAGTCGCCAATTTTGGTATAGGATAAATCGGTAGGTGCGGACACTAACTAATCTCCCTAGATCCACCTAGATCTAGAACAAAACACACCAGAACATGACACTTTCCTTAATTTTTAGATATTGAATTTACTAACTAAAGAGGGATAGGTGACATACCATTTAAACATCGCTTCCTCTCACCATCGCCATCCTAGCTCCGTTCCAACACTCATACAATGATGAACCTGCAAAAGAACGCAACCAACCAAAGTGATAGTAATAGCATAAACTCAATATAAACATATGTATGTGATCAAGGAATCATACAATAAAACACAACAATATTTATAGGAAAGTATCATATTAAATGTGAAAGAGAGATTACAACCATGGCCTTGATGTCATAAGGTCCCTTCCAATTTTCCTTCGTTCCCCACACAATTCCACTCTAAGAATTATGAGAGCATAGATCTAATAATATTCATAATCTATCTTAACAAAATGGCTCATCTAACCAAGCTAAAAATCTCCAAAGCTCAATCCAATCCAAGCTAATCCCAAACGCTAATCTCGTCCAAGCCAACATTCTCCATGAGGGCTCCTCTCCTTTTATAATTTGAAGAGGATAAGGTGAGGAGGTTAGGATGATCCCACTAAATCATGAGAGCGATTAAAATCCAAACCATTCAGATGCCACCTCACCATGGAAGTTTCTCCTTCTAGAAGCATCGAGAAGATGCTCAGTTTTCCCACGTATGAGCATTCTCGCACCCTACTTATAGAGCAACCTGTGAACCTCTCGCAACCCAGCTATGGTGCATCTTGCAAGAATTAGGCACTCTCGCACCCTGCCTATATAGAAACCTGCAAACATCCTCTTTAATAGGTTTTTTACAAATGAGAATGCAACTTCTTTTCTCAGAAAAAGTTCTTCTCTGTTCTTTCTTCAGGAACTCAAGTCATTGACCCCTCTGAAGGTAACAAATAGGTTTACATCATTAACGGTCATAGGGATGGTGAAAATAATGTGTAACAAAGAGGAATTGTGGCTTTGTGCACAAAGTTCCAACAGAAGGGAACATAAGGCCAAGACACTTTAAGGTCTGAGCCATAGACAAAGTTCAAGAGGGAAAGCATTTTTAGAGTGCAGGAGAGACCCAATTAGTTGGGCTCCCAGAGGAAGCAAAGGTCGAGGCCTTTGAAGCCTAGAGATCTTTCAAGTCTGGGAAGAATTGAAAGATAAGGAGGAGGAGTGTATGCAGCCATAGGATCAGTTGCAGGGAAGATATCTGGACCATTAAGAGCTCACGTCCAGACACCCAAGGGAGCGCACTAGATAAGAACAAATCTGAGCCTTCAGATCTAAGTGCTAGGACCAACAGTCATTGGATCCAGCTGAAGGTGCATGAGGTTTAACTCCCTGAAAGTGCATAGGAGAGAGAACTTTGCAAATTCTCGAAGTTTTGAAACCATCAGAACCATCCATCGTCCAGGCAGACAGGTGGCAGCAGATCCAGAAGCTCAGGAAATCGAGTATCAAAAGATCATTGGTGAGGAGTATTTCAACTTCGTGAAATGCGAAGTCCCGATACAAGAAGGAATGGATCGATTCATTGGATTGTAGGAGCATGTGGACCGTTGATCTAGTGTCATGGTTATAGAGACCTAGAGAATGAAGGTGAACCACATTAGGGATTCTTGTTATGTGAAATCCCAAAACACCTTTTGAGTTGGCACTTGGTTTTTCCATCGTCATAGTTAGAGGGTCTTGACGAGAGGAGCTATCGCTGAGAGAAAATATCGTCGATTGAAACATCAGGGATCGGGAGTTCAAGAAGAAGGGAGTCGGGAGTGACTCGCATGCAAAAATCCTGAAGTCATGAAATGCGACGTACCATTTAGGTTAAGCCTGTGATCATGTGAATGGTCATGTGAACGGAGGGAGCTATCGGTCATTAAGCCCTTTTTAGAGTTTCAGGAGTCGTCAGGGGTGGCTCATATGTCGAAGTCTTGAAATGTGAAGTCCTAAAACAATTTTTGTGTAGGCATGCGGTCACAACCCATGGTCGCATGAGAGAAGGGGCTTGCACTTGGTGCTTAGTCCCGCAGGCTGAGTTTCATAATAGGACCTGTGGTTATATGTGTGAGGGTTCCAACAGGTAATCAAAGAGCCATTTCGACTCAAAGGAATTTGAACGATCCTCAACTGAGAGGTCAGCATACCTTTCCGAGGTAGAGGTAGGTAGGGCGTTTGTGTTAGGTTTGGGGCTGCCTTTTCCCTAATTTTGTTGTAAGGTGTTTCCTCGCCCAAATCGTTGTGTCTTTTTTTTGAGCTTATACTTGATTTTGACGACATATCAGTAGGACATGCCCAAGGAAGAGATGTCCAAAAACTCCACTTTGGCTTGACATATCTTTGCATACCACCATAATACTTGAGCATTAGATGTCTCTCATAATATTTGATACCCAACTCGGTGTGCAAGGTATGGAAGATATTTGTAAACTCTGGCATGACTTTGTCTCTTTCGTGCCGCAGTGTGGTCCATTTTGTATACAGGTCGTCATAAATTCTAACAGGGTAGTATTGTTCTTTAATAGAATCCCTGAATGACTCCTAGGTGACCGTGACTGTAAATTATGAGGGTTCCTTTGTTTCCTTCTGCTCACATAAATTCTCCCATGAATCTTTGACGTGGGGAATAGTTTTGAGGAGCTCAAAAGTAATATTTTCTCTATTCAAGAAGTTACGAACAAAAAAAATACCCTTCTAGAAAATTCAACCATTAGTCTATGGTATCTGCGTCTATATATCCTTCAAATATAGGAATATCAAATTTGATTTGTACCTTGAAAGGGGCAGCGCTATCGCTTGAGGAAGATGCTTCTCCTGTTGGAAGCCGCTGAAGGATTTGCGCAAAATTATCCATTTTGTTCCTCTATTGCGTGAGGGATACCTCAAGAAACATTTTGAAAGGATCTCTTGTCCCTTCATCTTTATTTTCACCCACCTTGAGAGGTCTCTTGGTTGTGTGAGAGATTTTTTATTTAAGAGAAACAAGCTCAAGCCCCAATTCTTTGTACCCTGACCTCGTTGGGGACATGCATTAAAAACAATAAGGAGCAGATCGCTCTGATACCATTGATATGGATTTTATGAGAAGAATGAAGTGGATGTAGATTATTATTAATCTTTAATACAAAAACATATAACATGTATGTGATAAAACAACAATTATACAATAAAATTGGTTTCTATTAACTTAGGAATAAGGCTGAAACTGTAAAGGGCAACGAAAAACAAGCTTGCTGGAATTGTGGCGGCTTATCTCCGAGAAGAGAAGTGACGACTGTGCTCATTCGAAAGAATATGAGTACAATGAGTCTCTGAAGGAATTTTTACAATAAATATGAATTCAAAAACCCTATACATCCAAAAACCTAACCCTGGGAGATGAGGCGCCAAAAGTCATGTGGGCCCTGTTGGGGTAAGTTAGTACATTAACTTCCCGAGGTCGTAACTTTTGCATACAATCTTTGTTTAGGGTGCACGATAACTTGTTGTAAAGGTATTGACGAGGATATTCAGTTAGGGGGATCATTCAAAGCCTTTGGCAATCATTGAGAGTCCTAATTGTGAAAAAACGTCATTTAGTCCCTCAAACTGACCCCCTAAGTTAAAAACTGCTAAAAATAGTAAATTGCCAAAATTGACGGAAAATTGTTTTGAACCAATTGGAGACAGTGGGTGTCCATAGATATCCACCTAGATCAGGTGATCTCCTTTCCAAAGTATACAAAGGAAATAGGGCTTACGTCCTATATGTTGAGGCTTCTCAATCGTATGAATGCTCCCAACTTGACTTGTAGTGGCTAGTGACATGCTCCCAACATGACCTGCAGAGGCTAGTAGCTTGTCTTTAACATGACTTGTAGAGGTTGTTGATGAACCTCAAACATGACTAACAGAGGTTGGTGATGAATCCCCAACATGACTAGCAGAGGTTGTTGATGTATGTGCAATGTGACTAGTAGTGACTAGAGTTGTGTCCCCAACATGACATGCAACAGATGGTTGCTAGTCTTCAACATGACTTGTAGAGGTTGTTAACCTATCTTCAACGTGACTAGTAGAGGTTGGTGATATAATTCTAGTATGACTCACAATGACTGGACTTGTGATTCCAGCATGACTTGTAGTGGCTGGTTGAGGCATTTGAGACCAAGGTTCTGGGAAAGATTGGTTTTGAGAAATTGTGGGCCAGGAAGGGTCCTAGTATACACCGTGGATCTGTCTACCAGGATAGTATCCTCCTCCAAACTGATTCATAAAGGGTTGTAAGGGAATCATCACTGAGGAATCCGCTTGGGAAGAGAAAGAGACATGACAAGGGTTACTCAGGTGAGGATATATATGTTTCCCCCAAATGAAGGAAATTCATGAAGGGGGTTTCCCATACTTTAAAACTGAATCCCCCTAGTTGTAACACCAGAGGAGAAACAAAGGTCCATCATGGAAAAAAAATTCGTAGGAACTGGCATAGTGGAAAAAGGATAGATGGAAGGGATGTAATAAGTAGAATGACCACCCATTTGAGCACTTGATCTTTGAAAAGTGAAGCTAGGATTGGATCCATAGGAAGGAATATTCCAACCTCCTACCGTAAGATTTGGTTGAGGGATATGAATCCCACCAAATGAAAAGGGATAAAAAGGAGGCATCATTCCCCCATACCCAAAACTAGGATTCACATAAGAAGATGAGACAAAGGATGGCAAGTGCGAAGACATGTCTGGAATACCAAGAGAAAAATGATTAGAGACCCAAAGTGTGATGTACCCAGCTGATGCAGGAGCATCTTTCCACCTTAGAAATGTGCCACTAATCCAACACATTAGTGCACATTCAAGAAAGGGAGAGGCACCAACCCTCTCATTTTCCCCTTGAATTTTAAAAATTCAATGTATTTAATTTTAATTAAATGTTGTAAGGTTGGAGTAAAGCCAAGTTGACCTTTGTGCAGGATGAGTGTAATTGCCTTTATTAAGGCTCGAGTTGGAGAGAGCATGAGCAGTGCCTCAAATATGAGAATGTACATGACCATTCAATGTAATTATCCTCAGTATATAGGCACTGAAATGGTGATTGGAAAGCAGTAGGTAGTTTGGAGGGAAATCTCGTTGAGCTCCCTCTTGTATATATCAATTTAATTTATACCTAGAAAAGGTTGTTGATGGGTTGTTGAAGGTTATGTAATACCATTGTAAGCCAAGAAGAGATGATTTAGGAGAGAGGTTGAAGACTCTATTGTAGTCCAACCACATACCTTTTGTAAAAATAGTTCAATATTAATAGAAAAGTAGATTTTCCTACATAACAATCCATGTGTGTTTATCAACATGGTAAATGTTTCTATTTGAGTGGTTTTCGATGTGTTTTTTATGAATTTTGTAGATTTGGATGTATGTATGTTTCAATTGCAGGAGTAAGATAGAATCCACTATCTATCTGTGAGTTTGTTTGAGAGTTCTAGGTTCTTTTAGGCTAGTGCAAGGAATGCATGACAGAGTATTGGAAACTCTGTGAAGCCAATGCAAGGAGTGCATTATTGAATCCTGTTTGGAATTCAAGAAGAGAATGTGCCAGGTGAGCACACCAGAGAAATCTTAATCTTAAGAAGAAACCTCAAAGTTGTTGAACACTCAAGAGGAAAGACTATGCAGAGAGAGGAAAACCATAGTTACTAAATACTTTGCAAGCTCTGTAAGGGTGCATTGAGAAAGAGGTGCAAGGAGTGCACAATACCAACACTTTTCTGAAGTGCTGGATAAATTGAGGAGAATAGAGTTGTTGAACACTCTAGAAGAAAAGGCCTACAAGGAGTTGCAGAAGACAAGAACCTTCAGGTTCAGATAGCTTAGGTGGAAGAGCGTTGAGTTGTTAGGATTGCATCAAAAGTATTTTAGGGAAGAAGAAGGGTTAAGACCCTTAGAAATTTTGATCAGTTTCAAGATTAGGAGAGATAGTGCCTTTCTACACAGAACCTCAACAAAGAGTGCACATGGTCATGCAAGGAGCTTGCAGGATGATTAGTTCTCTTGCTCATTGTTTAGAGTAAAATAGATAAGTATTGTAGAGTTCCAAGGCCTCAAGGCGTACATCCAAGGTTTTAAAACCTTCGAGGATCAAGCTCAGGAGGAATAGCGTTTCACAAGTCGATACCCCATTATTCGGGTTCGCAAGGGATCAATGGCTGCCACCTTTGAATATTTTCAAAATCCTGCATCAGAAGGGAGGAGTATAGACATTGGAGGAGAAGGAACATGATTCATTGGATCGACATCTAGGAGTAGTGTGGACCATTAGATCTGCATCGAGGAAAGTGGAGGAGCGCACATGGGGAGACTAGATCTCAGTCGTTCGATCTAGGCATGAAGGACCGACAACTATTAGATCTAGATAAGGTACTCGAAGAATAATAATAGATCCTAGCCATTATATCTGGAATGGAGGCCGACAACCATTGGATCCAGGTAAGTTGTGCATGCTTTAATCCATTTTAAGCGCACAGGAGGGAAGATTCTGAGGTGTATGGGAGCCGAAGAGGATTTGAGTCGTCCAATTTCAAGGGACACACGTCAGTGGAGCCTGCAACTTGGAGGAGGAATGCTTCAAAGGATATCGAGGTAGAGTTCGATAAGCCTAGGCCCACGAATAACTAAGGGCCTGAACCCCATCTTGACCGTCGGATCAAGGGACATGCGACAACAGATTGAGCCCTTTGCAGGATCAAGGGACAAAGATAAATATAAGAAGTGGAGGACTCCTGGAGAACCAAAGTCCCAGAGTCCATTCAAGTCATCGATATAAGAGACATTTTTCATCCAGGAGAAGGGTTCGGTGAGCATAGGCTTAATAAACAAGGAGGAGAGGGTAGCATCAAACCATCTGGAGGCCCGAAGGCTGAAACATCTTCAACTGTTGATCTCAAAGTAGGACACACGGAGGGTGGAGATCCACTCCATTACATTGGACTTTGGTGGATCATGGAACTTGGATACAAGAGACTCCCCAAAGCCTTGAGCCCCAAATTTTGAAGGAATTATGGGCCATCCATCTATCATCACTAGAACCATTGACCACATGTAGAAGTAGGTAAGACCTGCCAAAGTCCAATCCACTGGAAATCTCTACCAATTGTTGATTTGAAGGAAGGCATGTGTTTTTCTGATCTATAGCTCTGGCTGCAGAACACTTTGGGAGCTTGAAGAAGTTTTGGGTGCCAAAATTTAAAAATATCAAAAGTTTATCACCCTTTGGGTTAAGCCCTGGGTCATAGCCTGAGGTCATATGAGGAAAGGGTCTTAGAGAAGGGAGCTAGTGCTTGTGTAATTTCAAATTATAAAAAAAAGGAAAAAGAGGGTTTGAAAAACACCCGTGGGTTTTGGAGAACCTGCACAGGGATCTAAAAATGGGTCTATGTAAACTAAAATTGGGGGTTCAACGAGAGCCTAAGAGTCGATCCGAATCCGAAATTGATCAATCCTTGATCGGGAGGTCACACAAAACCTGGAAGAGGCAGGGGTGTACATCAAGTGGCATTAGAGAATGTTTGTGTTTGTAGATGGTAAGGGAGAAGGCATAGTACTGATCCTCTATGTGTAATTATGTTTTCAAGTGTGCAATAGATAGTTGACAGCTAGGTGGGTTGCAGGATAAAATTTGTGGGTTCTCTCAGTTGCAAATTAATCAGCAAACAACTAGGTGGGTTGAAGGTAGAAAAATATGGATACTGAAGGCCATGTAAGAGGTCGAGGAAAAGACCCTAAGAAGGGGAGAAAAGCATAGAGGGAACAAGAGCTCAAGGATATGAGGGGAGAGCTTGACAGGATGATGATAAATATGTAACAGGAAGCTCAAGGAGGCTAGAAATATGAGTAGCCCTTGAAGAAGAAATCAAGGTGGTCTGTCCAAAAAAAAAATTCCAGGAGGCAAAGGAAAGTGTTAAGAAGGTAGATGAGGCATACTAAAAACCTCAGTGACATAGAGGACTTGGTTTTTACTTGTGAGCCAAAAGTTGGAGAAGACCTCGGTAAGGAGGAAGGGAGATTAGTTGAGGATCTCATGAATTGTCAGGTGGGAAGAAGAGAAATTTGAGATTGCCGGGTGGGAAATGAAGGGAGATCAATTGATGATCTCATGGACTGCCAGGAGGGCATAGATGAACTTTCAAATTTCCAAGTGGGAAAGGGAGATGAATTGAGACTATTTGAGAGTTTCAAGAGCTCAGAAGAGACTTCAATCCAGTAAGGAGTGTTGACAGATTAAAGGGAGTCAGAAGAAAGGCCTCATCTACATGGATATTCATATGAGATTGTAGACCATGTGAATGAAGATGATGAGAAGTTAAATACTTCAACCCTAGAGGAGGAATATCAAATGAGTGTTCTGGTCATTGGAGGAATCAAAATATTCCTTCCAATCATCCAAGTTGAGGCCAAAGAATGTGTTCAGAGTGCATAAGAGGAAGGACAACTAATGCAGACTGTCATGGAGGAGGAGATGGTGCAAAAATTGGCATCTTCCCAAGAGGAGATGAAGGAAGAAGAGAATACTAGTCATATGCTCACTCCATGGGAGAAAGAATTAAAATTGTTGGAGGATTGGCTATGCCATCAAGACACAAAAGTAGACTTCCAGAGGAATGTAGTCATGAACAGGGAAGAAAAATTCCAACCTGAGGAGTAGCTAGATGAAGCTGGACTTGTAACAACATAAGAAGAGGCAGAGGAACTAGCATAAGTTACACTATCAGAGGGGGTAGCTGAGAAGCATCTCGGTAATGAGGTTGCATAGTTTCAGTCTATAGAGGAGTCGAAAAATCATGCCATAGGAGATGAATATAGTCTGGGAGATCAAATTGATCTACCCTTTGATCAACATGGAGAAGAAATGCAACATAGCAGACTGCATGGAGAGAGCCAATAAATGGATCAGATGGACAAGGTGATAGAGGAAATCAAGAGGCTTATGGTCAAGTCAGCAGAGTAATTAGTCAGCAATAAGAGAAGGCTAGATGGAGGAGAGCCTATGGTAGCAAAAAGACAACAGCAACAAAATCATAGGATAGGAGTAGGTGAAGAACTCCAAAGAAAAGTTTGGGATCGAAGAGGATTTCAACAGAGCAGAGGATCTCATGAGAAGGAGCTCATGATTTTTTGCAGTAGTGGAGTATGATGCAGGAGCATATTTCCACCTCATCAACATGCCAACAATTCAACACATCAATGCACATTCAAGAAAGGGAGAGGCACCAACCCTCTCATTTTTCCTTTGAATTTTAAAAATTCAATGTATTTAATTGTATTTAAATGTTGTAAGGATGGAGTAAATCCAAGTTGGCCTTTGTGCAACATGAGTGTAATTTCCTTTATTAAGGTTCAAGTTGGACAGATCGTGAGCAGTGCCTCAGATATGAGAATGTACATGATCATTCAATGTAATTAGCCTCAGTAGATAAGCACTAAAATGGTGATTGAACAACAATAGGTAGTTTGGAGGGAAAGCTCATTGAGCTCCCTCTTGTATATATCAATGTAATTTATACCGAGAAAAGGTTGTTGATGGGTTGTTGAAGGTTGTGGAATACCCTTGTAAGCCAGGAAGATATTATTTAGGAGAGAGGTTGAAGAATCTATTGTAGTCCATCCCTGTACCTTTTGTAAAAAATGTTCAATATTAATGGAAAAGAGGATTTCCTTGCATAAGAATTTGTGTTTATCAACATGGTAAATGTTTATGTTAGAGTGGTTTTCTCTATTTTTTTTATGAATGTTGTAGATGTGTATGTATGTATGTTTAAATTGCAGGATAAAGATAGAATCCACTATCTATTTGTGAGCTTGTTTGAGATTTCTTGGTTATTTTAGGCTAGTGCAAGGAGTGCATGACAGAGTATTGGAAACTCTATGAAGCCAATGCAAGGAGTGCATGCTTGAATTCTATTTGGAATTCAAGAAGAGAACATGTCATATGGGAACACCAGAGAAATATTAAGCTCAATAAGAAACCTCAAATTTGTTAAACACTCAAGAGGAAAGACTGTGCAGAGAGAGCACAACAAGAGTTATTTAATACTTTGAGAGCTCTGCAAGGGTGCATTGAGCAGGAGGTGAAAGGAGTATAGAGTACCAATGATTTTTTGAAGTGTTGGAGAAATTGAGGAGAATAGAGTTGTTGAACACTCTGGAATAAAGGGCCTACAAGGAGTTGCAAAATCCAAGAAACTTTAGGTTCAGATAGCTCAAGAGGAAGAGCTTTGAGTTTCTAGTAGGGCATAAGAAGTCTTCTAGGGAAGAAGAATATATAAGACCCTAATAAATTTCGAGAAGTTTCAAGCTCAAAAGAGATAGTGCATTTGTGCATAGAACCTCAACAAAGAGTACACAAGGCCACACAAGAAGCACGCAGGATGATTCGTTATGGGACTCAATGTTTAGAGTAAAATAACTAAGTGTTGCAGAGTTCCAAGGCCGCATGGTGTGTGTCTAAGGTTTTAAAACCTTGGAGGATCAAGCTTAGCAGGGATAGAGTTTCCCAGAAGTGAAAGTCGAGACCCCATTAGTTAGTTTCTCAAGGGATCAAAGGTCATGGCCTTTGAATATTTTCAAAATCCCCCATTGGAAGGGACGAGTATATACAGCGTAGGAGAAGGAACGAGAGTCATTGGATTGACATCTAGGAGTAGTCTATATCATTAGATCTGTTTCCAGGAAAGTGAAGCAATGCACATGGGGAGACTAGATCTCAACCATCATATGTAGGCATGGAGGACCAACAACTGTTAGATCTAGAGAAGGTGATTGGGAAATAATAATAGATCCTAGCCATTAGATCTGGAATGGAGGCCAACAACCATCGTATCTAGGTAAGTTTTCCACACTTTAATCTCTTTTAACCACATAGGAGGGTAGAATCTAAGGTGTTTGGGAGCTAAAAAGGATCTGAGCCATCCGATTTCAAGGGATGCACATCAGTGGATCCTACACTCTAGAGAAGGATCACTTCATAGGAGCTCAAGTTAGAGTTTGATAAGCCCAGGCCCCCAAAGGACCAGAGGCCTAAGCCCCATCCTGACCATGGGATCAAGGTACATGCAGAAATAGATTGAGCCCTTCATGAGATCAAGGAACAAAGAGAAACAGAAGGAGTAGAGGACTCTTGGAGACCAGAAGTCTTGGAGTCCATCCAAGTTGTCGATCTAAGAGACATTTTTCAATTGGGAGAAGGGTTTAGAGGGAGGAGGATTCAGAAACAAGGAGGAGAGGGTAGCATCAAAACACCTATAGGCCTGAAGACTGAAACACCATCAACCGTTGATCTCAAAGTAGGACACGCGGAGGGTGGAGATCCACTCTGTTACATCGGTCTTCAGTGGAGTATGGAACTTGGAGATGGTAGACTCCCCAAAGCCCTGAGCCCCAAATTTCGAAGGAATTCTTTGCCATCCACCTGTCATCACTAGAACCATTGACCACATGTAAAAGAAGATAATACCTACCAAAGTCTAGTCCACCAAAAATATCTACCAACTGTCGATTTTAAGGAAGGCACATGGCATTCTTATCTGTAGCTTCGAATGCAGAACACTTTGGGTGCTTGGATAAGTGTTGGGTGCCAAAAGTTTTGAAGACCAAAAGTTTAGCACCCTTTGGGTTAATCCCAGGGTCATATGAGGAAAAGGGCTTAGCGACGGGAGCTAGCACCTGTGTAATTTCAAATTAAAAAAAAAAAGGAAAAAGAGGATTCGAAAAATTCCCACGAGTTTTGAAGAACCTGCAAAGGGAGCTAAAAATAGGCCTGTGTAAACTCAAATTGAGGGTTCAACAAGAGGATAAGAGTCGATCCAAATCCAAAATTGATCGATCCTTGACCAAGAGGTCACACAGACCCTGGAAGAGGCAGGGGGTGTGCATCACTGACCCTCCAAGGCCAGGTACAACGCCACCTAAATTTTTTTCTCTAATATCTTCTTAAGACACTGGTCCATGCATGCTCTATTTGATCTCTCTCTCTCTCTCACACACACACA